>JARQOC010000004.1:304908288-304995619 GCA_033576535.1 Allobates femoralis
TGACTTTGCAGAGGTGGACTCAGAGGTCCGACAGTTCAGGCGGCTGTCTGTGACCTAGAGGACAAACATCACAGTAAGAATGTTAAATTAAGAGGGATTGCCGAGGGTGGTGAGGTGGAAGACCTCATAACTACTGTGACAAACTTTATGGATGTAACTCTGCCGGATATACCTGCCACAGAAAGGAAGATTGACAAACTAAAGTAAATTAGTGTAAGCAATCAAACGATCACCGGATCAAGTTCTCTGAGGGGACTAAGAAGGCAAAAATAAAAGGAAATATATTACAAAGCGCAAGAATTATACAACTTTTCTTTTTTCAAAAATAAAGACCTCTATATACAGTATTTGGTATTGTATATTCCGATCCATAGAAGTCTGATCTATCAAAATTGAAAATTATTTAAGTCGTACATTAAAGACTGAAAAGGGAATAAACATTTTGAAATACTAGAATTTATCATTTTTCTGTAACCACACTTCATCCAAATACAATGTAAATTGAATATATCATTCCATGAATTCATAATTTGATGTATTTTACAAACTGATGAATATTGGTAGGCATATAAGTTGGCCAACAGGTGTTTTACTGACTTGGGAAAAAAGTATATTACCCACCATATTTATAATCCTCTTTGAGAGTGGAATAAGACCCCCCTCTCACAACTTTCATGGGATTGGTAAACAGGGTTGTGGAGTCGGAGTCTGAGTCCATTTTGGATGGAGGCGTATTCAGGGAAATTGAGGTGTTGGAGTTTGATGTTTGGCTTACCAACTCCACAGCCTAGTTGGTAAGAAGGGGCATGTTGAAATAAGATATGCCTATATTTATTTGTGTCAACATATGTTGTTGAGAGACAAATATTAGACCTCAGGCACATCCCAGATTTATCTAATATTTAAGGCCAGCTACAGTTGTGCTGAAAAGTTTACATACTCCGGCAGTTTTTTTGCTTTCTTAGCCTTTTTTTACATAGAATATGAACAACACAAACATTTTTCCCACTCCTGGTTAGTGGTTGGATGAAGCCATTTATTGTCAAACTACTGTGTTTTCTCTTTTAAAATCATAATGACAACCAAAAACATCCAAATGACCCTGATCAAAAGTTCACATACCCCAGTTCTTAATACCGTATATTGCCCCCTCTAACATCAATGACGGCTTGAAGTCTTTTGTGGTAGTTATGGATGAGTCTCTCTTATTTTCTCAGATGGTAAAGCTGCCCATTCTCCTTGGCAAAAAGTGTTCAGTTTCTATAAATTCCCTGCCTTTATTGCATGAACTATGTGATTCAGTTCTCCCCAGAGTGGCTCAATGATATTGAGGTCAAGAGACTGCGATGGCCACTCCAGAACGTTCACTTTGTTCTGTTGTAGTCAATGACAAGTCAACTTGGCCTTGTGTTTTGGATCCTTGTCATGTTGGAATGTCCAAGTACGTCCCATGCGCAGCTTCTGGGCTGATGAGTGCAAATTTGCCTCCAGTATTTGCTGATAACATGCTGCATTCATCTTTCCTTCAACTTTGACCAAGTTTCCTGTGCCTATGTAGCTCACACATCCCCACATCATTAGCGATCCACGTCTGTGCTTTACAGTAGGAATGGTGTTCCTTTTATCATAGGTCCTGTTGACACCCCTCCAAATGTAATGTTTATATTTGTAGACAAAAATTCAAATTACCTTGTTCCAGAAGTTTGGGGGCTTGTCTCTGTGCTATTTGGCGTATTGTAGAAGAGATACTTTGTGGAATTTGCACAGTAATGGCTTTCTTCTGGTGACTCGACCATGCAGCCCATTTTTCTTCAAGTACCTCCTTATTGTGCATCTTGAAACAGCCACACCACTAGTTTTCAGTGAGTCCTGTATTTCAGCTGATGTTATTTGTGGCTTTTTCTTTGCATTCTGAACAATTTTCTTAGCAGTTGTTGGCTGAAAATTTTGTTGGTCTACCTGATCGTGATTTGGTTTTTACAGAGCCCTGAATTCCCATTTGTTTATCACAGTTTGAACACTGCTGACTGGCATTATCAATTCTTTGGATATCTTTGTGTGTCCGTTTCCTGTTTTATACAGTTCAACTATCTTTTGCCTATAATCCATTGACAATTCTTTTGCTTTCCCCATTATTCACATTCCTAAAACATCAGTGGCTGGATGAAAGATGCAAGAGTCTGTATGGATCTCAGAAACTCGCTCAGCTTTTATGCACACACACTGATTACAAACAAGTCACAGGTGAGGATGTTACCTTTATTAGCCATTCTAACCCATTTGTGTCAACTTCTATGCATGTTGTCAGGCTAAAATCACCAGGGTATGTGAACTTTTGATCAGGGTCATTTGGATGTTTTTGGTAGTCATTATGATTTAAAAACAGAAAACACAGTAGTTTGACAAATGGCTTCACCCAACCACTAACCATGAGTAGAAAAAAAGGGTTTGTGTTATCATTCATAGTCCTTGAAAAAAGGCCAAAGAGGCAAAAATTCTGCCAATGTATGTAAACTTTTGAGCACAACTGTATATGTGTTTTTAAAGCCTCTTGCATATCTTGCAGGTAATTGGCTATCTGCTTGAGCAACATCAATATTTTCCAAATCCTTTTCCATGTATACAAGTCTTATTGCTCTGTATGAAAGGCATATAATGCAGGGAGCATCTGATGTGTCCGCTGATAGTGCAGTGTAAGCGATCTGTATGGAATAAATCCTAAATAATGCATTTTTTTTCTTTTTACTGAACCCACACACTAAAGAAAATAAAGTTAATTGATAATATTTTATGTACTTTTATAGATCATTTATTCCAAGAGCAGTCTATTGGTTTATTTCTATATATTTACAGTACCTACAAATACCGTAAGTTTCTTGAACATTCTGTAGAATTTTTTTACCATAGAATTGCACCTCTTCTATAGAACTACAAATGAGTAATAAGTACCTCGATATTTAATATTCCATAATAGAAAATAAAAATCTAGTATATTTCTGGTCTTGCACAAGTTCTGTAATTGTGGTGGGACGTTCTTCACTGATGAATGTCTGCATTACATTATTTCTCTGTCAAGAGATTCAACAAGCTTAAATGTGTCAGAAAGGGGTCTTTCATGACTTGAACTCTACAGTATTTGTGTTTGACACTTTTGCCACCTTGGCCAGCAAAGGGGCTTAGGTTATCAGAAATGGGTTGTGGGCCACCTTGTGTAACAAAGTATATGTACTCGATACCAAAAAAAGAACTTGGAAGAAAGAACACATAATTAGATAACCATATCAAAACATGATTAATGCCAAGTTTTGCTCATCATGAAACCAGAACAAATTTAGGACTAATGAGTTTACTTAGAAATCAGACTTTCCTGTCCCCACCAATCAGTACTCTCATGACTTAAATCAGCCTGTAAACGGAAAACACCACTTAAAGAAAAAAATCAGAGCTTTCTGAGCAGGATATAAATTCTATCGACAAATGTAATCTCTGAAACCTGTCAGATGTCTGCACATTGGTGTCTTTGTGGTCTATTCTAATTAATGAAAACAATGGATCATAATTATAAGGTAGACTGGGTGCTGGTCTCTCTCTTGCCTTTTCCTTTGATCTCGGCAACAGTGTAAAGACTTCCAGGTGTAGTGAGCTGTGATATATCTATACATGTTGCTCTACACATAATTATCCCACTAGTCTAATACTTATAAAGCTACCAGAAAAAGACTGCCTACATCATGCTTTTATTTTAATTACTGCAGATCTTCAAACTTGCAAATTGATGTAAGTTAGAAAACATTGCTACATCCCAGAAATTTACTTCTCATTGAAGGGCTTCTGTATGTATTGCGTTTGGCATGTTTCAGAGAGGAGACAGTTTAGACTTTCAATTCTCCAAGAAATGGGATGTTGACTTATTGAGGCTGGTTTCACATTAGCATTCGTGACGCATCCGTCTGTGTAGAGACGCAGACGGATGACTGAACGCACACTTACTGATGTTAGCGCTTCGTCTATACTGCAGTTGCACACTTACAAAAACCTCCAAAGGGAACCACTATAATCTGTTCGGGACACGAGAGAGAGAGAATGAATGTTTCCTGCGTTTACTAGTATGGCCATCTGGCTTCCAATGTAGCAGCGTTGGACTTAATGTAATCTTTGACCGCTTCAGTATGCATGAGTATTAATCATGCAGCATCATACGCACAAAAATTATAGCAAGTTGTGATTTTCACTGACCTAGAAAAAAAGCAATCGTACACACATTCATGCGTCCAGATGCCAACGCATCGCATGAGTCCCCCATATTAAACATAGGGACGCAGTACGGATCCGTAACCGCACATGCTGAGATGCATGCTGATGCAATCCTTGCAAATTCCAGTGTGAAACCAGCTTTAGACACCTTTGCTATCTTCCGATAATCTTGTAGTTCTTCTGAAAAAAAATAAAACAACCCATATCCAAGTGTTCAAAGAAAAATCTTAGGCGGCCGTCACACGCACAGATATCTATAGCGATATTGTAAGCGATCACGTGCACGCGCAATCGCTTACAATATCGCTCACATCGCTGGTGAGATGTCACACAGACAGACTCACCAGCGATGTGGATCCGCGATCTCGCTGGTAACATGGTACACATCGGGTAACTAGGCGCTGCGCGTCGCTTAGTTACCCGACGTGTACCATAGTTACCATCTCCCAGCATAGGCTCTGCCGCTGGGAGATCGTTCATCGTGGTGTTATACACCACGATGAAGGAGATCGTTAAATCGTTCATCGCTAGATCTGAGAACCGGAGCTCAGATCAGCGATGTCACGATCAAGCGATTTCACATCGTGAATCGCTTGATTACATGCAACGATTTCTTGCCCGATATCGCTTAAGCGATCAAAAAGGAGATCGCTTAAACGATATCGGGCAAGAAATCGTTCCGTGTGACGGCCGCCTTAGACCCATGTTCTCCACATTTGCCATGTGCTGTGGAAGTGCATGTACCATTGGCTCTCACATGCTGGAAATTCTCTTTTTTTGGGTTGCAGCATTTTGTTTTGTATAATATCGGCCTCTGGGATGCAGACAGCAATGTGCAATATTTATTTTTATCTCTTTATAAAAATATTCTTCAGTCAAGGGTATATTTGTGGTTAAATTAACCATATTTATAAAAGGGAAGCGTGATTAGTTCATATTTGGACTCCTTAGTTGATGTTCAGAGATGCTCAAGATCTAAATCAATGTCTAACTTCCTATTTAAAGGAATCCCTCCTGAAATGCAAACTGAATTGAAGTTATGTTGGGGCTTAGCCCCAGTAAAAATCATATTAGTGGTATATATTTTGCTGTTATTAGTTTGAAAATATTTATATAGTATAAGGGAGGGCTTTGGTGCACTCTTAGTGTGGCTAAGAGCTTGGTGTCCCTCATATGCCTACTGAGCAGCTCCCTGATTCTTCAGCTAAATTTCACTAGTAACTATAACTGCAATACACACTGTTAAGATTTTGCTCTGCTGCCTGCTTGAGTGGTCATCACACGGCCGCAAGATCCATATCACCTTCTTACATTCACATGCATGAGATGGTCAGGAAAATTGTACAGAGTAGAATCCTGACAGTACGGTATATGTATATTGCACAGTCTCAGGATTTGGCAATCTGCAGTTATAGTAAATGCAAGAGTTTAACTGACGCTCAGAAAACTCGATTAAGCTGTGTGTACACAGCATTATTATCATGCAACATATAATGTAGCGGTCTTGTAGGAGCGATGGGGCAATGGGCACAAAATTGAAGCACTCAAATTAGTGTATTTACAAATCTTTAATGCCCTTTACTTTCCCACTACACGTTTTGACAGGGTGTCTCTGTCTTCATCAGGTGGAGCTCCACCTGATGAAGAGAGACACCCTGTCAAAACGTGTAGTGGGAAAGTAAAGGGCAATAGAGGTTTGTAAATACACTCATTTGAGTCCAAAAGACTGCTACATTATATGTTGCATGCTCTCCTTCCCTCGCTTAGGGATTGGTGGCAGGAGCGGCTCCAGGCTCTTCAACTTCCAGCCTGAAGGACCCGGCATAACAGGACCTGCGGTGACTTCACTCATATCTCCAATCACGTGAACAGAACTGGAAGTGACGCGGGACAGACCGCCGGTGCTAGAGTGTAGATGGTCTGGTTCCCCGCAAGGATCCTGCGTCCTAGGTTCCTGTTACTGTGGTTGTGCAAAGCTGCACAACCGAGTTAGGCGAGTGGCCTTTTGGCCCCCTTATTTATGTACCCGCATACCATTAGGTGCCTCACATTTTGCGCCCCTTACTGTTTTTGACAACAGCTTTATCATCAGTTCTCACATTAATGGATGTTTATCTACATCCAAAGGAAAGATTCATCATAACGATATAATTATCAAGAAAATCTTTATTAAATTCCATAAAATATTACATTAAAATAATTCAGAGCATTTCCTCTGGGGGGGAACCACGAGAAAAACATCCAGGCTAGTCAGAATAATTTCATAGTATATCATGCAACATCAATGTTTTATACCCCTTTTTTCAATAATTTGAACACTCCTGATCCAAATCTATTAAACTACATGCACCTGCTGCTATTCCCACTAGGGGGATCACTACCACCTATCCACTCCTTATTTAATTGCTTGGTGCCTATTGCCAATCATTAGGCACTTCCCATAGGTGTATACAGTGTTACTGCAACTCAAACATCAATAGTTTTTTTTTCCCCCCACTGCAGCTAATTCTGGTGCATTACCATATATAAACATTTATAGATGTGCCTCATACCTGACTCACTGAGATGCCTGTGTGCTCGTGCTCCCTCCTCCCCTACAGCCATTTCGCTTCCGCTTCTTCCGGGGGGCCAGTTTATGTCCTAAACTTGTCTGAAAAAGCTTTGCAAAAGTGCCTCATAAATAAACCGTACTGTCAAAATGACATTTCTGTGTAAATTTATATAAATTCTGAAAAAAACAAAACAAATGCTCATTCTTTGGGTGACTGTCAAGCACAGGGGTGGGCAACTCCAGTCCTCAAGGGCTGCAAACTATTTGTTTTCAGGATTTCCTTAGCATTTGACAGTTGAAATCATCACCTGTGCAGGAGATTAAATTACCAACTGTCAAATACTAAGGGAATCTTGAAAACCTGCAGTGGGTGTGGTCCTCGAGGTCAGGAGTTGCACACCACTGGACTAGCAGGAGTTGTTCTCTATTTACTTTTCACAGTATAGAGAGTGGAAGACACCGGTTTAGTCGCTTCAGGCATACATCCATAAATGTTTCTCTGAAGGCTGGAAAAACTTGGTGCCTTTTGCCAGTGTCGAAAATGCAACGTGCACATAACTTTGAATAGAGCCTTTTTACTAATTTGAGCGATGTAAATTGCCCCCATCATGGAATAGTGGGTTTAGAGCTAAATACAACATTGCTTATATTTTAATTTCTCCTTGCTGTTGCTGAGAAATTGGCTTGTAAAAACTTAGGTTATAATTTCTGATAATTCCATCAGGGCCTTACCAGTTATTGGTATGAGGGCATGCTCTTTGGTCTTTGGCATGCAGGGGATAATCTTAAACAGAAGGCATCATGTAGGGGAGTAAATAAAGATTGCATTTGTTAATGTTATACTATTCCACTCCTGGTTTTTGCTTACAAATGCTCAACGTGTGCACGTGGTCTTATGATAAATACCTTTTCTAGCTTACATGTGCTGCAAAGATGAGATGACTAAAAATACTGCGATTTACTTGGCTCTGCATGATCAAACTTATGATTGAACTTAGAAAGTATTTGAAAAGTTGCCAAAAAAATGTTGCACAATGAGGGGTTGCTCACAAATTTTGCAACTTTCATACTAGATTTGATTCTGCTCTGCCAAAATTGCTGGGGACAGGGTGTGGCATGGCATGGTCACGCCAGACTGTCAAATTATTCAAGTGTGCCGACATTTTGTATGCAAGGTATGCTACTGTAATCACTGACTCGAATTAGCATTTCTGGCCAGGCACATGACACTCCGAAGGCGTGGCAAATTCGTCAAGAGGCATGTACCTCTTGTTAAATTAGGTGCTCTTTACTCCAGAAAGACTTGTGTAGCCAGTCTTGATAAATCTGCCCCAATGCGCTCATTTTATGGTAGAAATTACATGCTATTGATGGCTTTTTATGATACAATTACTGCTCCATCGTAGGTTTTGAAGTAAACTTGCGACTAGCAAGCTGGAAAATATTAGACTTGTATTGCACCATTGTGCATCAGCTGTATATTTTTATTATAATAGTGGCAACTGTGGTCATTTTAGTTCTTGCTGCAAATCCCACCTTTTATCTGTCCAGTATCCAGCTGGTATATGCTGCAAAATGCTGTGTGAAAGACACTCAAATCTAAATAATATTATTGGTGAGCGAACGCTGCCATGCTTGGTACTTCTAATGAGCAGGTTGATGCTCGGATAGGCACGAATCTAGTACCTGAATACAATAGAAGTCGATGGGGAACTCTGGCATTTTTCCTGGAAATATATTGGGTAAATGCTCAAGTTCCCTATTGACATCCATTATACTCAGTGATATATATTTGCGCCCATCCGAGAATTAACTTCTCGTTATGCACTCGGAGCTCCCAAGCATGGTAGTGCAAGTGGGTGGTTTGGCTTATCCGACTCCACAGCCCTGTTGCTTATCACTAGATATTAACAGAGAACACCACATGGACAAGTTGTAAGGAAACCGCACCTCGCAGCCCCGTGCCTGATGTCTGAGTCAGAGCCACGCAGTACCACCACCCAGGGTCGGTGCAAGGAAGAATCGGGACCTAAGTGTGTGTACAGCTTTTCTTCATGATTCTAGGAATATAATTTGTGCAGGGCTTGTATATATGGTAGTTATAATTCTGTAGGATAGCACAGTGCCAATGAGACTGATGGGCCTATTTTGAAGCTTCGGGCTCAGCAGTGGCTCCAATTGCTCTGGCTAATTAACTTTGGTCACCTCACCATCTGTGACAGTGGATGGAAGCATCCTATTTCAGACTGCTACTCTGAGCAATAGGTGGCTAGGTGCATGTAGCTAGATTCTGTAGTCTTCACTCTTCCTCTCCTCCTCCCCCCCCCCCCCCCCTCCCTTTTAGGGATTTCTGATTGATTGGCATGTTGGCATGTTTAGATATCTCCCATATTCTTCACATAAAGGCTTGAGTTGATATCGTCAAGTTTTCCAACATGTTGGTAAACCTGTCAACTCCGATCCAACAATTTATCGTTCCAACTTGGAAGTGTCACACGCAACGAGGTTGCAACGACGTCGCTGAAACGCCTCCAAACCCGTGACGTATCAGCGTTGTCGTTGACTGTCGTGCTGTGTAACGGGGCCTTGAGAGTCTTGTCGAAAGAATGCAAGCAGTGTCAAAAATTGTTGTGTATTTGTTTATTAGCTGAAGTATTTATTTGGTAAAGGAGATTTTATATTTTAGCAGTTGTTATTCATTGTAAAAAATGGCCAACCTTAATAGTAAGGAAATGTTACTGGCAGGCACTCAGTAGCTGTTCTTATCTGCTGTGTATTGTACTCATGCTTGTTCTATGTACTAATGCTATCTATTAACTGGAGGATTTATGGCTCATGCAGGCAAACGTGAAACTTGAAGCTCCTGATTGAAATAGAAATCTGTTTTGCAATGCAGGACGGCCAACCGCAAGAGGTAAGCTGGTCTAATTGTTGTGTTATATTATCGAATACTCTTTACAGATCCATTAGTCTTCAGATGTCGCAGCTCAGCAACTGCACTTCACAGGACTTTGTTTTAGCAAATGTCCAATGCTATTAGTTACTGAAATCAGCAGTCAACCAGCCCCATTCACAAATCCAGCACCCTTTTCTTTCCACCACTTCTATTAAAAATCTTTATACATACATACATTAGCTTGTTATTCGTCTACGGTCTCCAGTGGTGGTTGGTTGTAAACATTGAACAGAGTGGAACTACATGGCTTGATTCAATTTGTAGCATCGGTTGTCGAGTACTGTAGACCAGCTCATATTAAACAGCTCATCGGTGGGGTTCCACTTGTCAAACCCCCATCAATCTGATATTGGTAACGTATCCTAATCATAAGTCCTTAGTATCATATGACCAATGATCCCTTTTAACTATAGAAGATTGTTGACTTTTTCATTTTCTTGTATTGCCTGCTCTCAGTGAGAGAAACAAGATAAGAATCTTATAGTTGTGATACCTTTTAATGGCTAACAAAAATAAAATAAGTGATGTTACAAGGCAAGCTTTCGAGACGTCTCGGGTCTCTTCATCAGGCATAGTATGACAAAATATTCAAAGAAACACAAATATATACACAACCAGAGCAGACGCAAGGTATAATTAATGGACATTCAAATAAATAAACAAAACAAAGCCTGGAGAGGATCCTTAATCAGCCAGACTTGGTGATCTCAAAGTTTTTTTTTTTTAACCTAATTTATATGTAAACCTGGTGTTTATAGTGTCTCTAAAAAACGTTCTTCAGATGTGATAATGAACCATAAATCCGTCAGAATAGGTTTAGCCTATTCTGGATACAATCAAAAGTTCTAATAAGCTTGAATTCACAGACCCTTCGATGTTTGTGATTTGAAATTGCCTTCTAATATGGCAACTTTAATATTTTCAATGTTATGTCCTGGACCACAAAAATGTTTGGCTACTGGTAAATGTAATTTTTTTTTTTGTCTGTAATTGTGTGACGAGACCTTGTCCTTACTCTTAGTCATTGTCCTGTCTCCCCCCAACATTAAAAGCCCCCACAGGACATATAGATATAGTGCACATAATTAAATACACAACATTGGAAGAGGAGCATGTGAATGTCCCAGGAATCTTATACTCCAGCTGTGTGTTGGGTATCTGTATCCTTTCTTTGGTCTCTGTGAGCATGCGTCTTGCAGTTTTTGGTGTTTGCAGCAGGGAGGACTTTAATGTGAGAAGTGATTTATTTTTGTAGTGCTTATTTTTTTGTGTGTGTTTACTGTATGTAACTATATATGACATTTAAATTAGTATTGATGTTATTGTTCTGACCTCCACAATTGTTTCAAGATCATTTTTATGTCACAAATGTATAAAAATGAAACCTGGACAATAATGGTGGATTTGCATTTAAAACCACCCTACAAAAGTAGATTTAGTTTTGAATGACACCATTTAAGATTTTATCCCATAAAAAAACTCATGACAACCAGATGCTGGTTTATTTTTAGTGAGAGATGTTAAAAAATGTAACAAAGAAAAAAAAAAAAAGTGTCTCCTACCATGTTACCGTAATTATAACTATTGGTTTCACCAGGTTGGCTCAGAGGCGATGGCAGCATCGGAAACTGCAGAAGATGGACCTAGTGATTCTTCGGATTTACCGCACAACATCTGTCAGTATACAGTAGGATTGACAAGCCACTCAATATTTCTGATTTTCCTTGTTTCTTTTGTTTCTGTTCTAGCCACTGGGTTTAATTATCTGCTGATTGCTTCCATTTTTAGCAGTTATAAATGGCCAATTGAGGGGACTTAATGAAGGAAAAATGTTTGTGTTTAAGGGCCGCTTCACACTGCGGCATGATCTGGTCCGGTTCTGTCCGAGAGGCCCCTGACAGCAGCGGACCGGATCTGCACACAGGATTGGGGGGCTATTATGCCCTTCGGTCCTGTGTGCAGCGCACGCAGCTGCAGCCGCTGACAGGTCAGGACCGCGGCGCCCGCGGTCCTGACCTGTCAGCGGCTGCAACTGCGTGCGCTGCACACAGGACCGGAGGGCATAATAGCCCCCCAGTCCTGTGTGCTGATCCGGACCGGATCATGCCGCAGTGTGAAGCGGCCCTAAGGCATGACCTAATCAGTAGATGATTTGAACAGTTGTCCGGCTGTAAACCATTTGGTCAGCTCTTGTACTTAGAAGCTCTTGTTCTGAAGAGAACAGTCGTCGGACATATCTCCAGAAGCAAATACCATAGGCTTTCTGAAATTGAACATTCCAGATCAATATTTTACAAAATTATAAATTGTCGTGGGCTCACATGTATATCACGCCATGGACAAAACAATTTATATATTGGCAGGATCAGATGACGTACTGTATATACTCGTGTATAAGCCGAGTTTTTCAGCCCAAAAATTGGGTTGAAAAGTCCCCCCCCCCTCGGCTTATACACGGGTCATACGGTATGCTGTGGGGGGGGGGGAGCTGTGACCGGGTGCTGGAGGAGGCAGGAGGGGGCCGCAGTGACCGCAGGCGGTCACGTGGGGCCGCCTCATTAGTGCAATGAATATTTACGGCATCCCCCCGTCCATCAGCGGCGGGGGGATGCCGTGCATATTGCACTACACAGCCCCCCTCCTTAATATGGGTCCCCCAGTAGTAATAAACGGCCCCCCCTCCTTATCACGTCCCCCCCAGGCTGCGGCAGCTGTGAAAATAACAAACACTTTATACATTACCTTCCGGCGCAGCTCTCCGCTCCTCCGGTCCTCCGCTCGCTTGCTTCTTCTTCCTTGTTGTGCCGGTGTCATGTGACCGGGCGCAGGAGATGACGTCATTTCCTGCGCGCGGTCACAGAAGTCGGCACATCAAGGAAGAAGAAGCCGGCGAGCGGAGGACCGGAGGAGCGGAGAGCTGCATCGGAAGGTAATGTATAAAGTGTTTGTTATTTTCACAGCTGCCGCATCCTGGGGGGGACCGTGATAAGGAGGGGGGCTGTTTATTACTACTGGGGCTGCTGGATACTACACTGGGGCTGTATACTACCACTGGGGCTGCAATACCACTGGGGCTGCTGTATATAGGGGCTGCTGTATACACCACTGGGGCTGCAATACCACTGGGGCTGCTGTATATAGGGGCTGCAATACCACTGGGGCTGCAATACCACTGGGGCTGCTGTATATAGGGGCTGCAATACCACTGGGGCTGCTGTATATAGGGGCTGCTGTATACACCACTGGGGCTGCAATACCACTGGGGCTGCTGTATATAGGGGCTGCTGTATACACCACTGGGGCTGCAATACCACTGGGGCTGCTGTATATAGGGGCTGCAATACCACTGGGGGCTGCTGTATATCATACTGCTGGGGCCTGTATACCACTGCTGGGGGCTGTATACCTGTGCTGGGGTCCACCCTCGGCTTATACGCGAGTCAATAGGTTTTCCCAGGTTTTGGGGGCAAAAGTAGGGGGGTCGGCTTATACACGGGTCGGCTTATACACGAGTATATACGGTAATTTTGAGTTTATAAAGATACTCTAGACACCGCTTTGAAGAAAGCGTTTGTTCAGCCATTAATCTTAAGAAGACTGGGAAGAGCAGAAGGGGGAAATGGCTGATATGATATGTCAGATGGCAGTGACATTGACAAGGGCATCTTTGACTGTACGGTCCCCCCCACTGTATGCCGTTGTTAAATGTACAGAACATCGAGCATGTTTACTGTGTGGCCAAATGCAAAGCTGGGGCCTGTCCATTTATCTCTCCTGATGCAATCATCCCAGATATTCCTGGTAGATACATGCTTATGCTCACTTGCTCCATTTTACTTTGTGTAACTATTTTCTGGGACTGTGGCTGTGGTGTTGAATTGTTCTGTGAAACATGACTGAAAACGCAGGATAAACAAGAGATCACTTGAACAATTTGGACAACAGAGCAAATGTGGCATCAGAGGAATGGACCAGTGGAAGGTGGCATATGGCTAGTATTCAGTGAGAGCTGCATATGGCATACTGAGCTGCATACATGTCATGTTGGGAGGCTGCATTGCTACTCTGAACCCTCTTTGGTGGTGCCTAGACTGAAAGGGAACCAAATCAAGGAGTCATCTTGTACCAATGAGCACTTATCTGCTCACTTAGGCTGATGGAAGCAGGCATTGGTTGATTAGTGCTTTCATCGGTCTCGGGAGGAAGGTGCTCAATAGTCAACTGCACAGAAAATTCTCTATTTACTTTTTTTCTTTAATAAAAAGGCACGAATAGCCTGTTGCGACATGGCATCCAATTCTCCACTGCTGCTCGAGGTGTCTGTCTTTGTTTGCAGCTCTAACATTGGTTTCAGCACTGTAGGCAATCTGTGAGCTCAGAAGCTGAGTGGTTCACAGTCTACTCGGGCAGCTGATCTCTTACTGGTTGAGCAGTGTTAGCACTGCAGACAATAACACAGTAAGCAGTGGTGGAGACTCCTACTGGATCTGGGAATGTTTGTGCTTTTTTTTGTTTTGTTTTTTTACATTAAACTGCTACTGGGAACAGGGATTTCTGAAGCCGGAAAAGCCCTTGATTTGTTTCTTTAACCCCTTCATGATCTATGACGTACTGATTCGTCATGGGTCGTTTCCCTCCCTTTGATGTGAGGTCCTGCGGTGATCTTGCATCATATCCCGACATCTCAACTGATCTCATCAGCTTAGATGTGGGGCAAACAGCGCCAATTGTATTCTGATAATTGCTGTTAACCCTTTGAATCAGGCTGTCATTCACTGACAGCGTGATCCAACGCTCCGTGGCGGGGATCGCACTGTTCCTCGCCGTGAACAGAGATTCCACAATAAGATTGCGGGATCTTCGTGTGTTACCTGGATAGCCCGGGTGTCCTGCGATGACCCTGGATGCTATCAGGGTTCATTTCCTGTGGATGCCTGGTGAGCGCCAGCATCCTCAAGAAGTGATCATTTGTGCCATGTTCCAATGTGCTGCAGCTCATCTTGACATGGCACAAGCAATCCGTCAGTGCAGCACTGTGGTGCCATGTGGGGCAGTGTAAAATAAAGAAATAGTTTAAAAATATGAAGAAAAAAAAAAAAACACGCAAGTTCAAATCATACCCCTTTTTCCACATTCAAAATAAAAGTAAAAAAATCCACATATTTGGTATCTCCGCGTTGAGAGAAGCCCGATGTATCAAAATATAAAGTCAATTAAGCAGAAGGGTAAACTGCATAACAGAAATAAAATCCAAACTCCAAAATAGTTTTTTTTGGTCGCCACAATAAAGGATGATCAAAACAATGTATCTACACAAATATGGTATCATTAGAAATGTCATCTCAAGCTGCAAAGAATGAGCCGTCACGCAGCCCCAGATTCCAGAAAATAAGAACACTACGAGTCGTGGAAACATGGCACAAAAAGCGCAATTCTTCTTTTATTTTTTTTTTTTTTTTTTTTTTTTTTTAAACCTCTGAATTTTTTACACCACTTAGATGACAATAAAGGTATCTACAAATTCATACTGACCTGAGGCATCATACTGACACATCGGTTTTACCATATAGTGAACATGGCGACTAAAAAACCCAAAAAACAAACATGTAATTGCACTTTTTTTTTGCAGTTTCACCGCACTTGGAATTTTTTCTTATTTCCCTGTACACTATATGGTAAAATAAACGATTGCATATGAAAGTACAACTCGTCCCGCAAAAAACAAGCTGTCATATGTCTAAATTGACGGAAAAATAAAAATGTTATGGCTCTTGGAAGAAGCGGAGGGAAATGTGAAAAACAGAAAACGAAAAATCTCTGGGTGGTGAAGGGGTTAACAGTTGGACATGGCATAAAATTTGTCAACTATCTGCCTATATTTTAGAACCACAGATAAAATTGGCCCTGGATAACCTCTTTTTAAATCTTTTGCATATTTAGATTTTGTAAAACCTTGAAACCCCATTTAATAGACTTTAGACTTGTCCTCCAATGATCTCTGCAGTTCAGACACCTGCTGAGATTTAATGTTGACCTTTTATGCTGGAAGAATATTAATAATTCCCTTTAATTAATAGGGTACATGTTGCCTTCATCCTGCCACATACCGTGTGGCTCTTTATCTCATGTTCCTTTATGTATTGTGTGTTTTGCTTTATTTTCTTAGCGGATGCTGATGCCTTCCGGATACTTTGGGAGATGAAAATGAAGAAAAGACAGAAAACCCCTTCTCTTCCAGAAACCGTGACTGTACTTAGCACAGAGGAGGGAAGTAAAGTTTACATCGTGGGCACAGCTCATTTTAGTGATAGCAGTAAACAAGATGTAGTAAAGGTAATCATTAGACCAGCTTTAAAGAGGAAGTACTGCTTCCCCATTTCATGTTTTTGTTTGTTTTTCTTTTATTGGGACTTTTTTGGGCTTTATTTTTATTAGAGAATGTCAGATCTTATAGCCACTAGCACATGGTGTTATTGTGTGATCATTTGGTCATTGTTTTGCATCAGTATTTGTTAACCAATAACATTAAGTGAGAAAACTCTTAGGGTACCTTTACACACGACAACTTTTCTAGGAATTTCACTGGCAACTTACTGGTTGCACTGTAATGGATGCCCCCCACACCTTTCGGGTGAGGCTGTCGTCTTAATTGTCTGCCGCCAAATTGGATGCTTTGTCTACGTGTGTGCACGTCACGAAAGAACCCACGCTGACACGTTGTCAATGTAGAGCTTAATGACAAAGACCTTTTATTAAAGGAGCAGCTAGCAGTTTTATTACTTATCCTTAAAGGGATGAGCAAAGGGGTGTTACTAGCTATTGTGTCATTTTATGCTGAATATACATTTTATTCTGTGTGTTAGTTAGCTTACACTAGCCTTGAAGTCGTACAAGACGTTCAGAACAATCTGATAAGAGCTTCTATACGGCTACCTCTAAATCAAAACATTTATACAGAATCAGAGACACAGAAAATTCTAGAGGAAAGTGCAAGGATCTCACAACCATGTTTTTGGAAGGGTTCTGAAATGACTTCAATTATTCCAATAAAATTATTAACTATTTTATTGCCATAACACAGTGAAATCATGGACACATTGTTCCCTTTGTACACAGCAACAAGATAGAACAATGTGTCCATGATTTCACTGCAACCAGCAAATTGCCAGTGAAATTCCTAGAAAAGTTGCCGCGTGTAAAGGTATCTTTTTAAGGGATAGATTTGTATCTCTTTTGTGTCTTGGCCCTTCTGTTGATCTCCAAATAGTGATTCAATATACAGATATGGACAAAATGTGCTGCCCAGCATCAGAAAGCTTGGTCTGAGGCACAGGGCATGTGTCCTCCAACAAGATATGACCCAAAACATTTCTAAATGTGTGTAGCTAAGGCTACATTCACACTGTCGGTTTTTGGATCCGTTTTTGTGATCCGATTTGTGCAGTGCACTGCAAAAAAACGGATCACTCAAATGAATTCCCAGCCAAGTCAATGGGTTTTCACTTTTGGCCATTCAGATTGGGAAATCTTGAATGAGTAATCCATTTGTTTTTTTGTCCGGAGGCCCTGATCCATTTTACTCAAGTGCATGGTATTTTTCGTGGCGTTTTCTCCTCCGTTATTCCAATAGGCCAGCCTTCTAAATGAGAAAGAATTGAGCAAAAATGCAGTGTGAATGGGTGGTGTGTTTTTTGGAAAACAAAATAGTTTTCTAGCTGAAAAAAGGACCACAAGAGAAAAGAAAAAAAAAACTGTTATTCACACACAGCGTTTTCTTTCTACTTTTTGTGAGAATCTGTTTTTGGTGCAGAAACTGCACCAATAATGGATCCTCACAAAGCACAGCAATGTATGTTTTGAATGCTGCTGCACTTTTACTCGCCTCTCGCAGTGATCTCCAGCGATGTCCTCTCATCCCTGGAGGCGCAATGATCTGTGCCTCTAGAAACCTGCACATGTGACTGATGCCACTCAGTCACATGGTGCAGTACCAGGTCCTCCCCCAGGTCCTGCAGCCTCTCGGTATGAGAACATTGCTGGAGATCACTGGGGAGCAGAGCAAGGTGAGTAAAAAGAGCAGCTATGAACGCCCAATGATTGACATGCTACTTCTTTTTACGGATCTGTTCTTGAGCCCAAGAATGGAGCCGTAAAAAGCGCAGTGTCTGAATGCAGAATTGTGAAATGCAATGACTTGGCTGGGACCGCAAACGTTACTGCATTTTCACTGCATTTCACTAAATTAGCGGATCTGTACAAAATGGGACACTAGCAGACCACTAGTGACCTGTGTGAATTTACCCTAAGAGTAAGACTTGAAACACACTGTCCAAGTGACATGCGAGTTACTCGCGTGAGTCTCGGATCATTCACCCGGTATGGCCTCCCCCTCTCTGGATGAGAGCAGTGGAGCTACATAGATATACATACCACTGTCAGTATCCCGTCCAAAGAGGCACGGGTCGTGCCGGGTGAATGTTCCAAGACTCGTGTGAGTAACTTGCATATCATGCAGTCTGTTTCCAGCCTAAAGGATTGACTTTTTCCGAACTGGCCTGATCTTAATCATATTGAACATCTGTGAAAGGAGCAGAAACCTGCAGCCTGGAGAAGGCATCTTTACACCTGAGAGAGATGGGGCAGTTTTGCTCATGAGGAGTGGGCCAAAATACCTGTGGACAGGTGCAGAAGTCTCATTGGGAGTTGTAAAAAAATGTTTGCAGTCATTGCCTCAAAACCTTGTAATAAAACAGAAGGGTACCATCATTTTTGTCCACATCTGTATACTAGAGTGTGAAAGTGGTCAATATCAGAGTATCTGATCGAGATAAATGTGACCTGCATTACAGTGCATTAATGACTTTTACTAATTGTACAATCTTGTAAATTATATATATTGAATAAATAGCTTTTTATCATACACTTTTGTAGACGATACAAGAGGTTCAGCCAGATGTAGTAGTGGTCGAACTATGTCAGTACCGAGTGTCCATGTTAAAGATGGATGAAGAGACTTTACTCAAAGAAGCCAAAGAAATAAACTTGGAAAAACTTCATCAAGCAATTAAACAGGTATCTTAAGATCTGCCATTCTGTATATCAATATGATGATGATTTCCTGCTCCTCAAAATGTAACGGGTCGTTCCCATGAAATGTAAAATAGTTTCTGTAATTCCAAAAATAGAAAATCTGTTCTACCTTAAACGGGTGCTCCCTTCTTATTAATTGTATAAATATCTGATAGATGCAGGTTGTCTCTCTGGTACTGTCATCTATGTTAAGAACAGGGCTTTGTCTCGTAGTACCATGAATGACTTTCAGTTCATGTCTAAGAAAACATTAGACCCACATTTTTTATATGGGCATACCCAATTTAAAGTGGCTATACACACCAGAAGAATGTCGACCGAACTCGATCGGACAGACCAAGCAGGCATTTAATGTGAGAATCTGGACACTAACATCCTCTGGTGTGTATGGCAGCGAGAACTTTCCTATCTCTTCGCTCTCCCCTTCAGTGTACTGAGAACATGTGCTTCTTCAGCCAACAGCAAATTGACGTGTGGGTATGCCATCTTTAGAATTGGTAATATATCAATAGTGGCTTCTGAGGTTTTCTATGTTCTCTAGAATGCTATTTCTTTCTGTACTTTATACTTTTGTATTATGCAGACTTATATCTGGACTAATCTTTTTATTCATTTGCTGATTTAGTCACCATTAGCATTCTATATGGTTTATATGTATATACAGCTCTGCTTGTTTTATAGTTCCCCTCACATTTCTTTGTATTTGTGCTAGAATGGAGTCATGTCCGGCCTCATGCAAATGCTTCTACTAAAGGTGTCTGCTCACATCACTGAACAGCTAGGAATGGCTCCCGGTGGGGAGTTCAGAGAGGCTTTTAAAGAGGTGAGACTGTTGCATACTATTTGATTGTAAGCATGTAAAGTTTTGTTAAAGGAAATCTGTTGCCACGTTTTTCCTATCACCCGTGACCACACCAGACTGAGAGGATCTGCTTAATCACTGGACAGGAAACTAAGAGGACGGAGGAACCAACAGCATGCAGCTCAAGCCATTGACTATGCCCTGGGTTTTCTATAGCAGACTCTAGTAAGAATTGCAGAGACTTTTGTGTCCTCCTGGTTGGAGTTTGGCCCACCACCTTTGTGTTTGGTTGTCTTCCCCTTGCTGTCTCTGCCTTTTGGTGTGGCTTGATGTGACCTTAGACCTCATGGCCTGGAGTGGCTTTGCCTGGTTAGTCAGGTGACTCCTGGTTTTGTAGGTTTATTTTTTCACTACTGCCTCACATGATTTTTTTTTTTTTTTTTGACATGTTGCCATCTACTACAAAACTTCCTTTTGTTTATGGACCAATGCCGTGCAGTTTGGTGAAGGATACATTTCAGATATCGGGAGTCTGTTGTTATTAAAGAAGGGGCCATTCAGTTGTAGCTTAATAGAAATGAAGTTCTGCAGGAAACTATTGTTTTCCTGTCTAATTCTACTACTTTGATGTGCATATTGCACTAAATCAAATGAAATTCGTATAAGTCAAGGCATTCCTCATATGTGTGAATTCATAGATGGATTACCAACTTTGAAAGAATTGATTATCATATTTATCCCAGTTTATCCTCTTAGTTGGCATTTGTAAAGATGGATGTGGTTTAGCTAAGGAGAATGAAACCATTGTAAATCCCGTTAATACACTTAACCTTGAGTCATGAGATGGGCTGTTCAGCATTTACTGTAAGTTGGTACACATGTACGTTCCACTTTATGCTTCTAGTTGAAGTTGTAAGATATACATGGTTTCACCAAGCAGAATGAAACTAATTAGAAGTTCAATATATCCCCCTAGTTGTAAGACTGTCTTGAGAACTTTAAATTGTTAATCCTTCAATTTCCCAATCAATCCTGCCAGTTTGGTGTTGAAAGATTAATTTAATTATGCCATGTCAGGTGTCACTATTCCAAATGCCAGTCTGCTCTTCTAGAAAAGAAAAATGGAGACACAGAAGCACAATAGTGCCCTATCAATGCGTCACTGACTAAGCACACAGGTCACACAGAGGTGCACTCACCTGATCTAGTTGTGTGCAACTACAACTAGTTTTGATGGCATATAGCTGAAAGCTGCTGCAGGACCTCCACCGCCACGTTGCACGTGTAAGAATATCCACAGATCCAGGGAAGGTGTATAGGTGGTCCGCGCTGCTCGAAATAATCAGTCAAATGTCTGAAAAGAAGGGGGGTTTTATTTGAAGACATTTGACTGATTATTTCTGGGTTCTGGAACTGGGTTGGCATATTTGGATTTTCAATCTACACTTGATGGCATAGGATTTGAGTGGTTATTTTGAACCCTTGTTAAATATTTTTAGCAAATTTTAAAATGCATCATGGACACTACATGGTCCACCTAGGTTTCAGATCTTTGCATTGAGAGGCCTTATTTTGATGTAAAAATTCCAGCAATATTTAGATTGATGACCAAGTACAGTTGTTGGGCCTATTGCCTTACTGGAAGCCCTACTTTTGGTTTACAAGGTTCTTTGGAGGACTTACGGTAACTTCTGCTTTCATTAACAGTTTTAGTACTACTTCCTAAGTACCTTTTTAGGTGTTTTTTTTTTTTTTGGTGATTTAACAAATACAGAATATCTAATTAAATCAAAGAAGAAAACCGAGCATCCTTTTTTCAGGTGTATCGGAGAATCTGAGAATTATCGTCTTTCTTAGGTGTTGTAATGGGTGCTGGTGGGGACGAATTACTGGTAATTTGATTTTTCCCAAAACCCAGGCCAGCACACCTTTTTAATTCCTCTGTTTTATGATTTGAGTTTTTCGTTTTTTTTGTTTTTTTTGTCTTTTCACAATGAACAATGAGCTTGCGTGAATGTATAAGTATGACCAAGAATAATGACAATACAGTTAGGTGACTCCTACTTGACTAATTGGAAACCACACTGAAGGAAAACGTGGGTTGCCTTAATATTTTGTGCTCTTGGCTTCCTACCCAGTGGTGGGGTGGATCTCTGTGTCTCTTTAGGCATTGTCATGGGTTTTGTGAAAATCTCATTGCTGGTCAGAAAAAAAAAAGAAACAATCCTGGTCCCATGGCAGCACCCAGACAAAGCATCCGCCCCTCAAGGACAGGAAACCTACAGACTTAAAAGGTGAAGCCTTTTTGAGAGGAATACCTACAACCTCTGGTCTGTCCAGGGTGTAAGCCTTACTGAAGGATACAAGATGCCAAACTCCCGGAGGCCTAGTAGTGAGGGGGTCTGAGGAGATTCCTGGAGGTCAAAAACTTGGCGTTCCATAGCACGAGCAGCAGTAGGTGTGGCGATCGCAAGTGACTTCTGGGTAGCATGCGCACGCACAAGTGATGCAGTGACCTCATGCCCAGAATATCCGCGATGAACACAAAGTCCTGGGCGGGTGTGTTTCTGGGTTTGGTTATGTGCACAATGCAGACCCACGCCCAGGGTAATTGCTGACTTTTTTTGAATAAAAAGAATAGAAGGCTAAGGGTATGTGCACATCAGTCGTTTCTGCATCTTTGCAGAACGACCGGGAACCGGTGGAGATTAGCAGAACTGAGTTTTCTGCACTCGCTAGTGTCCCTGGTTTTGTTAGCATTTTGCTAACGATTTGCGATCGGGTTACTAGCGGTCGGACAGCGTGTTCTTGGCGATTTCCCCGGCGTGTTCCTTAGCGATTTCCAGACTGGTCTTTGCTGCACTTGTTCAGCTGGACCCGCTGGAAAAACGCTGAAAAGAAGTCGCTTGCTCTATCTTTGACAACCGGTCGGAAACCGGTGAATAAACTGAAATCGTCAAGACAAAAATCGTTGTAATGTACACAGCGTCTTCTAAACTCCATTGACTAGCATGTTAATCCTACCGGTGGGTAGGATTAACATAAATTAACATAAGGCTATGTGCACACTGGGCGCACTGGTGGGCGGGTTTGTGTCGGCGGCGGCTGGCCGGACCCGACAGGAAGCTCCAGAGCCGCCCACCGGCTTCCTGTCGGGTATGTGCGGCTGTGTGCGTCGGCTTTGCGGCGGGTGCACAGCGGGTTAGCCGCGTCGGTTCTGCAGCGGCTGGAAGCAGCACATGATTCTGCTTGCAGCCGCTGCAGAACCGATCGGTTTATAGAACATGCTCATTCTTCGCTAACCCGCTGGGAACCCAGCGGGTTAGCAACGGATGAGCATGTGGAAACCGCGGTGTGTGCACACCGGGGGTCGGTTTCCATAGGTTTTTATGTTAACCCAAAAGCCGCTTTTGGATTAACATAAATTAGCATAAGCCTCATGGAAACCGACCGGCGGTTTCCGCTGCTAAAACGGCCCTAAACCTCCCTGTGTGCACATAGCCTAAAACTCAGCGGGAACCGCCGACGGAAAACGGTCAAAACCAGCCCACAAAACGACTGATGTGCACATACCCTAAAAGGATTCCTATCCCCTGGCACCCCAATTGGTGTCCTAGATTTCCACACAGGAATGGAAAAAGGAAATCTTCTTATGAATCCAGTGAACGAGGTGACCCCTTCATTACATGGTAGTTTCCTGCCTTCGGGAGTGGGTGAGTATGTGGCATATATATTCCCTTTTTTAATGGTTTCCTTGAACATTTTTGTAGAATAAATTTAGGAAAACAGACAAAGAGGAAGATTAGAGTGTACACTCTGCAGGAATAAATTGTTGCCAGCTTCTGATAAGAAATTATGCTAAAGGTGCTGTCACACATAACAAGATCGCTAACGAGATCATTGTAACGTCGCAGATTTTGTGACTCAACAACGATCCCGCTAACAATGTCGTTATGTGTGACGCATACCAACGATCTGGCCCCTGCTGTGAGATGGTTGATCGTTCCATACTGCTCTGGGTCATTTCTACGTCATTGCAATCATTGTGTTTGAAAGGGACAATGACCAACGATCTCAATGCTACGCTATGGAGTGACAATTCCCAACGACCTTGGTATATTTCTCCTTCGCCTCATTGGGGGACACAGGACCGTGGGTGTTATGCTGCTGTCCACTAGGAGGCGACACTAAGCAATCTGCAAAAGAGTAACAGTGGCTCCTCCTCCTCAGTATACACCCCTGGGGCAGGCACTGCCTCCTCAGTTTTTGCTTAGTGTCGAAGGAGGCACACGTCCATTTTTACTCTCATCCTTTTTTCTTCCGATGAAGAAAAGTGGGTCCGGTGTGACCCCCGGCATGCTCCCTCCTCGGCCACCCACTGTTGGGGCGCTAGGTTGAGGTTGAGAATCCATACATATGCCGTACTCCTTTCTCGGCCTCCCACTGTTGGGTTGCTGGGTTAAAGTTGAGACAGCCCAGCATAACACCCTCCTTCCTCATTCTCTCGGTCTGAGGTGAAGTAGAAGCTGACGGCCTGCCAGATGACGTCCCCCTAATCACCCTTGGGTGTTTTTAGGCAGTGGCACCACAGGTATCAGCAGCCCCTGGCTGCAGGGGCTGGAGATGTACGGCTGCCTGCAGCACAGGCTAGCAGGCTATGCAGTTTCAAGAGGCTGGGGCTGCATGGAGGGGGCCCTTGCAGTCCAGCACAGGCTTCCAGTGCTTATGCACAAGCCTGCACAGCTGAGGGGCATACAGCACAAGGACGTGCAGCTGCATCCACTGGAGCAGCTTGCACATACTGTGGAGCACCCCCCTGATGTACTGGCGGTTCCCCCGCCAGTGCCTTCCTCTATGCCCCCGGGAGCTTCTTGTCCCGTTTTTCTGGGCCCCCCAGCGCCGTTTTCGCGCCTCCGCGCCGGCCCCTCACTATTTCCGGAGGCCTCAACTAATTGAGGCCCCGGCTTGGGCCTAGCGCGGAGGCCGCAACCCCTGCACCGCCCCCGTCCCGCCCCGCCGGATGACGCGGACGCGCGTCATACTGGGGGCGGAGCCGAGAACGGGCGCGTTTTCCAGCAAGGAGCCCGCCCGTTTAGCTCCGCCCCTTCCTCCTTCTCCTGCACGGACGCCATTAGCCCTGCACGTGGACCCGGCCTCAGCCATCCGGGGGGACACAGGATCCAGGCGGCCTGTCACAGCGGCGCTGGGGGCTGGTAAGACCTCTGCAGGGATCTCCTCTGCAGAGGTTACTCTGTCTCTCTATCTCTCCCCTCTGTATCCCCCTGCAACAGGCACTGTTAAACCACAGTGACCCTACTCAGCCCCTCATCTAAGGGCCCAGGCACCTAGCTGGACAGCTTGACTGTGCCTGATTACACAGGGGACTCCTGGTTACCTTATATACTGCTCACTGTCCATACCACAATGTCTGGCAATAAGAGTAAGAAAGGCTCCAAGGCAGCCAGCACTTACTATGCTACCTGCACTATTTGTCAGGCTGACCTCCCTGCAGGATGCACCTCGCCACATTGTGAGAGCTGCACGCAGGCTGCGGACACTGAGACCCCCACTACCCAGGCTTCTAACAGTGCCCCTGACCCTACCCCTGCGTGGGCCACCGCCATGTCTCAGAATATGACGCAGTCCATGGACAGATTGTCTGACACACTGCTGCAGTTTATGCAAGCCCGTTCGCCACCTGCAGCCGCTGTTCAGGCTTCTGCGTCGCAGCAGGAAGTCCCGGAACCGCGACAGACTGCTGACCCTGACCCGTCAGCCTCCGACTCTGGCCGTAAGAGACCACCACCTTCTCCAGAGTCCCATGCAGGCTCTGCAGCCTCTGCTTCCCGTAGGCGTCAAGATGACGCGCAGGACTCCGAAGGTCTCTGCTCTTCGAGCTCGGAGGATCACTTAGATGACTCCCTAGATCTGGATACGACCGATACGGTCGCGTTGGTGGAGGATTTAATTACTTCCATTAACCAGGTTCTGGAGGTGTCTGACCCTCCGGCTGATACTCCAGAGCATAAGGTGTCCTTTAAAAGGGCCAGGAGACCACATAGGCATTTCTCGGACCATCCAGAGTTCCAGGAAATACTCAAAAAACATAGGTTACACCCTGACAAAAGGTTTGGTAACCGTAAGGCGCTGGAAACCCGTTATCCCTTTCTGCCTAAGGTCACCCAGGATTGGACAGATCCGCCACAGGTGGACCCTCCTGTTTCTCGTCTCGCTACTAAGACCCTCCTGTCCTTACCGGACAGTTCATCCATAAAGGACGCCACTGACCGTCAGGTGGAGCAGATGGCGAAGTCCGTCTTTGAGGCCTCAGGCTCTTCTCTAGGGCCTGCCTTTGCCTCGGTTTGGGCTTCAAAGGCTGTTATGACTAGAGCTAATTCCGTACACTCGGCCCTACGGGCTTTGCAGGTCGACCCAGCCTTGTTAGATCAGGTTGCCCAAATAGCGGTGACCGCCGAATACTCCATGCACGCTGCCTTCGATTCAGCTAACTGTGCCGCGGCTGCGGCTTCCAACGCCATAACCATCCGGCGAGCCCTCTGGTTGAGAGAGTGGAAAGCAGATGCAGCGTCAAAAAAGTCGCTCACCTGCCTTCCGTACAACGGTGGACGTTTATTCGGCGAAAAACTGGATCAATTGATTTCAGATGCCACTGGGGGTAAGAGTACCTCTCTTCCACAACGTCAGATTAAGCGACCCTTCTCTCGTCGCCAACAAACCCGTTTCCGGTCCTTTCGGAACTCCTTTGGTTGGTCAGTCTCGAAACCCCCGACGGCGGCCAATAGGTCCCCCCGTAGGGAACGCTCCCAGACGATACGGAAGACTGGTGCAAACTGGCAGTCCCATTCACGCCAGTCCAGAGCCAAGGGTTCAAAGCCCGGCAGATTTTCTTCTTCCTGACTCCCCACCTTCGGGAGACACTATTCAGGTTGGCGGCCGACTTTCTCGCTTTCGTCAGGTCTGGCTCGCTTCTACCGACGACAAGTGGGTACACACCTTGGTGTCTTCCGGATACGCCATAGAATTCACGGCCTATCCTCCAAATCGTTTTTTTCTGTCAATCCCACCTGCTCATCCCCCCAAAGCTCGCGCCTTCTTTCAGGCGGTCGATTCCCTTTTGAAAGCCGGTGTCATCATTCCGGTACCGCCAGCCGAACGCTTCCAAGGGTTCTACTCGAACCTGTTTGTGGTACCCAAAAAAGGAGGGGCTGTTCGCCCCATTCTGGATCTGAAACAGTTAAACTCCTTCGTGAAGGTTCGGCATTTCCGCATGGAGTCACTGCGCTCCATCATAGCGTCCATGGAGAAGGACGAATTTCTCGCGTCCATCGACATACAGGACGCTTACCTCCATATCCCGATCGCGACAATTCACCAGCGGTTTCTCCGATTCGCCATCGACCGGGATCACTATCAGTTTGTGGCCCTCCCGTTCGGCCTAGCGACGGCCCCCAGGGTGTTCACCAAGGTCATGGCGGCTGTCATGACCATACTGCACACAAGAGGAATGGTAGTCCTACCATACCTAGACGATTTGCTCATCAAAGCTCCCTCCTTCAGGGAGTGTCAGCAGAGTGTTTCCATCACGGTGGACACCCTGCGTCGGCTAGGCTGGTTGGTGAATCTGCGGAAGTCATCGCCAGTTCCGTCACAATTTCTAACATTCCTCGGGATGCTTTTCAACACCCCCAGGGGTCTGGTCCTCCTCCCTCAGGACAAGGCGAAGGCCCTTCGACAGGGGGTCCACAGTCTTCTACGGCCGTGTCCTCATTCACTTCGGTTCGCCATGAGAGTCTTGGGAAGGATGGTTGCCTCTATGGAGGCGGTGCCGTTTGCTCAACTTCACCTCAGGCCTCTCCAACGGGCAATTCTGACTTCGTGGAACAGGAATCCTTCTGCCCTGGACAAGTTATTCCGTTTGTCACCTGCAGCAAGGAGTTCCCTCCATTGGTGGCTCAAACCTCGTTCCCTCACAAGGGGGAGGTCCTTTCTACCGGTTTGCTGGAAGATAGTCACCACCGACGCAAGCCTCAGCGGATGGGGAGCGGTACATCGTCGTCACACAGCACAGGGAACATGGTCCCCAGCGGAGTCGGCCGAGCCCATCAATCTCCTGGAAATCCGGGCCATATTTCTAGCTCTGAAGGCCTTTCATTCCATGCTGGCAGGCACACAGGTACGGATTCAGTCGGACAATGCCACGGCCGTGGCATACATCAACCATCAAGGCGGAACACACAGTCTCCAGGCCATGCACGAAGTGCAACGCATTCTCCACTGGGCAGAATCGACGAACTCAACGCTGTCAGCAGTTCATATCCCAGGAGTGGAAAACTGGGAAGCGGATTTTCTCAGCCGCCAGGGCATGGACTCGGGAGAGTGGTCCCTACACCCCGACGTGTTCCAACAAATCTGCCGTCGCTGGGGGACCCCGGACGTAGACCTGATGGCGTCTCGGCTCAACACGAAGGTTCCCAGGTTTATGGCCAGATCTCACGACCCGCAAGCACTAGGGGCGGATGCCCTAGTTCAGAACTGGTCCCAGTTCCAGCTGCCTTACATCTTCCCTCCTCTGCCTCTCATTCCCAGAGTCGTGCGGAAGATAAAACAAGAGGGCATTCAACTCATTCTCATAGCCCCAGACTGGCCCAGACGGGCATGGTACGCCGATCTCGTCCAGCTCGCGGCGGACGTTCCTTGGCGCCTCCCTTGTCGTCCCGACCTTCTGTCGCAGGGACCGTTTTACCACCAGAATTCAGACGCCCTGAATTTGATGGCGTGGCCCTTGAGACCTGGGTACTAACCCAAGCGGGTTTCTCCCCTGCCGTTATTCAGACCATGATCAGAGCTCGGAAGTCGGCATCGGCAAAGATTTATCATCGCACCTGGAAAGCCTTTTTCGCGTGGTGCTCTTCTCGAGATCAACCCCCTCTTCCCTATTCCTTGCCGCTAGTTCTAGGGTTCCTTCAGTCGGGGTTGGAGTCTGGTCTCTCACTAGGTTCCCTTAAGGGCCAGGTCTCGGCTCTTTCGGTACTCTTTCAATGTCGACTTGCTGTCAAGCCGCAGGTTAAAACTTTTCTCCAGGGAGTTAATCGCATCGTCCCTCCGTACAAACGACCGTTAGATACATGGGACCTTAACCTGGTACTTACGGCTCTGCAGGAACCTCCCTTTGAACCTCTTCGGGATATCTCTCTCCACTTTCTGGTTCTGAAGGTGGTTTTTCTAGTGGCTATCACCTCTCTTCGCCGAGTGTCCGAACTCTCGGCGCTTTCCTGTAAGCCACCCTTCCTGGTGTTCCATCAGGACAAGGTCGTCCTACGCCCGGTGCCGTCATTCCTGCCTAAGGTTGTCTCCTCTTTCCATCTGAATGAGGATATTTCATTGCCTTCCTTTTGCCCTGCTCCGGTTCACAGGTTCGAACGAGCCCTGCATACTCTGGATCTCGTCAGGGCGCTTCGCATCTATGTCTCCAGAACTGCACATTTCCGTAAGTCAGACACTCTGTTCATTCTGACGGAAGGCCCCCGTAAGGGTATGCCAGCTTCCAAAGCTACACTGGCTAGATGGATTAGATCAGCTATCCAAGAGGCCTACAAGATGAAAACTACTCCTCTTCCAGCGGGGATTAAGGCACATTCTACCCGAGCCGTGGGGGCCTCCTGGGCCATTCGGCACCAAGCCTCGGCTCTCCAAGTGTGTAAGGCGGCCACCTGGTCGAGCTTACACACTTTTACCAAGCACTACCGTGTTCATACCCAGTCCTCGGCGGACGCTAGTCTGGGTAGGTGCATCCTTCAGGCGGCGGTTGCCCACCTGTAGGTGTTTCTCTGTTCACTGACTTGTTCAGTATCATTAGTTCCATTGTCTTTCCCACCCAGGGACTGCTTTGGGACGTCCCACGGTCCTGTGTCCCCCAATGAGGCGAAGGAGAAAAGGAGAATTTTGTATACTTACCGTAAATTCCTTTTCTCTTAGCCTCTAATTGGGGGACACAGCACCCACCCTGTTGGCCTTACGGCCTTGTTTCTAGTGGTTTTTGTTACTCTTATATTGTTACGTTATGGCCTTGCCAGGCTTTGTTGGTATTGGTTAACCTTGTTACTTCTCCTACTGCTTTAGCACAAAACTGAGGAGGCAGTGCCTGCCCCAGGGGTGTATACTGAGGAGGAGGAGCCACTGTTACTCTTTTGCAGATTGCTTAGTGTCGCCTCCTAGTGGACAGCAGCATAACACCCACGGTCCTGTGTCCCCCAATTAGAGGCTAAGAGAAAAGGAATTTACGGTAAGTATACAAAATTCTCCTTTTCTGGATCGTTGCTGAAGTCGTTGGTGAGATCACTGGTGAGATACCTGTTTGACATCTTGCCAGCGATGTGAAAAACGACGCACCAGCGATCTTGGCTTATCGGTATCGCTGGTGCGTCGTTATGTGTGACGGGGCCTTAAGTCTGTATTGAGAAGATACTAATGAAGAATCCTATTCTTTTGTTGAAAATATAACCAGGTCCTTATGGTGGGTTTACACGCCACGATATCGTTTCGATATCGCAACTCAATGGCGCGGGAGCGCGCAATTAGTGCACGTTTCACCCGCATCGCATTGACTGGTTACACGCTGCGATATCGAAATACAACGTCCGTGCGATGTCTCCGCCTCCCAATCCAGGATCGCATAGTTAACATGGGAGTGAATGGGTGACGTATCAAATCGCATCGTAATTGGGCGTTTACACAGCACGATCTGGCTTCAATCGCTATGCAATATCGGGGCATTGAATAGCACGCTCATTCGATCCCCGATATCGCATTGACATCGTTCCTGCATCGCATTGGACGTTCACACCATACAACGCAGGAACGATATCGGGTCCAGCGAGCGAACCACGTGACTTTTGATTGAAATTGTACTGCGATATCGCGACGTGTAAACCCGCCATAACTCTCTGACCTAAATCATCTTTAAAAGATAAGGCTACATTCACATGCTGCGTTTTTGCTACATTTTTATGAGGATCCGTTTTTGCTTAAATTTCAGAAGTAAACCTAGATCTGTTTTTTTGATGAGGTTCAAAGAACACATTGCGTTTTTTTGAGGATGCCTTTTTTTTTTTTTTTTTTTTTTTTTTTTTTTTGTTACTGATTAAAAAGCATAATAAGCATTTTCTATTGTCAGCTAAGGGTAACCCATGCAGCTACTGGCTGCTAGCCCCCGCTGCTCGCTGTCAATGGAAAATAATAGAGCCCTATATTTTTATTTTTTTTTTAAGTTTTTTAAAAAAAAAAAAAAACAAGAAACTAAAAAGAAAACGTGGGCTTTGCTGCATTTTCTGTTGCCAGCAAAGGTGGTGACCCAGGCAGCTGAGGGCTGGAATTCTCAGCGTGGTGAAGCCCAGGTGTTCTGGGCCCTCCACACTGAAAATTGCAGCCAGCAGTAAACCCAGAATTGGCGCCTCCATGAGAGATGCCAAAACTGGCGGTTACCCGCTCTTCCAGCTGCTGTGTAGTGGTGGCAGACTGGCTAATAAAGGGATTGGTGACAGCTTTTTGTGACACCAAGCCCCTATTGCTAATCTCAGCTGTCAGTATGACAGCCGGCCATTAGCAATAGTGAAAGAGTTAAAAAAAAAAGAAAAAAAGAGACAGACACCTCATTCTCCACTTTATTAGGCTGCTTTCACATCAGCGGTTTTTGAAATTCGCGGCAAATACAGTGAAAAAAAAACGCATCTGCCGCGATTACCGCATAACCGCTGAACTTGCGGCACAGTTGCGGCAAGCCTCATGCAATGTCTATGGGGCTTGCGGTAAGGGTGCGGCAGATGCGGCAAGTGCGGTTTCGACATTTGCGGCAGGTGCGGCCGCGGTCAGCTGCGTTTTTTTCGCGGCCGCACCTGCCGCAAGTGCCGATACCGCACTTGTCGCACCTGCCGCAAGCCCCCATAGACTTTGTATGGGGCTTGCCGCACCTGTGCCGCAAGTGCAGCGGTTATGCGGTAATCGCGGCAGATGCGTTTTTTTTCACCCCATCTGCCGCGATTTAAAAAAACCGCTGATGTGAAAGTACCCTTGCATACCCAATTCCCTCCTACATAGTCCAGGGTCCAAGCAATGTCCAAACCGCTTCCAAGATTAGCTGATCAATCTGCTGCTGGCAAACAGATCAGCTGATGTGCCTTCCCGTCAGCTGACTGAGTCAGTTGATTGCTTTACCGGCAGCAGATTGATCATCTGACTCGGCTGCAAGAAGCCGTGAACGGTAAAGCGATCAGCTGACTCATTCAGCTGACCGGCGGGCACATCAGCTGATCTTTTTGCCGATTAGCTGACTAAGGCTGGAAACACACTCTCCTACTTCCATGCGAGTCTCTTGGATGATACTGGATCAGTGACCCTAAAAGACCTCTCCCTCCTCTGGACGGGAATGTCAGCTGCCTGTGTTTTTGTGCAGCATCACACTCCCTGACCAGATAGCGAGAGACCATTCAGGCTCATTGATCCAGTTTCATCTGAGAGACTCGCATGTAATTAGGAGAGTATGTTTCCAGCCTAACTCAGCTGATCACTTTACCAGTGGCAACCTCTGCAGCTGATCTCTGGACTGGACAATTGAGGGTAGGTATTTTATTTTTTTTATTTTTTACTATTGTTCCCTTCTATTTCGCTTTTCCAGCTAATGTACAGGCAGTGAGGGTTTGCAGCCAGAAGCTGCCTGTTCGTATCCTGCTTAAATAAACTACAGCCCCTATACACACACATACACATGTATACACACAGACACATAGAGCTCTGGCATAAATTAAGACACCACTGCTAAATTTTCTGTTTATGTTGATTTTTCTATTTCTAGGTATATTTTTGAGTAAAATGTACATTGTTCTTTTATTCTATAAACTACTGACAACATGTTTCCGAAATTCAAAGCTAAAACTTTTTTGTATTTATTTGCAGCAGTTGAGAAATCATCAAAATAATAAAAAAGAAACAGTGGTTTCAGACCTCAAATAATGCTAAGAAAACAAGTTCATATTCATTTAGAAACAACAATATACTAATGTTTTAACTCGGGAAGAGTTCAGAAATCAATATTTGGTGGAATAACCATGATTTTAATCATAGCTTTCATGGGTCTTTTCATGCTTTCCACCAGTCTTTCACACTGCTTTAGGGTGACCTTATGCCACTCCTGGCACAAAAATGTAAGCAGTTCTTTTTTGTTTGATGGCCTGTGACTATCTATCTTCCTCTTGATTACATTCCAATGGTTTTCAATGGGGTTCAGGTCTGGAGATTGGGCTGGCCATGACAGGGTCTTGATGTGGTGCTCCTTCATCCACACATTGATTGACCTAGCTGTGCGGCATGGGGGAATGTTTTTCAAGGATAACCTTGTATGCCACTTGAATCCTACGTTTTTCGCAAAGATTAACCTGCCCAATTCCAGCCTTGCTGAAGCATCCCCAGATCATCACCGATCCTCCACCAAATTTCACAGTGGGTGCAAGACACCGTGGCTTGTATGCCTCTCCAGGTCTCAGTCTAACCATTAGACAACCAGGTATTTGGCAAAGCTGAAAATTGGACTCCTCAGAGATTACCTTACTCCAGTCCTCTATGGTCCAAAATTATTGGTCTTTGGCAAACTTCAGCCTGGCTCTCCTTTTGCTTTTCATTGATGAAAGGCTTTTTTCTAGATTTACATGATTTGAGCCCTGCCTCTAGGAGCCTGTTACGAACTGTTCTTGCCATACACTTCACCACAGCTGCCATTTGCCACTCCTTTTGTAGGTCACTTGATATCATCCTGCGGTTGCTGCATGACATTCATATAAGATTACAGTCATCCTGGTCAGTGGAGAGTCGCTTTCACCCTCTGCTGATCTGTAGCTTTGTTGTCCCCAATGTCTGTTGCTTGACCTTGTTGTATTGGACTGCCGTCTTCAAAATTTTAAGGATGGAGGCAACATGATGCTCACTGTATCCCTCTGCTATTGAAGCCAGTATTGAGCCCTTCTTTTCCTCACTCAAGACTTTTCTATTCAATTCCTTTGGCATGGTTAAGTTATTTTTTTTTTTTTCATTCAAATTACTTTTGGGCTATTCCTAGCACTTGTTTTGCCATCCAGCTTGTCCTATTACAAGAGGATTGTGAATACCACAGCAGTGTTTTTGTATACTTTCCCTCGTTAAATAAGATTTGGTTCAGGTGATCCCCTAATCAGAAGCACATTAAGTAGAATGAGGTGCACTTTGGTTGGAATTCAACTGACACTGGAATGGAATGGTTGTCAGACATGTAGAGGTGGTGACTTTTTTAGAAAACTGTGCAGTGGTCTCATAATTTTTGCCAGAGCTGTATATACACACACACACGCATATATACATACACCTTTATCTCACATGGAAATGGGAACACAAGATTCCAAAATGGTGGCATTTCCTATTACTGTTCACATGTGACATCACATCCTGTGAATCCTCCGTTTTCATCTGGAAAAGCGCTACAATAGCGGATTGTGTGAATAGCAATCCGTTATTCCAGCATTTTTTTTTTTCCGTTACAATGGCGCCCATGGAGGAAACACAGGCGAAAAAAAGCCACATAATTGACATGTTCATTAGTTTTGCGGACCCTTTTTCTACCCCAAAAGCAGATCCGCAAAAATACTGTGTCTGAATGGCAAATGTGGAAAATCAATTCACTTTGCTGTTCAACATAGACACAGATACGTTTTTAGGGGAAAACGGATCGGCAAAAATGCAGCGTGTGAACGTAGCCTCAATCCCGTTAGTGTGAATAAACAGGATTATTCGGGGGAGTCCTCTTCATAAGATCTGGAAAACGGAGAGTTCAAGACATTCTATTCGGATGTGTCTTCCTCATCCTCTTTGGAAAGAGAATGAGGGCCGTCCATGTTATCTGTTAGATCATATGGACAAACTGGTAAAAGCAATTAGGGCTACAATGAAAATCGAGGACTTAAAGGAGCCCAGAATCATATAGGATGAAATGTGTTTAGAGGATTAGAGGGAAGGAAACAAGTGTTTTCCAGTCCACAAAAACATCTCCTTTTTTGATAAGAACAGAATGGAAAAAAACAGGCAAGAGGTTTTCATCCCCAGGAGTGTAAAATGAAATTACCCATTCAATCCTGAGGTGTGCGAATTCTGTAACAAAGCTCCAAAAATTGATGCAGCTATTTCTCGTATATCCTGTAGAGGGCAGCCCTGCTCTTTAAGGACACAGGTTCTTTAAGAGACCCTTTGGATAAGAAAGCGGACAGTTTGAAGAGGGCCTGGGAATCATGGGTGGCAGCATTTAAACCAAACATTTATATACTGAAACTAGTCCATAATAGGAGCATAAGCCTCATACCAAGACAGAAAAAAAGAAAGGACCACATAATCCAAAAAATATCTATTTATTAAATAAAGAAACTACAGACAACAAATAAAAAAAATATATTATGACATAAGAACCAAGCATTGCTGCAACCTGCACGGCAAGGTCTCATCATGTGCCCCTGAGGAAGCTGCGCCCTGGCAGCGATACGCGTGGGGCCTGGGTGCCCTGCAGTCACCTCGCTACATACCTCGGACTGACACTCCGGACAATTTACGGACTGGTAATATGCACTTTATTTTCCACTGTCGGTGGACATGGTGACCTACACTGTTTTGACTATATGTAAACAATAGGGAATACTCAATATATATGGGTGGTCTTTGTATCAATTATACGGTTAGTTAGCTGATGGTTAAGACCTTTGTTATTATCCATATGTGACCACCCCTAGGGACCACTGTGTTTGGGACTACTAAACGACTCATAGCATTACTCATTGGATGATTTGTGGAATCTTGGGTAAACTTATTTGTGAAATTTTCTCTATAATTGTCTGTGCCTCTGCAGACTTCACTTGCGTGAGATATTGGTATCTGTCTCGCATAGACTGTGAGCCCTCGTGGACAGGGTCCCTGCCCCTCCTGTACCTGTTGGTCCTGATCGCCTAGATTTAGTGTACTTGTTCTCGTCTTCCTCATCCTCATGTAAAGCGCCATGGAACCTAATGGCGCTATATAAATAAATAATAATAATAATAATAACTTATAAACATTGTTTATTCCAGCTGCTGAGGCCAGTATTGAATCATATTTAACACACCCAGCACTACCAATCATTCGGTGGCCCTATGATTTGTGCTTCATAATAGGTCCCTTGACATAGATGTGGTTGCCCATAACACTTTCCACCCTATATTGGGCTAACAAGCGTATTTATGTGAAATATTGTGGTGAAGGAGCACTAGTACTTCTCGTACCTGCTCTCATCCCCCACCCTCGGGTCTCTCCCTACAACTCAATCCTGTATTTTGTCTAACCTGTTGTGATCACCGATATTGTGTCATATCCTGCTCATGTTTTGTCAGCATTGTATTCTGTACATATGTTCAGCGGTGTGTTCTGCAGTGGCACCCTATGGTTTTAAATGTTTTTAATCTTGTTTTGTCTATTGCACTAATAAAGTTATAATTCTCACTATTCTACTACTCGTGTGTGTGTTGCTCCCTCAATGTGCCATGTCTTCTCTCCGCCATGCATATCTGTCCCCCTTGGCACGGTAAGCGACCCCTCCTTCCCTTGATATAATTCAGACCATTGCGGTGCACCCTGTTTTCTGTTAAAACTTGAAGGCAGAGCGTTACAAGGGCAGTGGTCCAGAGCTCTGAAAGCAGCGTCGTCAAATATGAAAGAATTGTCTGCAGTTAGGGTAAGGCTTCTATATTAGTGACAACCTATTTTAAGAAATGCAACGTAAAAATCCTTTCAGGCAATAGGAAGACTGTTTTATATAAACAAATGGGGGCACAAAGTCAAATTCCCTAATGGCCAAAGTAGGAAAGTTCATGTTAACAGAAGAAAACTTTCTGGTTATCTGAAAGAGAAAGACATTCTAAAGGCAAACTACTTGAGCTGTCATCAGCTGGATCAGGATGAGTGGTCGCTGAATCGGACAGTCTTTCAGAAGATTGTGGCCTTATGTTGTCTTCTTCAAATAGACCTGTTTGCATCCAAAAAAAAAAGACCCTCGAGTTTGTTTTTTTTTCACGGAATCCCCATATGGCATGGATGCCTTTTCTTCCCGACTGGTCTTAGAGGTTAACCAATATCCAGCCGATATCTCTGATTCTGCCCGTTTTCAGGAAGATTTGGTCTGATCAGGCCGAAGTAATCTTGATTGTGCCATTTTGGCCCAGGAGGGGGCATGGTTCACCTGGTTAAGGCTGATGGTGGTAGGAGACACTTGCATTCTTCCAGAGGTCCCGGACGTTATATCACAGGGCAAGATCACATGCAGTTAAGGAGTCTTCATTTGATGGCATGGCGGTGGAGCGGCATCTCCTTGAGTCTAGGGGATTTTCCAGAAACCTAGTTTCCACCATGTTTGGGTGTAGAAAAAAGATCACTTGTAACATTTTAAGCAAGGGTGTGGAAGACATTTTTCCTAAAATGGACCCTCTGACCTTTACATGAGGTAACGGTTTTGGAATTTTTACAAAGGGGACTGGAGTTGGGACTTAGTTAACACCTTGAAGGTGCATGTAGCAGCCTTGGGAGTCCTTTTTATTAAAAAGATTTCTGATGAAAATCCAAGATGGCTGCCAAGCAGTGAAGTCATGCTGCACACCTCTCTGCATAATCCACAGTCATCCTGAGCACACCTGCATCTGGTGAAGCCCTGCTATATCATCCCACCCATAATACTGTCCCGCTGACGCTCTGGAACCTGTGTAGGATAGAGCGGCAGAGTGGGACTGGTTTTTGTCCTCGTCAGCTGCAGCAACACATGCAGTGTTCACTTGTGCCCTTCCCCTGGGCCCACGCTGGCTGACGCACCACCCGGATCCAACCACATCCCATCGGTGCACTCCTACCTGGCTTCCAGACATGCCGAAGGTGCGAGAGCAGCAGGGGGAGATCCCTGGGCTTTCCCTCTGGGGCCCTGTGAGAGACTGAGGCCTACAGAGCAGGCTGCAACTGCGGCCAAAAGGTGCGAGAGACCCGAGTGACTTTGGCTCCACCCCCTCTGAGAGCTCGTGTGGCGGCCGTTTGGGATACTCAGTCCAGAGACAGCAGGACCTGACCATCGCTCCCGACGGCCCCGGATCCCCGGCGCAGGTGGATGCACAGTTGGTGGTCGGTAGGGCCCCAGAGAGCAGACTGTATTATCGCTCCCCTGTACAGGCTGTGTTCGGCGGTGCTGGGCAGACTCTCACTGCTTGTCTCCTTGCTCTCCTTACTTATATGGGCACAGCACCATTCCAGCTTGCTTAAAGCACTGCATACCAGTGACAGTTCATACCTAACCTGCATATAGTGGGATCCCTCTTTCCAAATGGGACCTCCACCTTGACTCAATATATCTAAGGGGATCATCTGTTTACTCTTTGCTACTCTCGGAATCTGGATCCCTGCTATAGCAACTTGGGTAGAACAAAGTGTACCGTCACACCAGGACACCTCGCCGGCGATTTCATAGGCGACGCAGGGGCGTGGCCTATTGCCGGCGACAGCGCTGGTGCATCACCCAGTGTAAAGGGGCGATAATGAGGCGAAAAATCGCCTTAGAGTGGTCGCCTGGTTTCGCAGCACTGCTCTGAAACCAGGTGAGCTCTCTGGGGCAATGTGTACAAATCACCCCATGTAACATGGCGATTGCCGATTGTTACAGGCGACGGGAGCCATACGCTCCCATGTTACAGGATCGCCGCCGTGGTTTGTGGACACCCCAGCGGCGATGGCGCCAGTAACATCGCTGGTGCGTCGCCAGAGGTATCGCCACGTATAAACACGCACCGCCGATATCTCCGGCGAGGTGTCCTGGTGTGACGGTACCCTACATTTTTAACCCATTTTACCTACAATGTTCTTCAAGGGACCCTGTGACATATAATTCCTCGAGCTCTGTGGGCTGGGCAGATTTGAGCTGTGAAGATTTCTGTACAGAGATCAGCCGACTCAGCACCAACTCCCGGAGAGTATTTCACATCATAGTCTAAGTGGTAAGTTTTTTTGTTTTTTTTTTAACGTATGGGCACCAGCCTACGGGGTTTGGAATAAAACTCAGACAAGGCCTCCTTTCACTCCTTTCATTTTTACCTTCCTGCTGTACTGCAATCAACCCGGCCCAAATTGAGATTCTCTTTGGTCTGTTTGCTTCTCTGGCCGATCTTGTAACCCATACGGACTCCTTATTTTGGATCTCCACTTGACTGAATGAATATGTAGATCTTTACATTTAAGTCTTGGCTGTGGCCTCCCAATTTCTTTTTTGTGTCGGCTTTAAAGCATATAATAATTTATCCTCTCTCTCCACCTACATGGATAAACTTGTTAACTCCGGTAGCGCCAAAGATGCTAAAACCAAAGCCCGGGCTCATCCCTCCTGCAGAATCTCTGGATTCTAACGCTACCATGTCCGAAGAATCCCTACAAACCATTGCTGAATCTCTCTCTAGGAAACTTATGCCAGTGACTGATTCTAGGCTATCATCCTTCCAATCTTCATAGGAATCAATCACCACCCAGCTGTCAGCACATACTAATAAGATCTCAGCAGCAGAACAGCAGATCTCAGACTCAGAGGACACTATTCAATCCTACCTTGCCCAAATTAAAGACCGGGACCTAGCATTTGAAGAGCTCCAAGACAAATTCAATGAACTGGAAAACCAGATTCGTCGCAATAATCTTCGACTTATTGGAGTCCCTGAATCTGTGAAAGACCTACACCACTGTACCTCATCATGGCTCCCACGGGCACTGAACCTTCCTGATCGGCCTGGTTCCATGGCGGTGGAGACAGCACATAGACTAGTCCAGTGAATGCGAACCTAGGGCACGCGTGCCTCAGAGGGCACGCAGAGCCCTCTCTGGTGGCACGCGGCCTCGCTGCTGCACTGCCGCTTTGAACTCTTAACACAGTTCAAAGATGTGTCGGAACGGAGGAGACATTTCTCCTCGTTGCGACACTGTCTGCTAGCCCCGCCCGCTGGCTTCAAGTGACTGCAGTCATGTGACGTGCTCTGCATCACGTGACTGCACTCAGCACGAGAAGAACTGCAGATATGAGAGGAGCAGCAGCCGGCGGTGGAAACAGGAATAGTAAGGTGAGTGTGTATTTTGATTTTTGTGTTAAATGAGGGGGCATTTACTGCAAGGATGGGGGTAATACAAGGAGGGGGCAGTTACTATAAGGATGGGGGCTATACAAGGAGGGGGCATTTACTACAAGGAGGGGGTATGATGGGGCATTACTACAAGGAGGGGGCATGTTGGGGCATTACTAAAAGGCGGGGCATGATGGGGCATTACTACAAGGAGGGGGCATGATGGGGCATAAATTGAATTACTCAATAAAAACTGATTTACAAAAAAAAAAACATTGGAGTCTATGGGTCAGGTAACTGATCATGTTTTCAGGATGAAAAACAGGATCCAGTAGCAGGATTGCAAACGCAATTGTGGCCCTGGCCTTACTCTAGAGCAGGGGTGGGGAACTCCAGTCCTCGAGGGCCGCAAACAGTTCAGGTTTTCACGATTTCTTTAGTATTGCACAGGGATTGGAATCATCACCAGTGCAAGTGATTATGTTATCACCTGTGCAATACTAAGGAAATCCTGAAAACCTGCACTGTTTGCGGCCCTCGAGGACTGGAGTTCACCACCCCTGCTCTAGAGGATGTTGTCTCCAAGTACCAAATCTCGGCAGGTAACATTTTCACTACTACCCAGATTAACCCCTTCAGGACCCAGCCTATTTTTACTCTAAAGACCTTGGCATTTCTGTCAATTCTGACCAGTGTCCCTTTTATGAGGTAATATCTCTGGAACGCTTCCACAGATTGTAGCGATTCTGAGATTTTTTTTTTTTCGTGTCGCATTACTCTTCTACAAACTCCACCAAACCAAAAAGGTCTACACAGACTGTATAATGACCATCCATGTAAGCTTAGTTCTATGCCCCATTTCCTCAAGATGCCTGGACCATCAGTGCAATAAGCCCCTGTACCTTGTGCAACCCCTATCCCGTTGTAGATTGTAAGCTCTTTTGAGCAGGGTCACCTTCATGTCTTGCTTTATTTATTGTATTTTCTTTATTACATTGATTCTATGCCTATTGTTTTGTATCCAATTATTCTACTGTATTTGTTCTCTACTGTAATTACTTACTGTATATTTTCTGTACCCTACATTGTAAAGCGCTGCGGAATATGTTGGCGCTATATAAATAAAGCTTTATTATTATTATATTGGGCTTCATGTTAGTAGTGACCTCTCCCTTGTCTACTAGCCTAAGCCCATATTCGTGGCCATAATGTTGATGTGTGACCACAAGGCATGGCCAAACATATAGGTCACATTAATTTAATCATGCTTTTGAAAACTTCTTTACAATTACATTACACACGTACCCCATGTTTTTTTGTGTGATGCAAAAAATATCATTCCACGCAGCAGACTATTGAATACTCATCATGTCCAAGACACATCCCTGATGTGTTCTGAATGCAGGATCTTGTGAGCAACACATTGGCAGAAGCCTTGAGCGCATTTCATATGTTAAGCAACCAATTGGAACGCAGCGGCGTCTTGTAATCGACGTAGCCGCCTGGTCGTATGCAGGTGCGACCAATCATTAGGGGCAATTGTGCTTTTGTGATTGGTCAGGTTGTGTTTAAATAAGCACGTGCTGGTGCGCAACCCCTGCCCCGACTGGAATGTGCATTGAGCTAGTAGTGTCTCTTCACAAGTTCTCTGTTGGACAGACGGTAAGTGGGGGCACATGCTATTGGGCACTCCTGGACATTATTTTGTGTGTGCTGTAGACCCATATGTTGGCTGATGTTTGTGCGACTTATGTCCTGCTTCAGGTAGCATCATGTACAAGTGTATTTAGCGACATGTACGCATCGTAAATACACTCCGTGTCCTGTAGCACTCATAATGTTCTGTGAGATCCTTGCCAGGGCAATATGTGTACTCTAGCACTATGTTTAGCTTTAAATATCTGTGTATCTGAGGTGTGTGTGTTTAAAAGTCCTTGGTTACACAATGTGTGGCATTTGTAATGATAGGCCTTGATCTATTTCACTGCAGAGGGCCGAAAGACATATATCATGTGGCCTGTCCCACATGCCCCATGTATGGACACATGTTAACGCCAATAATGATATGGCCTAGCCAACCTGACTGCCAGAACACATGTTATTAGTCTTGCCAGACATGGGCTGGACACACCGAGTAGGGTGTCACCTGTGATGGCCATGTGTTTGTTTGCATGACCTTTTTTTCTTTTTCTCAGATGGCTGAGTATCACTATTTTGTGGCACAGCTCCTCACAATGTACCAGGCCTGTGGCGGGTGTCGCTACCTACGTTTCAAAAGCCTGCGCACCGTGTTCAACAAAACCCACAAAAAGTGGATGGAGGCCCGGTCCGGGGCTGGAGCTGTAGGTCTGTAGGCCTACTCTCTGGTACTATGACCTCCTCAGCTTCACCCTGGGCCAAGAGGGGCCTCGTGGAACACGGTGCAGCAGGCGCCACCTGCAACCAGCTGTGGCCACAGCCCAAGACCCTGCCCCGTTGCAGGAGGTGGGTAATTGTGTTTGTGTGCTCGATCTACCCAGCATGTTGTTTGCACTGATGTGGGTTTTGCAGCACGTGGTAGTCGCCATTGTGCTTTTCCCGCACCAATCCTGTTCACTGTTCTTTTCTATCTGTTTTGTGGCCTATGTTGTCTCAGATTGTGTTGTGTTTTTTGTGTGCACTTTACGTATCAATGTGGTCCCTCAGGTTAGTATTCTGCACTAGTCTACTTGTTTGGCTTTTTCTTCTCTAAACTCTGCTCCTGTGGCTTTTGGTGTTAGCCTTGTGGAGATTGGCTCTATGTTGTCTTGGGTGTTTGGTTGTGGTATTAGCTAAAATTACATAGCATCATGTGGCTGATGGTGTTTTTTGTTTGTTTTTCAGGCCCCTCTGTCACCTGGCTTCAATGTTGAGGAGACAGCAGCTGGCGAGGCTCTCCCCTCAACATCTGCGGGAGAGCCAGTGCCCGAAACCAGTGGTGGGGGGCCGGCCCAGGTCCCAGCTCTGGAATCAGACGGAGAAGACCACCTACCCCACCCAACACGGAGCTGGGTACCTGGGCGAAATGGGTCCTCCTGGATCGTGAGAGAACCCCCCCGGCACTGGGATCGGGTACATCGCCAGCGAGATGCTGGCCTGCATGGAGCCAGAGCAGCGTAACATCGCGGAGCGGGCCATATTTCGTGTCCTGGAGGCGGCCGTGGATGGGTCCCTGCGATGGGGGGGCGGCATGGTCGCTCCCCCTGAAAACAACCCCAGGGCCCACTGCACCCCCAAGACGCATGGTGAGGAGGCGAAAAAATCGTGGTACTCCACCTCCCCCAAGGAGACAGCCCAGGAGAGCATCTATATCACAAGGCTGCTGGGTGTATGAGGAGTGGGAGGCCCCATTATCTGATCCAGCAGAGGAGGAGGAAGACCAAGAGAACTACTAGCCAATGCACAGCCTTAGCAAAAAAAACAAAACATTTTTGATTAAAATGGCCAGGTGTGGCCCGTGTAATTTATTTCCAATTTAAAAGAAAATGTTAAAAAAGAAATACTTAATTTCAACACCACTTTGTCCATATCTGTGTCACCTACACCAGTATGTGTATGTGTTGAGTAATGTGGGTGTCATATAGGAAACATTGATGTAATACTGGGGGGCATGGCAGTTGTAATGGTCCAGTATGGTGACATGTTTACAATGTCACACCATATGGCTCTAGCTAAACCGTGGCCCAGTGTGATTGGTGAAAATTAACCTCACAAACTTTAACCTGTGTGTGTTGCAACAAGGGATGACACAGGATGTAGTTGGCCAGATTTTTATTACTTAACAACATGTTGAGAAAACATTCCCATCACAATCCAAAAGCCTTGGTGAGCTTAGGAATAGCCAAGACAGACTACCCACGTTCCCAATGTGGGACACTCTAAGAAAATAGGCCTACGTGTCCTTAGAAAAAAAGGTGCCAACATTGCTACAGGGGCAAAAACAATGGTTCAACATGGACAACAATGGTTAGGGGAGTGTGGTCCCATTATTGGTTGGGGTGTAATGGATTATGTCCCATGCTGGACTGGGCTGTCTGGAGGGCGTGGATCATGGCACCCAAGCTGGCAAGTTGTTGCTGCCCTTCTTGGTCTGCCCTCTCCATGTGCTGCTGTGCCTCCTGGTGAGTCAGCAGCAGATCCTGAATGGTTGGTACACCTGTATGGGAAAGAAGGACATTCGTGAGTTACCTGTGTATGTGAGGGTGGGTGTTTGATCGACTTGTTAGTGATTATATGTACGCAGCACAGCACCATCCCGGGTCACATCTGTAGGAGATGGGGATGGGCTGACAATCCAGCCGGCAGCACGGGCTCCTTCTCCTTCATCCAAAAAGTAAATAAAATATCAGGACTCGCATAAGTGTGTGTGGAACACACAACAATAACTACATTAGCAAGCTGGTAGGCCTTAGCAGACATTTACCACCATACACTGCAGCAGCAGGCTGAAGGAGTGTGTGTTGCCACCAACACACCAGGGCTCGTCCGGGAGCTTGAGATGCTGGGGTGGTGTGGAGCTCCCAGGGCTCCAGGGCTGGGTGCAGCCATGTCTTCAGTCTCTGCTGGGGAGGGAGTGGCTGGGGCCAGTGGAGTCCCAGGTGGGGAGGGACTGGCTGGACCTTCCGGGGCAGGTGGTGGGGGTGTCCCGGGCGCCGGTGGAGACTGTGGAGCGTCCCCAGACAGAGTCCTTGTCATCTGTAATATCAAATATAATGGACAAATTTTAGAAAAGGCACACAACAGAGGGAAAACACCTTGTGTTTGTGTGTATGAATTTCATGAGGGCGTGAAGGATACGGTCAAAGGTTATGGTGGGCGCTTACCCTCTGGTGAGGGCCCACTCTGGTTTGGCACATGAGTCCAACACCAGTGCCCAGATATTTTGAGTGTTGCATAACCCTTGCTTAGCATGGTAGGTATTTGAATCTTGAACACAAGGGCAGCCATTAAGCATCATGTGTTTGCAGCATGGGGGCCAACACATAGCGTTGAGATTGTATTCAGTGTTCTGTATTGTGATGATTGTGTTGAACAATTGTATGTGTCACAGGTCACACATATGTGCTGCTAGGTGTTGTGTGTGTTGAACATCGCATTAATATGTTGTTGTCACCTTTGCAGTCAGGACACAACTATTTTTGACACTACACACATCAAGGACCACTATAGCCTTCACCATTTGTATGTCAAATTAGTGTTTGATACACCTTCATGTTGCAGTGTAACCAACATGCAGATGCACATTGGTGACAGCTCAACATGGTGGCTTAGGCCACATTATGTGGCATGCCACAATACCACATGATGTTTGTGTAGTGTTTGCAGTATTTAGCTTGCCATGTGTGTTTGGCATTGCCATATACTCATCACGCAGCCTGGCAGTCCTGGCACACAGATCCACAATGCGCCCTGGGGACTTATGTTTCAGGTCCGCAATTTTTGTCTGGATCTGTTTGCAGGTCCTCTCAAACTGCAGTTTGGTGATCAGGGCCCGCTGGATCCTCCGGAGTATGCTGCATTTGCGAAGCCTTGGGTGCTGGTGACGCTGGGCACACCAATAATCATGGCAGTTAGATGTGTCTATGAGGAGCATTAGCTCCGCCAGACCCTATGTGGCAGTGCGCTGTGCGGTGGCCATGACTCCTCTCCTATGTGCAGGGGAGGGGCAGGCAATTGGCAGGCAGGGGGTAACCAAAACAATTGTCATGATGTCATCACGCACACTAGCGCCGCCAAACAACATTGAGGACGCTAACAAGGTTGCCGTCCGCGGAGTGGGAGTAGTGTAATATAGCCATCAGCGTCACCAATTTCACAAACTATTGCAGTGCGTTTCCCATGGCACCCATGTGCGATGAGCAGGCCAACATCTGAACTGTCATGTGTGGCAGTATAGTGAACACAGCGAAACTTCCAATACACGCGCCAACAATAGCTTGCTCTATTGAATGCGCGCGTAATTGGACTGATGTAGTAGATGGTTGTGTAGGTGAAGATGCATGTGGTGCTGAAGTGACAGCTCTTCAAATATGGCGCCCTGTGAAGGGACAGCCAATGGAAACACAGTAGCCACCACCAATTATCTCTGACGGGGCACGGTCTCCGGCACGCTGTGGCATGCCTCCAGGAAATCAATAGGCGACGCAGATTCCAACCCTATCGCTCCTTCACACGCCAAAAGCAGGAAATTTCGTCTTCATGATTGCCTCTAATTTTGGAGCAGTGCTGTGAAATTGGAACCAGGTGCAACCTTTTTTACCGCCGCTAAATTCCCCACTTACACGCCGTAATTTCACGGCGATGGTGACAGGGCTACAGATTGCCGGTCAGATTTCTCGCTGCGGTTGCGGCGTGTAAAGGTACCTTAATGCTTCTACAGGTGACTTCTCATTGAGTCTTATACAAGGCAATAAAACCCTCTATTTCATGGTCAAACTCCTCACCAGGTCCAGGTAGATAGGTATCTCAACTATCTAACTGCAGGCTGAAGGATCTATTGAATGCCACACTACACATAAATGCTATGCTACCATATGCTACCATACGACAGCTATTCAGCTATGGCTCTTATGATTTTTCACAGAGCTTATATTTCCCCAGAGATCAAAGCCAAGATGACCTCCTTGGGAAATCCCTCTTGCCCTGAATGCCTTCACTCTCCTGCAGATATTTTTCATTGTCTTTGGGATTATCCAAAAATAAAGGTAGTCTGGGATTTGGTCTGTGGTCATCTCGCCAGCACTTTTAGTATCCACTTTAGACTTTCCCCGGAATGAGCTCTATTTAACATTCTCCCACAGAATCAGTCAAGTAGACTTTCTGCTCAGCAACGACGAATATTATTTATTTGGGCGGCAGCCACACGTAAAAGTATTCTCCATTTGTGGGCACAGGACACAACCCCTTCAATGAATTTAATATCCTTGAAGATTGCATATTTTTTTCAAAATGGGCTGGATAGAATCCACACTCCACAAAGCAAGATGCACAAAACGTTTCTTTCTCACGTGGCCCCCGTATATTAACACGCAGCCACTGTCGGTCCGTCATGTGATATATAGTTGCTTTCAAGTTACGGTTCAGCTTGATTAATTGTGCTGTAATAGGTTTGACTTGTGCCCAGGGGAGAGGGGGGTGGGGGGAAGGGGGGATTGTTGTATTCAAAACTCACCATGTTATGTGAATCAGATTGTTGCTTCTTTTATCATCCTGCTGTTTTTTGCATAAATTGTATCTCTTTATTCTTTTCTTTAGGAAAAAAAAAAAAAGATTTCTGATGATCTCTGGATAGTGAGGTTAATCAGGTCAATGAGTAGGTCTACACCAGTAAGTCCTTGATATCCTGGCAAAATCTCCCTTTGAACCACTAGAGGATATTCAGATATCCTGACATTTAAAGCTATCCTGCTAGTTGCCCTCACTTCTTCTAGGAGAATAGGGGAATTACAGGTCCTCTCTATTCACCGACTATTCACTAAGATTCTCTCTGATAGGCCAGGTCTGGTCTAAGAATTAACCATTCTCCACAAATTCTCATAATCTTTTCATAGATCACATTGTTTTATCTTCCTTTTGTAAAAATCCTAAGAGGTTTCATTCCTTAGACGTTAGGAGGTGTTTGAGAAAATCTACCTCCTTCTGTTCTGTTCCAGGGTCCGAACAAAGGATTGTGACGGTCGAAATAAACCCTTGCTAGATGGCTTAGATAGGCAGTTTTGTTAGCCTACACTTCGGGGGAGGGGTCCCCCTCCTGTAAATGGAAAGGCCCACTCCACTTAGTGCAGTATCTACCTAATAGGCTGAAAGTGTCAATGCTTCCCTTAAGCAGATTAGTAGGGCATCTACCTGGTCCTCCCAATCCACTTTATTTGATCTTTTGAATTTAGGCTCCTTCCTTTTGGGAGGAAAGTTCGTTCCTCCCTAGGTTTTCTGTATTATCTCTGTCTGGGTGCTGTCATGGGTCCAATAAAAATTATAATTAATCAGTGGTTATCATTTCTTTTCACTGGTTGTAACTGCAAGAAAAAAAGAAGGCATTGGTAGAAGAGCTAACAAAGTTTTTGTGACCCTTTTTTTTTTTTTTTTCTTTTTTTTTTTTTTTTGTACATCTGCATTTCTACCCAATTAAATTTAGGTCCTCTTGTGCTTGGTAAACCACTGAAGCAGGAGGAGATGGCCTGCCTTTTAAGTCTGCAGGTTTCCTGTCCTTACGGGGTGGAATCTCTCTTTCTGGCCGCTGTTGTGGGTTTCGGAGAATGAAATTATCGTTATGGAATTATCATTTTTTATATATATACAGTTGTGGCCAAAAGTATTGACACCCCTGCAATTCTGTCAGATAATAGTCAGCTTCTTCCCGAAAATGATTGCAATCACAAATTCTTTGGTATTATTATCTTCATTTAATTTGTCTTCAATGAAAAAACACAAAAAGAATTGTCCTAAATCCAAATTGGATATAATTCCACACCAAATATAAAAAAGGGGGGTGGATATAAGTATTGGCACTGTTAGAAAAATCATGTGATGCTTCTCTAATTTGTGTAATTAACAGCACCTGTAACTTATCTGTGGCACCTAACAAGTGTTGGCAATAACTAAATCACACTTGCAGCCAGTTGACATGGATTAAAGTTGAGTCAACCTCTGTCCTGTGTCCTTGTGTGTACCACATTGAGCATGGAGAAAAGAAGGAAGACCAAAGAACTGTCTGAGGACTTGAGATACCAAATTGTGAGGAAGCATGAGCAATCTCAAGGCTGCAAGTCCATCTCCAAAGACCTGAATGTTCCTGTGTCTACCGTGCGCAGTGTCATCAAGAAGTTTAAAGCCCGCGGCACTGTGGCTAACCTCCCTAGATGTGGACGGTAAAGAAAAATTGAAGAGAGATTTCAACGCAAGATTATGCGGATGGTGGATAAAGAACCTTGAATAACATCCAAACAAGTTTAAGCTGCCCTGTACAACAGTGTCAACCCGTACTATCCATCGGTGTCGGAATGAAGGGACTGTATGGTAGGAGACCCAGGAAGACCCCACTTCTTACCCCGAGACCTAAAAAAAACCAGGCTGAAGTTTGCCAAAACTTACCTGAGAAAGCCTAAAACGTTTTGGAAGAATGCTCTCTGGTCAAATGAGACAAAAGTAGAGCTTTTTGGGCAAAGGCATCAACATAGAGTTTACAGGAGAAAAAAAGAGGCATTCAAAGAAAAGAACACGGTCCCTACAGTCAAACATGGAGGAGGTTCCCTGATGTTTTGGGGCTGCTTTGCTACCTCTGGCACTGGACTGCTTGACCGTGTGCATGGCATTATGAAGTCTGAAGACTACCAACAAATTTTGCAGCATAATGTAGGGCCCAGTGTGAGAAAGCTGGGTCTCCCTCAGAGGTCATGGGTCTTCCAGCAGGACAATGACCCAAAACACACTCCAAAAAGCACTAGAAAATGGTTGGTGAGAAAGCACTGGAGACTTCTAAGGTGGCCAGCAGTGAGCCCAGACCTGAATCCCATAGCACACCTGTGGAGAGATCTAAAAATGGCAGTTTGGAGAAGGCACCCTTCAAATATCAGGGACCTGGAGCAGTTTGCCAAAGAAGAATGGTCTAAAATTCCAGCATTGTAAGAAACTCATTGATGGTTACCGGAAGCGGTTGATCGCAGTTATTTTGGCTAAAGGTTGTGCAACCAAGTATTAGGCTGAGGGTGCCAATACTTTTGTCTGGCCCATTTTTGGAGTTTTGTGTAAAAGGATCAATGTTTTGCTTTTTGCTTCATTCTCTTTTGTGTTTTTTCATTGAAGACAAATTAAATGAAGATAATAATACCAAAGAATTTCTGATTGCAATCATTTTCATGAAGAAACTGAGTATTATCTGACAGAATTGCAGGGGTGTCAATACCTTTGGCCACAACTGTAAGTACAGGGGTATATTAGATGGATAGAGGATGATGATGTTGTATGGTGTGTGGGTTTGGTTTTTTTTTTTTTTCTTCTTATGGAGCTACAACACTCAGCCCAGAAAGTGACAAATCACTTAAATCAAGGTCTTTATCCCTACTTGATAATGCTCTTCTTTTGAAGAGTAAATGTTGTTTTCAACATATTGTGGCACAGATGCAGTTATTGCCGTCAATCTCAAAATGTATATCTATGAGACATATTTTTTTTTTGTATTATATTCGCTGTTTGATGTATGCTGTTTTTTGGGTTTTTTTTATTTCTAGTGTACGAAACTGAATTTTTTATGCACAGTTTTGTATTTGTCTTTATTTTATGTCCCAATAATAAGTACTGATGTCAGCCATCACAAATTGAAAGTGCTATTCACAAATTACCCACATTTGACTACTATTAAAGCCTTGTAAACTCTTAGCATATGTATTTTTCCTCCAAATCAGTTGTGTCCTAAATAAAGTACTAACAATTATTTATATGGGTAAAATTGCAGGCCAGCAAAGTGCCTTTCTGCAAATTTCACCTTGGAGACCGGCCTATTCCAGTAACCTTCAAGAGAGCCATTGCTGCACTTTCATTCTGGCAGAAGATCAAGCTCGCCTGGGGTCTATGTTCATTATCGGATCCCATAAGGTACAGAAACATGGTTAATTTTTTAAAGTGTAATGTATGTATGTGGTAGACCTCTTAGGGTCCCGTTACACGTAGCGATGTTCCAGCAATCCAACCTGGCCGGGATTGCTGGAACATTGCTATGTGATCGCTGGTGAGATGCCAGACTAGCAGACTTACCAGCGATCACCCAGCGATGCGCCGACACCCAACGGTCGTTGGGATCGTTCAGGGTCTCGGGCACAGACTGGGGATCGCTGGTGAGTCTGCCTTTCACACACAGCGATGCAGCCTGGCCAGCAGGAGATCGCCGATCAAAAAATGGTCCAGGCCATTTGTTACCGATCAGCAATCTCCCAGCGGGGGGCCGTGACGTTGCAGTGATATCGCTGTGTGTGAAGTACCCCTCACTCAGATTTATATGTGCAGCGTCCTGCAAAGTCAGGTGTCACAAATATCTGTGACATCTGATAGTGTGAGAAACTATCTCTTCAGTCATTTTTACACCCTCTGATGTAATTACTTTAAGGGCTACTGTGATGTCTGGTGGATTGCAGCCCTTGCAGGAGAACTACTGAGCTCAGGAGAAGCATCCCTGCCTTCTAAGATTGCATGGTGCTGGAGATAAATTAGGCCGTCCAGTGCCTTTGCTGTGGTCGCTGTGGACTTCTAGCAAAACCTGTGCAGCCACATTGACCATATTGTTCTGCGCAGTGCAAGAAGAGTAGAACTGCCAGACAACTTCAGTGAGGGATGTATTGATTCAATCCTGAGTGGTCAGTGGTCGGAAGAGAGCTGAGGTACTTTCCTGTAAACCTGAGGTGTCATGGATGCCAAGGTCCAGACTGAGAGGAGAAGCCTTAGTGCATTTTGTAGTGGGAGTGAAGGGGGCTGCTAATCATTGCCAGAAAAGAGCTGGATGTACTCAATAACTGTGCAGAGCTGTAATAGTCATCAACCCTCCAGTAAATGTGAGTTTTCTCCTTCGCCTCATTGGGGGACACAGGACCGTGGGTGTTATGCTGCTGTCCACTAGGAGGCGACACTAAGCAGAATCTGCAAAAGAGTAACAGTGGCTCCTCCTCTGCAGCACTACACCCCTGTAGCAGGAAGTGCTTCTCCAGTTTTTGCTTAGTGTCGAAGGAGGCACACGACCATTTTTACTCTCTATTTTTTCTCATCCTTTTTTTCTTCCAATGAAGAAAAGTGGGTCCGGCGTGGGCCCCGGCATGCTCCTTCCTCGGCCACCCACTGTTGGGGCGCTGGGTTAAAGTTGAGAATCCTTACATATGCCGTACTCCTTTCTCGGCCTCCCACTGTTGGGTTGCTGGGTTAAAGTTGAGACAGCCCAGCATAACATCCACCTTCCTCACTCCCTCGGGGTCCTGAGTTGAAGCCAGAGCTGGATTACCTGCCAGATGACGTCCCCCTAATCACCCTCTGGGTGCTTAGGCTGAGGCACCACAGGTATCAGCAGCACATGCTGCATTCTGGGCTGGGACTCTGGATGGATGCCTGCAGAAGCACAGGCTCAGAGACGACCCCCTAATCACCCTATGGGTCATTAGGCTGTGGCACCACATGTACCAGCAGCACATGCTGCATTCTGGCCTGGGACTCTAGATGGATGCCTGCAGAAGCCCCCTGATCACCCTATGGGTCATTAGGCTGTGGCACCATAGGTACCAGCAGCACTCGCTGCACTCTGGGCTGAGATTCTGCAGCAGTCCCCCTAATCACCTTGTGGGCTATTAGGCTGAGGCACATGGCTGCTTGCAGGAGCGCAGCTTACAAGCGCAGCTGCACTTATCTCCCCAGGATCCCGGTGGGGTCCGGGTACAGCCCCACTCAGCCCTGCACTCCTTCCAAGGACCTGGGACAGAGCCTGCTCCCCTTCTCCCTGCACAGCTCCCTCAGCATAGGCAGGGGAAAGAGGTACCCTGCTCCACCTATGCTGCCCCTTCAAAAGCAGGCAGCACGGTACCTGGGGTGGCAGGGATCCATGGCCTCCCTCGCTGCCAGACCGGAGGTTCCGGATGGATTCCGGACCTCCGCACCGACCCCCCCGCCATCCGCGGGTCCGCAATTCATGCTAGGCCCCGGCTTCAGGCCTAGCGTGGAAGGCACCGCCTATCCCCGCCCACCGCCCGCCCTCCGGATCGCGTCAAATGACGCGGGGCGGCATCAGAGAGGGGCGGGAAGTTCCTCTGAGCGCTCGTTTTGCGCTCCCATTCGGGTTCCCGCCCCCTCCTTCTCCTGACGCGCCAAATGCAGCCTGGGCGCCATTACACCGGGGGCACAAACACTGTGAGGCGGAATGCCACAACAGTGTAGCAGGCTATGGGGGCATATACAGGTCAACCAGCAGGGATCCTTCCCTGCTGCAGCTCTCTCTGCCCCCCCTCCCCTGGACACCAGTGTGACAGGCTGTAGGGCAGATACAGGGAAGCCAGCAGGGATATATTCCCTGATGCAGCTTCCTCTCTCCCTGTACACCAGACTGACAGGCTGTGGGGCAGATACAGGAAAGCCAGCAGGGATCTAATTCCCTGCTGCAGCTTCCTCTCCCCCTGTATACCATGTGTGACAGGCTGTGCCATGTGTCACAGGCATTTACAGAAAGGACAGGGATTTTCCCTGCTGTTCTCTCTCTCTCATCCCTCTGGCTCCCACAGGAATAGGAGGGCCAGTACAAAAGTGGGCAGACCGACATATTTCTGTCCTGAAATACTCTGTGCTGCTGTGAATACAGATAAACTGCTGCAGCACGGTGCTGCCCTCACTCACATCAATGAGTGTACCGTGCCCTACAAGATCTTAACCAACATACCGGGCTATTGTACAATGTCAGGAAGAAATTAGGTGTCAGACTATTTTCAGTACGCACAGGGAACACGTAATCCACTGAATACCCTATGGATGTATTGTGTTTATTCTGTGTCGTCACAAGGACACAACTTCGCCTATGTTCTTACCACATTGGAGGTTTTTACCTCTTATGACTCTCACCCAGCGAGCGGAGTCACTCTGCCTAGTGCGGTTGACACACTAGGCACAACTGCCAATGGTGCAAGTACCTCTCTGAGCACATAATGTTACATCTAAATACACAGTCATTACGTCTGCAGCTATGTCGCAGTTTCTAGGAAACTTTCATGCAGCAGGATGAGGGCTCCGACGTCTGATTGTTTTCGCAATCCAAATCCCAGACTCGGACTTTTATGCATCTTTGGTAGAACCCTAAATCCACGTTCCATCAAAGGAATCTAAATGTCGATACTTCAACGATTAAACTGTGTCTGACAGGACACAAGACCGTACTTCATGGGGCTCTCAGCACCCCATTTACCATAAGGGAGTTTTGTTGGTTTGGGACTCCATGGCATGTTCGTGCGGTAACCTATCTGAAACAGGGTTCCCCCTAGGGACACAGTTCTGCTGAACAGAACACAACAGCAGGCATCAGTGTCTGCTACCATACCTTGAGGATGCCAATCGCATGGCATCAGACGGTGCCTCGCTCGCAGTCAGCAATCCAGATTCCAACCTTTTGGGAATTCATGTAGCGGATCCTCGTCTAGATCGACACAACCTCGATCAACGCACATTTGGCGATCACAGAAAACCCTCCAAGCTAGGGCTCCCCCTTAATTCAGGGAGTCATTATGCCTGTGCTACACACAGAGTGTGTTTAAGGGTTCTATGTCTGTGCTACACACACAGTGTGGTTTAAAGGTTCTATTCCAATTACCTTGTAGTCCCTAAACAAGAACGTGCACTTCTTCCCGCGCTAGACTGCCTCAGCTAGACAAACTCACCTGGGGCAGATTTTTTGGAACACTGAGAATGTCTTGCATCCTTAGATATACAGGACGACTACCCGCCTGTTCTCCTTGCAGCCACTTATCATATTTACAGTGTGCAAAGACCATTCCTCAGCGTGGCGTTTCAGTGCACACTCGTTACAGTCCCCTAAGTGGTCACAAGGTTTGTGGCAGTCATCATGGTTTCCTGCGTTCCAGGGACGTCGTCACTCTTCCATATTTGGTTGATTTCCTCCTCAACGCACGACCTTCAGGGATTGAGAACGCAGCGTCTTTATTGCGGTGAACACATTATTAACACTTGGTTGGCTAGTCATCCTCCACAAGTCTACGCCAGTTTCACTACAGTCTCTAGTATTTTCAGAACCCAGTCCAATACATTCAAAGCACTAGTCAGATGTTTCCAAGACTAGGCATGGGCATTTCAACTAGAAGTCCGCACTCCTTCAATGGTCGCCTCAGCCTGTCGGAGCTGACATGACGGTCAGTGACAGCACGGTTGCAGCACTGGTAGTTATTCCTTGACGCAGCTGCTCCTCAGGCCTCCCCAGTTATCTAGGCTCACATCATGAGATAACATTGTACGATCTCGTATCAGGAGGTGTCTTCTTCCAGTACCAGCCATGTAGTATCCCCTGTGGTGGCTCGGCCACTCACTAGTACGCAGGGGAAATAATTTCTTCCACCAAGTTGAAAGATACTATTCACCGACGAAAGTCGGACAGAATGAGGTGCGCTGTACCTACATCTCACTACTCGGTACAATTGGTCCTGATCAGAGTCAACGATGCTCATCAACCTTCGGGAGATTCAGGCGAGGTTCCCAACACTGAAGATTTTATCCCTTCTTCTGGCGGTTCGCCATTTCAGAACGCAGTCTGACAATGTCACGGCCGTGGCATATGTCGACTCGCTAGAGCGAATCCCGCAGTTTCCAAGCAATGGAGGAATTTTACCACATTCTTCACTAGGCGGAATTCACAAACTCAGTACTACCGGCTGTTATTCTACCACTTGTAGATGATTAGGACAGATAGTTTCTCCGTCGCCAAGGGCTTGCCTCAGGATATGTTTGCCATATTTAGATGTCTTTAAACAACTCTGACGTCACCGGAAAACTCTGGAAGTAGCCGTAATAGTGTCACACCTCATTACCAAGGTTCCTAGCTTCATAGCCAGGCTCACGACCCACAGTCATGGATGTCGGAAGTCCTGATCTTGGACTGGACCCACTTCCAACTCCACTACATTTTCCCCAGGCTACCATTATCCTAAGGTAGTGAAAATAATCAAACTGGACTGTCAGCAAATCATCCTTGCGTCCATACACTGGCCCAATCGCGCTTCGTACGCCGATTTCGCAAACCTCATAGCAGACATACCATGCCGCCTACTGAATCGTCCAGACTCTCTCTCTCAAGGCCGTCTTACCATCATAATTCATCGGCTCTAAAATCGGCAACGTGACCCTGGAGGCCCAGGTGTTCACGTAATATTGTCGCAACCTCAATCAGAGCACGCACACCGCCTTCAGACGAGATATTCCACCAACTTGGAAGATCATTTTCTTTTCTTCTCGTGGTCTTTCACCTTAGCACTGTTCCCTCCCAAGGATTTCCAGTTCCATCCAATTGGATCTACACTCGCGCCTGTTCCTTAGGTCCTCTCAAAGGACAAGTTTCAACCCTTTTCATACCCCTCTCGGCATCGCCTTGTTACCAGACCTCAATTATTATCTTTTCTTCAAGGAGTCTGCCGACTTGTTCCTCCCTCTCAGTCTACTAGACCCAGGGGTCCTGACCCTCGTCCTCGCGGCTTTACGCTAACCACATTTTAAGCCGTGAGGGAAAAATCCCTTTGTTTTCTCACACAGGGAGTTGTTTCGTTTTTTTTTTTTTTTCTGGATGGCAATTGCCTCTCTCCGCAGAGTCTTTAAATTTGCAGCGTTTTCAGGTAAACCACCGTTTTTGTTTTTTTCTGGTCTCCCAGACAATGTTGTCCTACGTCCGGTTAGTTTTTTCCTCAAGATGGTGGTGTCTTTTGTTGTCCGCCTACCTGAATATATATTTCTGACGGCCTAAGCCTAGCGCCAGTTCATCCGGTCAGAATTGCACTACATTACTAGACCTTGGTCAGAACCCTACGCATATACGCGCCCAGGACCCCTTTAGAAACCTCTTTTCCTTCTTCCAGAAGGATAAACACGGCAGGCAGGCCAGGTTATACAAATACTTGATCAAATTGCTTAAATCCACCATCCATGCTTGTTGCATTGTTACAAAAAAAAAACAAAAAAAAAAAAGTGAAACATAAATGAATATCATTTATATTATTAGTACTCTTATTATATTAATTTTTAGGTAGCACCATTCATCCATGGTACTGTATCCTTCCGGCTGCGGGCACAGCGCATTCTACTACGACTGCTGGGGTCTCCTGGGCTACTGAGCTATTAGGCACCAGGAATTACCTCAACAAGTGTGTAAGGCAGCCACGCGGCCAGCATGCACATGCTTGCCAGACGCTTTAGGTTTTCACTCAGTCCTCTGCAAATGCAAGTCTGGGAAACTGTATTCTCCAGGTGGCAGTAGCCCACCTGTAGGTGCATCGTTATTTTTATCATTAGTGATTTTCCATTGCTGTTCCCACCCAGGGACTGCTTTAGGACGTCCCACGGTCCTGTGTCCCCCAATGAGGCGAAGGAGAAAGGAGAATTTTGTGTACTCACCGTAAATTCCTTTTCTCTTAGCCTCTAATTGGGGACACAGCACCCACCCTGTTGCCCGTTTCGGGCCGTTGCTAGGTTATCATGTTAATCCTAAGCTGTTATATAGTTGCCTATTTATTTTACAGGCCTCATTATACTGTTCGGCTACGGGTTTTTTACCTTACTGTTATGTAGCTGCCTGTTTATCTAACAGGCCTTTATCCTAACTGTGATTCTTGTCATTCTTCTGTTAATCTCCTACTGCTTTAGCACAAAACTGGAGAAGCACTTCCTGCTACAGGGGTGTAGTGCTGCAGAGGAGGAGCCACTGTTACTCTTTTGCAGATTCTGCTTAGTGTCGCCTCCTAGTGGACAGCAGCATAACACCCACGGTCCTGTGTCCCCCAATTAGAGGCTAAGAGAAAAGGAATTTACGGTGAGTACACAAAATTCTCCTTTTTCTGCTGCGCATAAGGGCTGGTAATTGCTTATTACGACAGGCTGATACTTCACCTTGTCCACAACTTCTGTTTGTTTGTTTTTTTTTGTTTTTTTTACTCTGGCAAGGAAGACCTGCCAGTTGGCAAGACCGTGACCATTGGTCGCCATTATGTCCCGGCATGGTGGAGACCTACAGAGATTTTGTTTACATGTGTTTATAATGGAATTTTGATTCATTATCTGGCTTGAAATTCTTGTTTCAGTGAGGATGACGTGGAGAAATGCAAACAGAAAGATTTGTTGGAGCAGATGATGGCCGAAATGATTGGTGAATTTCCTGATCTCCACCGCACTATAGTCTCTGAGAGAGATATTTATCTCACCTACATGTTGAAGCAAGCGGCTAGAAAAACTGAACTACCTCGTGCCTCTGAAAGTAATTACTAGTTTTCTGCAATACTTTCCCATTCAACTTTGCTCTGTTGCTTAGGTCTTCAGTGGTATCCATATAAACCTGTCATAAGTTCACAAACAGCCACAGGTCTTCATTACGTTTTAAATTTATCACCACTGCCTGGGTGAGGAGTATGAGATGTTGTACTATGTATAGGAGAAATGGAATGACCGCTGTCCTTTGGAATGACATGTCAAACTTTAACTTTTCTTTCGCAAAAATCTGCTGACAGATTCACTTTATGTACTCTGACAGCAGCATGACATAGGGACAAAGACCCTAATTTTAGTGACGTATCACTTGATTTACTTGTTTCAGCAGCTATGATTGTCAGTTTTCTCTGCGCTAGAGCTCAGATGTTGAGCTATACATAAGCCTGCCTACCCCAAAAGCTTTGTGTCTATTGTATAGTGACAGTAAACTGCTAATCAGTTGGAGTAGGGTGAACAAAGCCAGTTATCTTATAGTGATGATCTGCTGCTGATAAAAATACTTATTGTATCCAAAGAGCATGACACAGCCCAGTGAGTGACATTACAATAATTGGGGTCTCTGCTCCTACATTATGGTGCTCTCAGATTACGTAAAAAAAACTGCTGACAGATTCCCTTAAAGAAGTTGTGCCGTGTCTAAAGGGAATCATTTAAGACAAATTTTTGTTAAACCCTCTGATAGGTGCAAGCTCATCATGTGAGCTCCCTTCTCTGCACATATCCAATTATCTGATCAGCTGACGTGCAGCTAACAGGACCAATTGGACCAGCAATCCGATCAGCATTGTTAATCCTTTAGATCAAGCCGTCAATCAGTGACAGCACGACCTAAAGCACTGCCGCAGGGATCGCGTCGTTCCCTGACAGTATTGGCAGCCATGTGATGCTTCCACGGGGCCTCAATACGTTGCCATGACAGCCTGTGAGGACTCTGGATGCTGTTATGACCCACTTCCTATTGATGCCTGGCAAGAGCCAGCATCCATAGAAAGTGATAATTTCTCCTGTTCTGAGACGTGCATCAGCACGACTGTGAACAGGAGAAGCGATCGAACTGTGCAGTGTTGAGGTGCCCTAAGTGGTCAAGTAAAGTAAAGAGAAGAAATTAAAAAAATATGAAAAGGAAACCTAAAAGTAATTAAAATTGTCAGCTCAAGACACAAAAAAATAAGCCATCACACAGCCCCAGATCCTGAAAAAAGAAAACACTACACTACAGGTCATGGAAAATGGCAACAAAAGTGCAATTCTTTTTCTTCAAAAACTTCTGAATTTTTTTCATCACTTGGATAACAGTAAAAGTATACATGTTTGCTATCTGCGAGCTTGTACCGACCTGAGGCATCATACCGGTATGTCAGTTATACCATATAGCAAACATGATGAATAAAAGACAATCATGTCATTGCACTTTTTTGCAATTTCACCACTTTTGGATTTTTTTTTACTTTTTTTGCAGTGGTAAAAATAAGTCATTGAAAAGTACAACTCATCCCACAACAAAAACAAGCCCTCGTGGCCATATTGACAGAAAAATAAAAAAAGTTATGGCTCTTGGAAGAAGTTAGGAAAAAATGAAAGTGTTAAGTGAAAGGCAAGATCATGAAGACGTTTTATTTATTTATGACCTTCTGGTGATGTTTTAATTACATTTTATAAATTCCTATTAATGTTATAATATATTGCAGTTTCTACTCTAACCACTGAGTTTAATAGTAGACTGACGGTTAACTGTTCTGCAGGGATCATTTTTCAATAGTTTTTTCAGCACCAGAAGCAAAATTACAATGAAATATAACCTCTTTTTATATAGATCACACCTGATCCATTACATTAGATGATCACCGCTTGCCTCACTTCCCCTGCCTTCAGGTTCAGAGCATGCCTGTAACACTCTTCCTATAGAAGTTTAATGAATCTTTACAATCTGTTCCCTATAGTTTGTGTGATTACTGTAGAGCTGTGGTCCCCGACTTTTCTGACTTTTAGAGCTGAATTCAATTCCGAGAGAGGGTTGCGAGCCACATTGAGTTCATTAAGGACCCTGCCCAACGGTAGTGACATAGAGAGCCCACTATTACCAGTATAACAGCTCAAACTTCCCATTAGAAACCACACTGAGGCAGTATACATGCATCCATTTTAGACATGGTCACTGACAGGCAGCCCCTGTGGTAGAACAGTATGTTCCAATTGCTTTGAAGGTGAAAGGGAACACTACCAGCTTCAAGCACCCCTTCACCTTGCAGTATCATCCTACCTCCAGTTTACCATACCTAATTTATCTCTCCAACCCTTTAGCCAGTATATCTGCATCCAGATCTTCTCTTCTGTGCAGGGCTACTTGTAGAAGTCACCATCTGGAGACTAGCTCTTCACAGCTGTTTGTTGGACCTGGTGCTAATGCAACAAGCTGGAAGACAGTCATGAGCCATAGATCACAGGCCCACGAGTCACATGTGGCTCCTGAGTTACTGGTTGGGGATCCCTTCTATAAAGGTTATCACTAAATGCTGTTCTGGCAAAATGGCTTCCCCTATAATCATCTAAACAAAATTGGAATTAAGAAATTTAATGGGCAGTGGCCAGGTTTTTGCTACTGTGCAGAGCAGGAAATTAGACCCTTTTCTCCTTTTTTGTAGAACATAAGATAACGGTATGTACATACCATTTATGAGAAGTCTTCTGGAGCAAGTTTGCTCTTAAAACTGCCTGATTAAAATTGCTGAAATAAATGCTTACAAGTCTTTCCGATTCTTTTTTTGCTATTCATATGTTTAGTGTTTTGAGCCCTTTTTCTTCTGCTTCAGATGTTGTTGGGAGATAGGGCATGTCACTTCTTTAAGGGTCTTATGTTGGAATCTGCTCCAAACTATCCAATCAGATGGCTGCACGGAAATGCTGTTGGAAGAAAACCTTTTAAATCCAGTTCAGGGAGCGAAAATCTCCTCAAACTCTTCCTCTGTTGGAGATTATGAGGAGGTTTCCACTAGAAAACCCTTTGCATTTGACTGCCTCAAAAAAAAAAAAAAAAAAAAAAAAAAAAAGATCCTTGTGTCCATGTACCATACAATCTGAGCCCTGGGACAGGCTTCTTCCCAGGAGCACTAAACACATTAAGTGTGATGATGTAAGAGGGGTTCAGAAGTACACCAGGGGCCAGCATACCACATACGCCATGGCTAGAGACTGGAACATCTATTTAAATTGGAAGCAAAGTTGTTTAGTAATTGTGAATTGTAATATTTTTAGTATTCTAGTCTCCCTCCACCCTAACATTCTTCTGTCTGACTTCTGTGTTTTACTTTGACCATAGCCTACCTTATTTTTCTGTGGCACAAATGTGAAAACTACTTATATTGTGATTACTGCTCATGCTCTTATAGTATTTAGTATTATTTTTTTTTCTTCAGCTGAGCCTAGAAAAAGTGTCCCGTCTATTGTTGTTGGTGTTGTTGGGATGGGACATGTACCTGGTATTGAGAAGAACTGGAATACCGATGTAAATATTCAAGAAATCATGAGGTAAAAATGAAGATGAAAATTAATTGTCTTGTTCTACATATAGCAGTATGTTCTAAAAGCACATGTGGAACATCAGAGGTGTCTGATTCTGCACTCCCTACCATTCTACTTAATCCAAGCAATAACCATATATACCCATTTCTATTAAGTAATTGCAAAAATAATTTCTATGACAATAGACTGGCAGGAAGATGAAGTCGCTGTCTAACCCTGTATCTTCATTCCTCTCTTTAAAGTTATGGATCTGTCACTTGAAATAATACCAGTGACTATTGGACCCTATTGACCTCTAATAGGGTACAACAGGTTCCACCACATTTTGGCATTTGTCAACTGCACTCCTATAGATTGCTGCTGCCAGAGAAATGACTGTGCAGCTGCTGATCACTTCTATCAAATCTGTCAGCTGCCGCTCGCCCTCAACAATAGATCACCTCACAAGTGAGGACTGTGACACAGAGTTAGTCAGCAGGATTTCTATTATCCGTGTGTGCCTGCAGGCTGTGCAAATGTAATATTTATTAAAGATAATCTCTGAGAATGAAATATGTAATGGCAGCCTTTATAACAATCTGTAACCCATCTTAGTCTTGTGTCAAGGTGGTTTACGTCTGAAGAAACTCCACTCAAAACGTGTCTCGACTGTCAGAGGAGCAGCATTGTGAGCAAACAACTAATTGGCTCACAGCAAGAGGAAAAAAGGAATTTTCCCTTTTTTCTTCCCCTATACCTGCCCTTGTCCTTGCTCAGTCTATCTATACTCCGACGTTAAGCTGTGACCAAGCAGAATAGGTTTACAAATGAGCACAGGACACTGACACTGCTCAGTCAGTGAGCATTTATCTTTTCCCCTGCTACAGCCCTGTTCCACAGCTGAGTGAACGAATTGGGCTGGTTTCACACTTGCGTTGCATCCTGATCATGATGAAAACACATGCTTCTGCACCTGCTTAGGCATGGAAAAATGCATGCCACTGCAGCGGTTTTTTTTTTTGCCTGGTAACTATCAGTTTTGCAGGTGTTTTTGTTCTGATCCGTCCTTGCGTTTTCTTATAGAAATTACATCTTGACCAGGAATGTATCATGGATCCAGAGAGAGCATTACTGTACCACAAAAATGCAACTTGCAGCAGCCGGAAGGTACATCAATACGAGGCACTCGTCTGCATCCGTAAAAGATCTGATGCCACCTGATGTCCCTGTAGCCTCATTTTAAGTATATTGACGCATGCCTAATCAGGATGCCCCAGGATTTCGACGCATACAAAAGCAAGACAAAAAAATGCGGTTGTGAAACCACCCTTAATCATGTTTGCTAATCATTCTGCTCCTTAGCTTGCCGGTTGAGACACGTTTCCAGCGGTTTATCATAAGACGCACCCCATCTGACACATGACTAGGACAGGTTGCAGCTTGAAATGTTATTGCAGCCAGTTTTATCACATTCTATTAGAACCCCTTTAAATCTCTAGTATCATTACATTTTTTTGTTTGTAACCCCAGTTTAATTGTCTTGTAAATGCTAAGTGTTTTTGTTTTGTTTTGTTTCTTCTTACAGCGTGCCTCCTCCTTCAGCACTGAATAGGATTATTACGTTTACTGCAAAAGTGACGTTTTTTGGACTTGTCGGTTACGGTTGTTTTTGTGTTAGTAGAAGGACTGTCCAATTTATCCTCTCAGTGCCAGCCACACAGTATTGCCTTCAAAGACTGAACCAAATGAGAATCTGGAATTTTTAGGCTGCAGTTAATGGATGCTAATCTTTTTACGTGACTGATTACTGCCCTAGGTATTTATCCAATGAATCGCCAAGAAATCATCCACTGATTAGAGTAAATGACAGCTTCTGTAGGCTCTGCGGAAACTGCTGGACTTTGAGAGCGAGAGTTTTCAAAGGGGTTGTCTCAAGTTCTCTAAATGGGTTCAATTGCAAAGTGCTCATAAAATCAAACTACTTTACGATTTATTTCTTCTTAAAAAATCCCCTCTGTACAATGTGGAAATAACAAGATATTCTTAAGAATATTTTTACCAAGGGTACACACCACCGTACGGTCATAAAATGCATAGTCTCCAGGCTTTGTACTTTGGAGCAGTGTTTCCCAAACGTCAGTCAAGATCCCGTATCAAATCATGTGTTCCAGGATTTCCTTTGTATTGTACAGATGGCAACCTGTGGCAACTTCTGATGTCTTGAGAACAATTCCATCACCTGTGTAATACCAAGGAAATTCTGAAAATCTGATCTGTTGGGAAGCCGTGAGGACTGGAGTTTGCACTTGCTAATCTGAAGCTGGCCAGATTGAGAAGTTTCGGTCCCCTTGTGCTTCTCTCATGCTGCAGAAGCTGCCTAAGCCTGAGCACTCAGTTCGGACCAGTAGCATGACCATGTCGCTGTTCTGGATTGTCAGTCTTCAGTAGCGCACCCCCTCCCCAGCAACTGTGAGATTTATGAGAAAACCCCTTTACATATGAGTAATGCATATAACCCCTACTTAATAGGAAAAATCTTGTCTTTGGTCATTTTTGAGGGCTATAACTTTTTTTTAAAGATTTGAGTCACATAATGTTTTTTATGGTGCAGTACTTCCACCAATTTCTAACCTGACCTATTTCATAAATAAGAATATTGACTCTGTGGACTAACCAACCGCCAGGGTTTGCTGACCTACTTACTGTTTCTATGTGCTATTTACCAATATCACAGAATTTAGTAATGGAGCAAGCGTTGTCTGTAGATTATAGTAGCTTCTTATTCACTTTTAAATCATTCACTTTTATTATGCAAATAAATTGTGTAACTTTTTGGCACCAAATTTGTATTAAACCAAATCACCTTCACACTATTATGTAATATGCCCGGGTGTTTTAAAAAAATGTTGTCTTCTCTTTTGCATTGCAACACAACTTCCTTCCAAAAATGACCCAAAATTTTATATGAATACTCAAAAGATGCATTGCAGGACTTATAACTGCACCTTTTATTTAATTAGTTCTTTTGGGGGTAGTAATGGACTGAAAAGCCATCAAATTTACATTAACAGATATCATATTTTAATGGAAATTGACTTTGTTCTTTTTGGACCAAATGGACAACATGTGAAACTTCCTTTTGTTAAAAATAAATATCCTTAATTTGTACAGAGTGGGTGCTGCATGTCCAGCTATATCTAATATACTAAATTGGCACTGTTTAACGGGAACCCAACATCTTACCCAGGCCCCCCAAACGGCACCATGTATTTAATGCTACATTTACTCTTCCCAACAAGCCCATTTATAGTCTTATTGATTGCTGCATATGCCAAAAATCAATTTTATAACTTTGATATGCTGATAAGTGGGTAAATAGATGTGAGGGTGTTTTTCCCAGACTATTGATCTTACTAATCCTATTCTGCCCCCATGTGTGGGTGACATGATTTGCAAGAGTGATGTAGCCACCATTTCTTTGCACATCTTTGGCTTCCTGAAATGCGCAATAATTCCAGGTGCACATACTCTGGTTTTATCGGTCACTGCGCATTCCCAGGGAGGCTGTATTAACTCTGATTTGGCCACTTGCCACTGCCAGGTCTGAAATCGCGAGGCTGGTTATGGATATGTCCTAGGTCTCCGCTGCTCCACTGGGCATAAACAGTTCACTCATGAAGCAGGAGTAAGTATATCCAGATTTCTATGCAGTGTCACAGAGGCAGAGATGTGGAAAGGGCCAGCGGCAGCACTGCTCTTGCTAATCATGTTACGCTAGCCCATAAAGCTGGGTTAACATGATTATTTGGGGGAAAAAGCACCCAACAACTAGTCGCCCACTAATTAGCCGAAAACCACTGCAGTTGCAAAAAAAATTGGCTAATCGATAAAACTATAAAATGGTATAGGGTAGCAATAACTACAGGCTGGTGGTTTAGGCTGCCTGGAGAAGCTGTTGGATTCCTTTTCAGGCACTTTGTTGCAAAGGAATTGCTCTTTGTAGAATATACGGTATTTGCTCATGATGTTCTTGACTACATATACAGCCCTTACAATGAGTTAAGATTGCAGCCAATTTTTCCAAAGTGCAGAAGGCATATATAGCCACTTTTGTAGTGAATATGCTTCAGAAAGAAAGGCAGCATGTATTAAGTCCCATTTACTAGAGGAGCTGTAGTGCAGATTGGCAGAAAACTTAATAAAACAGATGGCGGATTAGTTTGATTTAATTATTTTTGTAAAACCTTATTCCGATTTCTTGTCCACACGATTGCTTGACCGCAATGTGTCACACCTTTAAAACTTATGAAAAATAAAATTCTGTAGTTGCCCATTAACAACAAATAACAGCAGCTTTCATTTGAGGATTACTGTAAGAAATGAAAGCTTTGCATTGACCGTTTGGCCATTTCAGAAACCTTTTGCCTTCATCTTTTTACTGTACACCATTTAAAAGAAATGGCCTTTTTGGGCATTTTGATTTACTTTATTTTTTTGGCTATAAGGTATTTCTGCGTTAGGCTGTAGAAGCTAAAATTGTTTAACATTTTTCTTAAAACCCTCAGTATACCACAGTACATAGCAGTAAGGTTGTCTGATAAAAGGGATGGCAATCGTAGTTCCTCTTCTGAACAAATGGAAGTTGAACCAGAGCTTGCAAACTTTTATAGCAAACTGCTTGTAAAAACTGTGCTGTTTTGCCTATGAGACCAGCCACTTCTGAGAAGATTGCCAGTTCGCTACACATCAAGCTGAAAACAAAATTCAAAATTTCTCCAGTTCTTGAGATCAGAGAAACTTTTTTGTTTTGTTTAAATAAGTAAATTGCAAAGTTCCATGTTTTTACACTTTGTACCTTTAACAATGTAAAAACTTGGGAATGACCCTTTCCATAGAATAATAAGACCCCTAAGATCGTATCCTATCGTAAGATTCTGCTCCAATGTACTTATTTCCATTAAATTTCAATGAATGATCTTAGTGCTTAAATTAATTGTTCACTAAAGGGCCTCTCACACCTGCGTTTTTTTCCTGATCTGGAAGATCAGGAAAAAAAACTGATTCTTACAGGATTCATTTTTTTGCCCATTCACTTTAATGATTTCAGGTAGAATCTTGTTGCTTCAGGTTTTTTCCTGAAATCATTAAAGTGAATGGGCAAAAAAATGAATCCTGTAAGAATCAGGTTTTTTTCCTGATCTGGAAAAAAACGCAAGTGTGAAAGGCCCCTTAAACGGGGTTCAAAATGATCACTTGTTATGGATTAGACAGGACTGAAATGTTAAGTGCATATGTAACTAGCAGCTAGCCATTTTTAAGTGGTCTTACCCAATTTTCATGTCATACTTTTGCATCATGTTGAACTGTAGTGATGCAAGAGATCATGTCTTCTTTTATTGCAGAAGCATTTTATGCAATCCATGGTTTGCTTTCGAGAGATCTCCTATGCAGAGACAGTGGCTTTTTTCTGATGTAATCCCCGATATCTGCTTCCTTAACCTTGTTTTGAAATCAACCTTGAGTTTTATTAGCAAAAATGTTGGGCTTTCATCATGTACAGAGAGATTTAAGTCCTAGAGTTGCGGTCCAAGATTACATTTAAAAATAAAAACTTGTCTACAATGTGGCCCATTTAAGTGACTTGACCTAATGTCAATAACACACATTGCTTTGTACAGTACGGCCTACAATGTGCATGTTTATTGATGTTCCCTGTGCAATCATATCATGTACTGTTGCTTATAGTTTCTTGTACTAACCAGCTAATTTTAAGAAGTGTAAGGCTGTGTTCACACTTTGCAGTCTAGATGCAGATTACCCTGCTGTAAAAACGCATGGTTCAAACTTTTCCAAACAACCGCTAGCCAGCCATAATGTACGAATGTGTGGTAATGTGTGCTGAAAAATACACCACTGGTCATTGGATTGGCTTTAGATGGTCATGCTTCATGCTTGATTTGTGACTTGTGTTGTCTCAAATAGCTTATTGTCCAAACAAATATTTAAATGTATTTTTTTTAGGCAATATCTGGTTATTTGTAATACATATGTTTTGTTTTTTTTTTTTAAACGCATGCTTCTTCTGTCTCAGGAATTTTCTAACTTTTGTGTGAATGAAAGGTGCCTTGTGTAATATCGGTTTTCTGTCCTTTGTAATATCAGCCATTGTTAGTTTTTACAGATTAAATTCATGACTTGATCAACAAGAAAATCCTCATAGCTGCAATGTATTGTTTTCCATGTTGCTTTTTCTTTTACCCCTGATTATTTTCATTTTTACAGTCGTCCCACCAGTTTACCAAATTCCCTTCTAGTTGATGCATGTGTATATATAAAAAATTGATATTTGATATTATGGGGTTTAAGCAGAACCTGACTGGTCCAAGCATTGTGTAATGGTGGTCACACTGATCTCGGAGCTCTGCTAACCTGTGCAGTGCAAGGAATCCAATTATTCAGATGTTTACTGCGTCCTTCTTACACTGGTTGGCAGCATCAGTTAATACCGTGCAATTGGAAAAACCATTGGTATCAAGGGGCAGGGTAATCATTGGACTCCTTGCTGTAGCACTCTCATTGCACTGCATGGTTTAACCCAGTGTTTCCCAAACTCCAATCCTCATGGCCCCAACAGGACACATTTTCAGGATTTCTTAAGGATTCCATTACCTGTCCAATCCTAATCAAGTCATCACCTGTGCAATACTAAGGAAATCCTGAAAACATAACCTGTTGGGGGCCGTGAGAACTGGAGTTTGGGAAATACTGGTTTAACCAAACAGACTGATAACTGGAAAAAGTGTAACAGTCTTAGTTTCTGCTCTAGGCCATATTCCTAGCATTCTGATTCAAATAATTTTATTAACATTTTAAATGATTACAAGAAATATGGCAATACATTGCATTTAAATATTATGTATACGCAAATCATATTAAATATAGTCTTCGATGCATAATCTTATATTAACTAATAAGCATCTTAATATAGAGTATTGTTCGATTTGATTCCATAAGAGAAATTCCCAGCATTCGTAAACTCATGACCACTGTGCATTTAACAACTCTTTAAAGCATTTTATTTGGGGAGGGGTGCATTTTTTTTTTTTCTTTTAAGCTTCAGTGGTAAACCTGAAAAATATGTATGTAGAACAAAAAAATGCATTTGCGATTAAGTGAAGGATCCCAGTATTTGTGCACTAAAGCACATTAAGGCTACATTCACGCACAGCTTTATTGATGCATTTTGCGTGCATCCGTTTTTGCAGTGGCACTGCGGTGATATGGATCAATTTCAGAGATTCCCACCCAAGTCAATGAGTTTTCAAGATTTGTCTTTCAGACACAACCTTTTGCAGTAGTGCTTATTCTTTTTGAGGATCCGTTTCCGAGCCCCAAAAAATGCATGTCAATTTGTGTGGCGTTTTTTTGATCTGCTTTTTCCATTGACTCCTGTCTATGAGCTTAAAAAATGCAACAGTCTAAAACGTATCAAAAACGGATCTATAACGGATCATGTTTTTTTATGCATTTTTTTAAAAAGCCGATCCAGTTTTGCATCTGAAAAATGGATTTTCAAAAGCATCAAAAACGCTGTGTGTGACTGTAGTCTTAAGGGGTAAAATGTATCAACACAGCACAGCTAAACAAGCAACATATTCTTAATCCACACTTTACACGTAATGTGTAGTGATGAGCGGACACTACCATGCTCGGTACTCAAAACGAGCAGCTCAGACGCTTGGACAGCAATACTCAAATACCAGGTATAATGGAAGTCATTTTTCCAGAAGATCTTTGGGGAGGAAATGCTCGTGTTTTCCATCAACTTCTGTACTCGACTCAGACCTATCCGAGCGTCCGACCTGCTCTTTTCCAATACCAAGCATAGCACTGCTCGCTCATCACGTGTTATGTGCTCAAACAGAAGCTCAACGGTCTTGCGCATTAAAATCTATAATCCTGTCTTCTGCAAATAACCCTTGATTTTCTTGTTTACCAGCCCAGACTACAGCTGCATGCTAGTTCTGAATATTTTACTTTTTGCAATGCACTTTTTTTTATTTAAAGGAGGGAACAATAATCTTAAAGGTATTATAAATAATATCACCTGATTCTAGTTTTGTAAACTCGCCAGCTATCTGTATAGATTGGTTGCAAATGTGGTAAAATACTGTAACTCTCTATGCAGTGTGGCGAAATACCTTTTTCAGTTGTTCCAGAACTCTGAAGAAGTGACTGGCAGCTCAGTATAGCAAATCATTCACATTAAAATTGTCATCCACTATTAAACTAAGTGCATCTTCTCAATTTTATCTTCGAAGTAATGAGCAATAATTACTGATTGAAAGTTTTGTAAAAGGGGCAGATATAACCTAGTGGTTTAAGTGCCAAAATTGACACTGCCATGTTTGATCATAAATTGTACATTTCTACCAAGAAGGTTTTCAGATGGTCATTGGGTGCAGGTGAAGTACACGAAAACTCAATGCTGCACGTCAGGAAATATGGTACTTGTAAATCCACATGGTACAAAAAAAAGTAAATGTACAAAAATCTCTTGCATTTAAATGTCATTTTTACTATGGGTCTCTCTTGCCTTATTCCTGTAAACTGATATAAAATGATATATATGAATGGTACTAAATTTGGGGGTTTGCAAGCCTCTCGACGTTCTTCCTGGTGTCGTGGTCTATTCCTTTTGACATTCATATTATATATTTTTTTTTAGTGGCTTAAACAATTTTGTCCCATTTTTTTTGTCTAAAAAAATAAAAGTGTAAAGCCATGATGTTTATTTGCCCTATTCTTATAAAAGGTGTACAGTTGCATTGTATAATTCTTTTCTTTTGGGATTTGCAGCGTGCCTTTTTTTTAAGGTTTTAGGGGAACATTTGTGGTTTATATTATTCAAATAAAGAATTGCAAGAAAGCAGTCTCGTTCTTCTAGTTATTTCTGCTAAACATTTACAGATGTACATTGAAAAATAATGCAATATAAAAAACATGTAAAACTGTAGAGCATTTTCTCGCAACTTAATAGCGGGAACGCCCACCTAGAGAATACTTCAGTCTCATCAGTTCACATTTTTCCTTATTTAACATGGGAAAAATGAAAACTGGATTTGAATGATTTGCATTAGGCAGCTACTTCGTGACCAAGGCCAATACCTACCCCATATAGACTTTTTCAACCAAACTATTCTTTAACAAGTGTCGCATTTGTTTTTATCACATATGATGTGAACATGTGATTATTTGCTAAAGGCAGCACTTACTATAGTTAGAATAGTTGTTATGCATGAAGGATCATGTGTAAATATATTTCACTGTTCAAATAGCCATACAGTAGAACTGCCATTTTTTTTATTTACTCCCTTAGCTGTAAGTATTATGCATAGTGTTTGTATTAAAATAGTGCAGTCTTCTCCAGTTTTCATCGCTGTTTCAGACCCCTTCTGCCACATGTGATCAAGTTTTGATGAACTATTGGACTCCTCAAGCTTTCCAAAGATTTAGGCTTCATCCAGTTGCTGGGGACTTTTCTCATACTTGAAGGAGGGTTTCCAGCAGCAATAACTTGTCTTAGGGTGCTTTCACATCAGCGTTTTTTCAAATCGCGGCAGATGCGGTGAAAAAAACGCATCTGCCGCGATTACCGCATACCGGCTGCTCTTGCGGCGCAGTTGCGGTAAACGCCATACAAGGTATAGGCGGACTTGCGGCAGGTACGGCAAGTGCGGTTTTGCACTTGCGGCAGGTGCGGCCGCGAAAAAAAACGTGGCTGACCGCGATTTGAAAAAAACGCTGATGTGAAAGGGCCCTTATGCAGTTTATTACTGAGCGATTAGCATTTGAATAGATATAAATATTGAGGTCAAAATGCTTTGGACATGTGGAAGAATTTTCTCAAGCCTCTGTCACTCCGGCTCTATTCCACACCGTGTCACTGCCTCGCCTCCTTTCTCTGAAGCACTTTTGCCTCATTTGCATATACAGGGTGGACTATCTATATGGATACACCTAAATAAAATGGGAATGGTTGGTGATATCAACTTCCTGTTTGTAGCACATTAGTATATGGGAGAGGGGAAACTTTTCAGATGGGTAGTCACCATGGTGGCCATTTTGAAGTTGGCCATTTTAGATCCAACTTTATTTTTTTCAATGGGACGAGGGTCATGTGACATCAAAAGTATTGAGAATTTCAGAAGAAAAACAATGGTGTGCTTGGTTTTAACATAACTTTTATTTTTTCATGAGTTATTTCAAGTTGATATCACCATTCCCATTTTATTTAGGTGTATCCATATAAATGGCCCAATTACCGGGTGGGGCTCACTCACAATTTCAGAACATTGCTATCAATAAAGAAAGGGATCTAAACCTCCCTTAACCATAACTTCACCCAACCACTCGGGAACAATTTGGATCAACAATGCTATTTCCATTATGATGAAAGCACCATGTCACAAGGTAAAAGTAATAACTCGGTGGCTCTGTGAACAGAACATTGACATTTTAGTTACAAAAAAATGTATGAAATACAGATAATTTTACTTAAATTACCCTAAAAATATCTGCCTAAAAATCTAAAAACACTGAAGTAGTAAACTTTGACCCACATTTTAGATATACAGACTTAAAACCTTTGGCCATATACTGCTGGATTTGTGTTTAACAGGATTTCATTCTCCTCACTTTCTTCATTTTTGCTTTAACTTCAATGTCTGTACTGTTACAACCACTGGCGTATCTATAATTCCTTGCCCGTGTTCCCTCCCTCTGATGCCAGCTCATGCGCTGAGCTTGCATCATCCCTTACATGTCATGTGTAGCTAACCGCACCGATTGGATCAGTCATCTGATTGGCACTATTAACCCTTTGGATCATGCTGTCAATTACTGACAAGGCTCCAACCTCCAGCAGGAATGTAGGACCTGAGAAATCTAAGCTTAATCCTGTCACGGTGTCTCCGGCAATTCACAGGTTGGAAGGCAAATGTAAAAGGGGATTTTTTTAGTGGGGTAAGGTAACTAGGTGTATCAAAGGGACTGATTTCTTAGTCCAACTATGGCGTAGTAGCAGGGGTGGTTGCAGTCTCCTAAGAAACACAGGTGCTGTAGATTTCATGTACGATTAGGAACTTTTACTCCATTTAAACTGTAGAATTGACAGTGTACATTTAGTCAACTCTCCCTCTTCATAGTTCTGAGAGTATCTTAGCAGCAGGGGCAGCAGAAATCTTTAACTAGCTTTGCTTTGGTAGGTTTTCAGGTTTTCCTATGTTTGAGGCCTACCATGATCTGTGAAGCACACTGCAGCATAAACTCTGCCTTCCAAAGAACGTTTTCTATATAAAGTGCAGCCTTCCAATTCTTTACAGCAGGTAATCGCTAGAGGACAGGAGTGATCCGGAGAAGACCCAATTGACTCCAGCATTCATACACATCTCCTAAAAACGCAGTGCTCACATCGTCACTATTGTCTTCACACCTCTGTCTGCAGCATCATACTGTCAACAGCCAGAAAATTCCCAACTGTTGATTATAATTAGCTGCCTTTGGCCACAAAAGGAAATGGTAGTTTAGAGAAAGAGTGAATAAATGCAAAACAGGCAGCTCGCCCTCGCCTCAATGATCCGATCCCAGGTGTGCAGAGTGGCTGGTATCCACCAGATCCATAGGCAAATTTCAAAGAAAGTTCAGCACACTGGGTCCATATTTCTTCAAAATGGATATTCCTTTATTTAGTGCTCATATAAAATATTTAAAAGCATCATCTTGCGGGGACAACACTGTTGACTGGGTTGTCCCCGCAAGATGTTGCTTTTAAATATTTTATATGAGCACTAAATAAAGGAATATCCATTTTGAAGAAATATGGACCCAGTGTGCTGAACTTTCTTTGCAGTTTAGAGAAAGGCCAGCAGAGGGTAGTGTGGGATTAGAAGTGCTACAACTCTGAGTGAAGGTGTAGGAGTTACAATACACAACATTATAGAACAACACATGGCAGATCAGGAAACATTTTAGTATTGCATACTCTGGGTCACTGCAACAGCGCAATCCAAAGCATTGCATCTTGATACCGGTGGGGAACAGCACGATCCCTACTGCAATCATGGGGCCTAGATGCATTGCCATGACAGCGCGGGGTCAGCTGAAGATCCTGGATGCTATCATGTATCGCTCCCTGCTGGCGATGCCTTAGCAGCATCACTGAAAGTGATAATTTGTGCTGTGCAGAGGAATGCTGAAATATCTCTGCATAATACAGACGATTGCACTATGCTGAGCCGCCATAAGGGGCAGTGTAAAATAAACAAAGTTTTTAAAAAATATATGAAAAAAGTGAAAAAAAAAAAAAAACACATTTTCAAATCACCCCCCTTTTGCCCCTATTAAAAATAAAACTATTTTAAAAAAATAAAAATAAACAACATATTTGGTGTCACTGCGTCCAGAAAGGCCCAATCTATCTGAATATAAAATCAAACAGATCTGTACGCTGCAGAACTCAAAAAAGTCCAAACGCCCAAATTACATGGTTTTTTTTTTGGGTTACTGCAACGTTGCAACAAAATGCAATAACAGACGATCAAAAGAAAAGTAGAAAATAGCGCCAAAATTGGAATTTTTTTTTTTTTTATATTAAAACCTTTTTTGTATTTTTCTTTTCTACCACTTCAATAACCGTAAAAGTATACATGTTTGGTATCTAAAAACTCGTACTGACCTGAGGCATCATGCTGACATGTCAGTTTTTTGTTTTTTTTAGCTATTTCACCGCACTAGGAATTTGTTTCCCCGTTTTCCACTACACTATATGGTACAATGATGTTTTTTGCAGGACAAGTTGTACTTTTGAATCACAAGTCCTCATATGGCTATATTGACAGAAAAATAAAAAAAAATATGACTCTTGGAAGAGGGAAGGGAAAAATGAAAATTCGCCTGTGGTGAAGGGGTTAAAAAAAAAAGGTCAGGGCTCGATTATTCTGCCAATGCAAAAAATAGTACCCTATGTGCATCATAGTCCTAACTTCTTTGTGACTTTAACCTCCCTGCCGGTATTCCCGAGCGTCACTCGGGGTTAAATTTCGCTTCCAGAAGCGGTAACCCCGAGTGACGCTCGGGGTGAATGTTAGAATTGTCCTGGGTGTCCCCTTACCCCATCCTGGTGGTCTAGAGGTGTCCCCGCTGTGATCCCTCTGTGCCTCCAGTGGGCGCCGCCATCTTGCTTCCTGGATCCGTCTCTCTGAGCCGCAGAGGCTCATGGGAGGCGGAGCCAGGCGCCAGATTCAATAATAAAGTGACACACACACTGTAAATAAATAAAAAAAAAAGTGAAATCCTGTCAGAATTCCTGTCAGACTCAGATGTGACATTGTATCCACTGAGAGCTGACATTTTTTCGTCCTCACTGCCCTGCCTGCCTATTTTGCTGTCATGGCATCAAAGCGTCGCATCGCCAAAGCGGCTGTGGATGTGATGGAAGACAGCGGCAGCGACATAGAGCCCTTTGCGGACGTGAGCGACAGCGACTCGTGGCAGGAATCGTCTGACAGCGACAGCGAAGATGGTGCACCTGACCTCAGTGATGTCCGCACTTGGTGCCCTATTGACTGCGCCATGGATGAGGTACCGCCGCCAAGATTCCCCTTTACCGGATCACCAGGTATGAAGGTGGACGTTGACCCCAGTGACCCCTTGGCGTACTTCAAATTATTTTTGACGGATGACGTCATTGCCAAAATTGTCGCCGAGACAAATCGGTACCAGCAGCAGTCCGCTACTGCGCACACCCAGTTTTCCCGTAACAGGAAATGGGAACCGGTGACCAAAGAGGACATTTGGCAGTTCCTGGGGCTAATTGTTCTTCAGGGGTGGTGGGGAAACCCCTGCAGAAATGGTATTGGACTACCAATAAATTGCTGGCAACCCCATTTTTTGGCACCGTCATGTCGGAGTACCGCTTTTCCCTGATTATGAGATATTTACACTTTACCAACAATGGGGATTTTGACGCAGCCTCACATCCGGCGCCAAAACTCAAAAAGATTTGGGAGGTGTACCAGCTGATCCTCCGAAATTTCCAGCAAGCCTATGTGCCAGACAGAGACCTCAGTGTGGATGAAAGTCTGATGGCATACAAGGGACGCCTCAGCTGGATCCAGTATATTGCGTCCAAGAGAGCCCGGTTTGACGTAAAATCGTACATGCTCTGTGAGTCGGCCACTGGCTATATCTGGAATTCGGTGATCTACACCGGTAAAGGCACACAATTCGACCCCAGGTACAGCCGCTATGGGATGGCAACATCATCAGTCCTCACCCTGCTTCAGCCGTTGCTGAATCAGGGGTATTGTGTCACAACGGACAATTTCTACACCTCACCGGAGCTGTACGAGTGCTTGCTCAAGCACAAGACGGATGGCTATGGAACTGTTGGGGCCAACCGACGTGACCTGCCATCCATGTTTTCCAAACAAAAACTGAAAACCGGAGACATGGTTGCCTGGCAGAAAGGCAAGATGATGGCGATGCGCTGGCGGGAAAAAAAACAGACGTTTGCCTGATGAGTACAGTACATAACACCTCCACTGCCATGGTCCACACAAGAGGTGGGAAAGACATCATGAAGCCACGACTGGTCATCGACTATAATAACACCATGGGAGGAGTCGACAGAGCTGACCAGGCGATGACATTCTATCCGGCGATGCGGAAGCAGCAAAAAAAATATTATAAAAAAATATTCTGGCATCTCCTGGAGCAATGCCTGTGGAACGCATACGTACTGCACAAAAAAAGCAGTGACAGGCCTCTTGTGCATTCAGACTTTGTGTGGAAGGTGGCGCAACTGATTTTTTAATCCAACCCAACGCCATCCGTGTCTGGGAACAGATCCGGGCGTCGTGCTAGTGATGTTGCTAACCCAGAACGCCTAACTGGTCGCCACTTTGTGGACTACATTCCACCAACGGCTAAAAAGGCAGCACCTACGAGGAAGTGCGTGGTGTGCTGCTCAAAGCGCGACGGCAAGGGCAAGGAAATCCGGTTCCATTGCCCAGACTGTGACGTGGGTCTGTGTGCAGTCCCATGCTTCAAGATTTATCACACACAGGATGTGTACTGATTTTTTGTTATTTGACAGGTGTCATTATGTATTTATTTTATTACATTTGATTATTATTCAATAAGAGTATTAATTATTGAATAAAATTATTTTATTTAATTATAATTCATAATTTAATGTTTCAAACTTTATCACATCTGAGAGGTCTACTAGAGTCTTCTTTGATCATGTAATTACTAAGAATTGCAGGCCTACTGTACATAACACAAAATTTCCATGCAAAAAAATGGTACCGCTTTTAGCATAAAATTCCAGACAAAATCATACCGCCAGGGAGGTTAAAGGGGTTCTTTGGTCTAGAAAGAAGAGTTTGCTGTCACTCTGTGTGACTGCAGACTTATGAATTCTCCCAGCACCCGCACTGTGCTGTCAGGATTTATCAGTTGCTGCACTAGGAAATTGGCTCAAGTATGCGATATGCATACTCCCGGCCAGAACTATCATGACTAGTGGGCATGGACCCTCTCAATATACTTGCAATTTTGTTCTGTGACGGAAAGTAAAATTTGAATTGGTTCTATTAATTTTTGAGGAGCATAATCTACAGTGTCTTATCTGAAAAACACGGATAGCTGGATGAACCCTTTTTTTGAAAATCCAATTCATGCTTCACTATACTGTGTGAGCTGGATAGTCTGAATTATGCTTACATACTTAGCTTTATATATAATTGTATGTATCGAGCCCCGCACACTCCAGTTAGCCATGCCCACTTCCTTAGGGAGGATCTAGAGGCAGAACCAGACATTCTATGGAGGGAGAGGAGCTAGAACCAGACAACATTCTGTGGAGGGGGAGGAGCTATGGCCAGAACCAGACAACATTCTATGGAGGGGGAGGAGCTATGGCCAGAACCAGACAACATTCTATGGAGGGGGAGGAGCTATGGCCAGAACCAGACAACATTCTATGGAGGAGAGGAGCTAGAGGCAAAATAATAATTTTATTCTATTATAATTAAGAGTTAATATTCCCGTGCATTGCCAGGCTCTACAGCTAGTTATACCTATACCCTACAGATCTTCTGGATTGAAAGTTCTATATTACTTTCTAAGGTATCAAAAAATATACTACAGCTAAGAAATCAGTTTATGTATTATTGTTTGAGGTAAGTAAGCTTCAATACTTTAGTTATGTGTTACCGAATAAATGATAATCTACCGTATATACTCGTGTATAAGCCGACCCGTGTATAAGCCGACCCCCCTACTTTTGCCCCCAAAACCTGGGAAAATCTATTGACTCGCGTATAAGCCGAGGGTGGACCCCAGCACAGGTATACAGCCCCAGCAGTGGTATACAGGCCCCAGCAGTATGATATACAGCAGCCCCCAGTGGTATATACAGCAGCCCCAGTGGTATTGCAGCCCCTATATACAGCAGCCCCAGTGGTGTATACAGCAGCCCCTATATACAGCAGCCCCAGTGGTATTGCAGCCCCTATATACAGCAGCCCCAGTGGTATTGCAGCCCCAGTGGTATTGCAGCCCCTATATACAGCAGCCCCAGTGGTGTATACAGCAGCCCCTATATACAGCAGCCCCAATGGTATTGCAGCCCCAGTGGTGTATACAGCAGCCCCTATATACAGCAGCCCCAGTGGTATTGCAGCCCCAGTGGTGTATACAGCAGCCCCTATATACAGCAGCCCCAGTGGTGTATACAGCAGCCCCTATATACAGCAGCCCCAGTGGTATTGCAGCCCCAGTGGTGTATACAGCAGCCCCTATATACAGCAGCCCCAGTGGTATTGCAGCCCCAGTGGTATTGCAGCCCCTATATACAGCAGCCCCAGTGGTATTGCAGCCCCTATATACAGCAGCCCCAGTGGTATTGCAGCCCCTATATACAGCAGCCCCAGTGGTATTGCAGCCCCAGTGGTGTATACAGCCCCAGTGGCAGTATATTGCAGCCCCAGCGGTAGTATACAGCAGCCCCCGTAATTCAGGGCCCCCCCAGCTTCGCTCCGGTCACCTGTAAAGGAAACTATACTTATCACAGTGCCGCTGTCTGTCCGCGCCCGCTCGCAGCTGCCGACCGCGATCCTCGATCTTCATGCCTCTTCTTCCTGTTTCCTGTGCTCGTCGCAGGGAATGACGTCATTGCCCGCGACGAGCACAGAAACCGGAAGAAGACGCATGAAGATGGAGGATCGCGTACGGCAGCTGCGAGCGGGTGCGAGCGGGCGCGGACAGCGGCACTGTGATAAGTATAGTTTCCTTTACAGGTGACCGGAGCGAGGCTGGGGGGGCCCTGCATTATGGGGGCTGCTGTATACCGATGTATACATCGGTATGTACCGATGTATACATCGGTATACAGCACTGACTCGCGTATAAGCCGAGGGGGGTACTTTTCAGCCCAATTTTTGGGCTGAAAAACTCGGCTTATACGCGAGTATATACGGTATTTACTATGAATATTTATTGTAAAATAAATATTTCAGCCAATGAACCTAGACTAATAGCAAAAATATGGCGTTTACCGCAACCGCGCCGCAAGTGCAGCCGGTATGCGGTAATCGCGGCAGATGCGGTTTTTTCACCGCATCTGCCGCGAATTTCAAAAAACGCTGATGTGAAAGGGCCCTTAGAGTATAATGGGAATCCTGCAGGAAGAAATTCTAATACTAAAATATAAAATTTAATAGATATTTTTAAAAAGCAGGTATAATTCCAAAGCAACACAGATCCTGGGCCTAGTCTGGTTTGCCAAGATTTAGGACACTAGACAAAGAAATTGCAAAAAAAGAAAAAAACCTTAACACATTATAAGGTTTAGTCCACACGATATGGAGACACAGCGCCCTGGATGCAGTGTCTCTTCTCCTGCGGGGAAGCAGGAGATCTCCGGAGGTACGGGCTGCTGCATTCATCTGTGGTCAGTGTTCAGGACGCTGCTTTCCCCTGCATTCACCAGCTGAGATCGCATCAGACTCCACAGCAATAAATTGACATGTTTGTGGGAAGCCACCCTGCATGTCAGTTTAAACTGTGGAGAAAACAAGCACAGAGGGCATGGGGTTTCTCTAAATCCACCCACTGTGCTTGTACTGTACAATGCAGCATTTTGGATGTAACGACAACACACTACATCCAAAACGCCGCAAAAGCTGATCGTGGGAACGTGCCCTAATGAGGTGCAGAATGCTCAACTGTGCCAATAATAAATGCTTCAATCTCACCCGATCCAGATGAGTGTGCAAATGTTTGTGGATCCCCAAGGAGGATGAGAGGTGGGTACAAGAGTAATCTACCCCCTCTTCCCCCCTTCCCCCACAACTAACCTTGTCAGGCCCTGTGCAATGGCTCCTGCCCACACAAGGGCAGTATCCAAGTGTAAAATTGGATCAAAGGCCCCAAAAAGAAGAGGGGTATATTTTTCTTTTTGGGGACATTTAGTCCAGTCTTGCACTTGGGTGATGCCTTTGCTGTGGTGGGAGCTGTTGCACGGGGCATGACTGAGTTAGTCTGGGGGTAGAAAAAAAAAAGAGCAACTATTTCAATAAGCCTGGAGAACTACTGCAAGGATCATTTTGTGAGTAGAGTGTCTCACATGCTGTGGTCTGGGGGAATAGCTATTCTCCTTATGAAGAGCAATGAGGAGACTTATAGCCACAATGCTCTCTGGGAAATATGCAAATTGTCACTTCAGTGAGGAAGTGGACGAACTCTAGCGCCACTGTTAGGTAGCAATCCTCAAAGTCATAATAAACTCTTTAACAAGCCTTTTAATATGACCAAGGATTTGTGCCAGATCAGAACCTCAAACTGCAGACGCTGCTTTTCGGGGTGCCTGCCCCTCATCAGTGCAGTGTGTGGGATTCTGATCTGGCTGTATGCTGTGCTTATTTTTCCTTGGTGCTGCAGCATTGAGTGCCTAGAAAGACTATGCCTATTAATATGATCAAGTTCCTCCCTGCCTGATTTTTGGAAAAGACTGTTCTGCAATGTTACTTTAACATCTTAATGATAGAGCTAATTTTAATGACCAGGCCACATTTTTTTATATCTGACCAGCGTCCCTATGAGGTAATAATTTTGTAACGCTGTTAACGACTGAGACGCTAGTCGTTTGTGTGTGAGCGATACGGTGCTGCTATGAATGACACGGACTCCAAAAATAGTGGTAAATTAACTCTTTTTAATGGTTTCAAAAAGATAACAAATTCAGACTCTGCAAAAACGATATGGGCCCCAACAGCCCGATCACAGTGTACAATTTATGCAGCCTGAGGGAACTCACGTACCTATTTTGCAGAGAGGGAGCACAACTATCCCAGACTAAACCAACCCCTCCCTTACTCCGTGCAGGGTCTACCCAGGCTCTTACTGCAGCCGCGGCACGTGTTCCCCTCAGGATATAATCTTACACCCCCCTCCCACGCTATGTACAAAATATTTCGGGATCCCCGATTCCCTTATATAAATCTATCCCACAACCTATTTACAGCAAATACAGTTTTGCCTCCTGCATGAGGTGAAAACTCTATAACTTGGTAATGTACAAACAGTTCACAGGGTGTATGTCATTTCACCCTAACAATCAGCCACTGAGGTATATAAGATCATCCTCACACTGGGCACAACCCAGTATAACAGGGATGGTGATAATTCTCTCAGTTCTACAGTGTCATCCACATTTGGCTTCTCTTTGCATCTCACACTCGTGCAAGTCTCAATATTTAATATCTTGTATAGATCAAGCCTAGTCGGTCTCTCCTCATGAGTACACACAAAATAGTCCTTTGTAGTTTCTGGCTAACTCACCCTGTCTGACTATCCCTATATATTGAGGGGTCAATCCTATGTACTCACAGAACACGGCTTATCTTTCAGTCCACGGTGTAGATCAAGCCCTTGAATAATTCTAACACTGTTCAAGCCAGGCGCTTCCTTCCATAGATCCACGAGCCCCTCAGAACAGCCAACACGTCTTCTTTTCCGTGTAGGATCTCCACAGGCATCTGTCTCAGTCAATTTACCTCAGGAAACTGACTAAAAATTACTTCCTGGTTCCAGATCTTTCTACTCGTGTCCACTAATGACCTCCAGTGGCCGAACTGAGTTACTACAGATCATTTATATTAACAGTGTTGAACTTAATATTAGAAAAACATTTCAGCATCCTTACAACACTTCAACCAATCCCAGAGATTCAGAGATTTTTTCATGATACATTGTACTTTGTAAGTAGTAATACTAGGTCAATATCGCTTGTGTTTTATTGTGAAAATATCTGAATTCTGTCTAAAATTTTAGAAATTCCGCAATCTTAAAACTTTAAATTTTTATATTCCTAAACAAGTTACTCATGCTGTACAAAATATTAACTTCCAATACGTCTACTTTACATTTGCATTAAATTTAAAATATCAGTTCATATTGTTAGGATGTTAGAAGGCTTAAAAAGATTAGCAACAATTTCTCAAGAAATTTACAAAGCCTAATTTCTTTAGATTTAAATGGACTTTGAGGGGCCTATATATTGGAAACTCCCGAAAAGGGATACCATTTTAAAAACCATACCCCTGATATACTAATTTTTAACCCTTCAAATACCACACAGGAATTAATGCAAAATTGAATGAAATAAGAAAACATGTTGTAACTTTTAATCTAAAATGTTAATTTAGTCTCAAGTTTTTCACTTTTACAAGGGGTAGTGAGACAAAATGAACCTAAAAACTTGTTACTCAGTTTCTTCTGAGTGTGCCGATTCTCTACATGGAGTCAGAAAACGCTGTATGGACAATCGGCAGGGCTTGAAAGGGAAGGAGCACCATTTAAATTTTGGAATTCAAATTTGGCTGCAATAGATTGCGGGCATCTTGTCACACTTTCAGAGCCTCTCCGGTGCCTAAACGGCAGAACACTCCCCCACATGTAAATTTTACGGAACATTGCAGTACCTCAGGTAGTTGCACCTACTGTTTGAGCCCAAGGCAGGGATCAGATGGGAAGGAACAAGACATTATTTTTTTTTTTTGTTTTGTTTTTTTGTTTTTAAAGAATACACATTTTCTTATAAATTGTGGGCTCATCTGAGGTGCCAGATAAATGGAATCCTCACAAGTGTCCCCATATTGGAAACTTCACTGCTTAAGGAATTCATCTAGAGGTGAAGTATTTTGAACCCACAGGTACCTCAGACATTTAGAACATTAAGGCATGGAAGAATAACATTTAAGTGGTAAATTTGTAATTTTTTTATTTACTGCAAGGGTTAAAAGGTAAAACTGGACCCACAAATTATTGTGCGACTTCTCCTGAGCATGGTGTTGCTTTCTATACACTGTGTGCAGAAATATTTGGCAAATGAGTATTTTGATCACGTGATACTTTTTATACATGTTGTCCTACTTCAAGCTGTATAGGCTTGAGAGCCAACTACCAATTAAGTAAATTAGGTGATGTGCATCTCTGTAATGGGGAGGGGTGTGGTCTAATGACATCAACACCCTATATAAGGTATGCTTAATTATTAGGCAAATGCCTTTCCTTAGGAAAAATGTAAAAGAGAGATTTGACAGGCTCTGAAAAGTCCAAAATTGTGAGATGTCTTGCAGAGGGATGCAGCAGTCTTGCCAAACATTTGAAGCATGACCACCGAACAATCAAGCGTTTCATGGCAAATAGCCAACAGGGTTGCAAGAAGCACGTTGGGCATAAAAGGCGCAAAATAACTGCCCATGAATTGAGGAAAATCAAACGTGAAGCTGCCAAGATGCCATTTGCCACCAGTTTTGCAATATTTCAGAGCTGCAACGTTACCGGAGTATCAAAAAGCACAAGGTGTGCAATACTAAGGGACATGGCCAAGGTAGGAAAGGCTGAAAAATTATCACCTTTGAGCAAGAAACATAAGATAAAATGTCAAGACTGGGACAAGAAATATCTTAAGACTGATCTTTCAAAGGTTTTATGGACTGATGAAATGAGAGTGACTCTTGATGGGCCAAATGGATGGGCAAGGGCTGGATCAGTAAAGGGCAGAGAGCTCCACTCTGACTCAGACGCCAGCAAGGTGGAGGTGGGGGTACTGGTATGGGCTGGTATCATTAAAGATGAACTTGGGGCGTGGCTTGGCTCAGCATGGTGGTGGCTGCATGATCTGAAGGCTCCAGGACCCACAGGTATTGAAGCGGCTCTAACAGTCTCCTCAGCCCTTCCTCATCGCCCACACAGAGATTTACAGTGTCCGGATCGCTGCTGGAACACATGGGCAAAACTAGAAGCACTGGAGGGGGCCCCCATCAGAGAGTGACAGACTTTTTCCTTACCTCCAAACCCTCAGGCCGTGCAGCTAAGATGGCAGCGTCTCCTCAGCACTCAGTACGCTCCTCTTCCAGGAGGGGGTCGGTGGCCTCTTCTATATCTACCAGAGGGGAGAGGGACGATACCCCTGTGACACATGGGAGCATGAGAGAAATGCTCTCCTCCATGCTCTCCTCCCTCCGTACTTCCTTGCAAGCTGACATGAAGGAGATGGTGGCAGATCTCAGGGGGGAGGTGCTGGAGATAGGAGGACGTACAGACAAACTGGCTGAACTCATACAGTCACATAATGGCTTAATAGATGAGCATGTGGAGCTGAAAAAGGAGATGGGAAAGGTTCAGTCCAAACAACTGGACTTGGAGGATCGCCTGTGGCGTAATAACATCCGCATCAGGGGGATAGATGAAGCTGTGCAGCCTACAGATCTAAGGCCCCTGCTGCAGGACTTTATAATGGCTGCCATGCCAGAGGTGGAGAGGAAGGACATTATCATAGACAGGATCCACAGGGTGCCTAAACCTTCCCATATCAATCCTAGCCTGCCAAGAGATGTGATTGCTAGAATACATTTCTATGAACTGAAGGATGATTTTTTATACTGCCTGCGAAGCAAGCCAGCTCTCCCTGAAAGGTTTTCAGCACTGGCAGTATTCGCTGATCTATCCCCTGGCACCCTGGCGCTCCGCAGGGCCTTTCAACCCTACACGGCCGTGCTTCGTGATCATGAGATATCCTATGTCTGGGGCTTCCCAACGAAGCTAATTATACGTAAGAATGGCTCTACACATACCTGCCTTCTCCCTGAGCAGGCTGCAAAGCTCTTGGCTCAATGGGGTCTCCGATCGCCTGCAACCTCGGCTGAATCTTCAACTGCTGACAATCATAAAAAGCACGTGGACCCAGAGTGGGCCACAGTCTGAAACAATTATTGCCTGTGGGACCGGGCTTCCCGGAATCTTTTGGATCATCTGCCTATCACTGGCTTGCCTCTTTTTTTAGGCTTACTAACTGTCTGTTTTTGGACCGATTGCTTTTTTAATCCCAGGACTTCCATCTGTTCTCCTGGGTATTTGCCCACAGAGTGAATTTTTTCTCACTCATTTGTGACTTTTGGTTCTTTTTTGGTGCTTGTTGTTTTCTTCCTGGCTTCCTTTATGTCAGGAGCCATTGTTTTATATTTATGTCTGTGTCTTTGCACTTTTATTCAACCACTTGTGGCTTTTCTTTTCTCTCCCCCTTTTTTTCCCTCCCCTCCTCCCTCTTTCCCTGCTAATGCACTGGATTTGTTTTCTTCTGCATACCCTTTGTCTGAGGGTGACCCCTGGTAGTCGCTTCTTATACAACAGATAGATCCCAATGTTTAATATGAGTGTGTCGATATTATCAATTAATGTCAACGGTCTAAATTCTCCAACCAAACGATCTATAGTATGGCGTCACCTTCTCAAATCTAAATGCGATATTGTCTTTGTCCAGGAGACACATCTCCTGGCGGGGGATAATGATAGAATGTATTGTCACAAATTTCCTCACCGATTTTTTGCTAATGGTCCCTTTAAAAAAGCTGGCGTCGGAATTTTTATTAGAGATACGGTCTCCTTTCAGCTTGGGAGCGTAGTTGCTGATTCAGATGGTCGATATTTAATTTTGTTATGTTTAATTAATAATGTGAATTACACTCTGGTCTCGGCCTATGCTCCCAATGCGGGTCAGAAGCAGTTTTTTGGGTCCCTTATGGACAAGCTCCAGCTTTACGCTCAAGGCCACAAATTATTATGCGATAATCTAAATATGCCGCTACTCAAGCGCTTAGACTGCTCAAACCCCTCTCAGGCTCGAGGTGAACTACAAGCTTTGGTGTCTGAAAATAATTTTCATGATATTTGGCGATATCAACACGGCTCACAGCGTGACTATACCTTTTTCTCACCCAGGTATCACAGCTATAGCCGTATAGATTACGCATTAGTGGATGATGTCTTATTGAAACTGTGCCTGACCTCAGAAATTGGCCCTATCTCATGGTCAGATCATGCTCCAGTTATGTTACAATTAGCAGATCCCGCTGGAGTTAGACCTCCATTCGTGTGGAGACTAAATAACTACCTATTGACGAACCCTGAAATAGTTGAGGATGTTTCAAGACAAATCAAGGAATATTTTGCTACCAACGATACTGGGGAGGTGGGAGACGAGGTCCTGTGGTTGGCACATAAAGCTGTCATTAGAGGGGCATTTATCAAAATTGCAGCACACGTTAAACGAAAATACACGGCAGAGTTAATGAATACATTACGAGACCTTCAAACATTGGAGCAACAACATAAATCATCCCCTACCCCCGCACTTTTGAAATTACTAACTGCCACTAGGAACCGACTACGGGAGCTTCTACTCCAAAAGGCCGAACGGGACCTTAAAAGAATGAGGGCGAAATATTACGCTATGGGGGACAGGGCAGGGGCCCTTTTGGCTCGGAGGGTGAAGAAACGATCGGCTCGGCCTAAAATCCCCTTCCTTGTTTCACAAGCCGGGGACCATATCTGTAACCCTATAACTATAGCAGCGGAATTCCGTTTGTTTTATGACACTTTATATAATCTCAGTCGAGATGGGACTACTTCTCAACCGTCTGCAGCATCTATATCCTCCTTCCTAGATAAGGTCACGCTTCCAAAATTGTCTTCACACCAATGTACTTGCCTTAATGCCCCAATTTCAGAACTTTAAATTAAACAAGTCTTAAAATCCTCAAAGAAACACACGGCACCCGATCCCGACGGTCTGTCATTTGCGTATTACTCACAATTTTCTACTTTATTGTCTCCGTATTTACAGAGGATATTCACGACGTGGGGGTCCAAGGGAGAGATCAGGAGAGAGGGTTTGGAAGCTATCATCTCCACTTTGCCTAAACCTGGGAAGCCTCCCACTACCCCGGGCAACTTTCGCCCTATCGCGCTGCTCAATTGTGACACCAAATTATACGCGAAGGTGTGGGCGGTGAGATTGATGATGGTATTGCCGTCTCTCATTGGCCCAGACCAGGTGGGATTCGTAGGCCGCGTCAGGCCGCCAGACGCGAGATGGAACCAGACAGCTTATAAACATTCTAGATATTTTAGAAAGAGCCGACTCCCCCAGCGTGATCCTGTCTCTGGATGCTGAAAAAGCGTTTGACAGGGTACACTGGGGGTATGTTGAAACAGTTTTGAACAAATTTGGTTTTATTGGACTAGTTAAATCAGCCATTATGGCCTTATATTCATCGCCAAATGCTTCCGTCCGCGCCTCCGGCTTTCTCTCGACTCCATTTGACATTTCCAATGGCACCCGCCAGGGATGTCCACTTTCTCCCCTCATATTCGCGTTGGTAATGGAACCCTTGGTAGCGAAGATTAGGGCGAATCCAAATATAAGGGGGGTCAGAGTTGGAGACGTTGACCACAAGATCGGCTTATATGCCGATGATGTAGTGTTTACCTGTGTTGATGTCCTCTCTTCACTCACAGAGATAATGGCAACATTGGAGGAGTTCTCAGCGGCCTCATATTATCGTCTCAACGTC
>JARQOC010000004.1:304995719-305034572 GCA_033576535.1 Allobates femoralis
GGATTTCTAATTCCGTCCGCAGGTCTTTGTGGCTTAAGGAGTGGGAGGGGGACGCCCATGCAAAAACTAAGTTATGTGCGATCCCGTGCGGGGGTGATTACCTCTTTGGCTCCGTGCTTGATGGTATACTGTCTAAGGCAGGAGAAGTAAGGAAAGGACCCCCTAACCCTTCTGACCCTTACTACAGGAGGGCCTTCCGGAAATGTCAGTATACCAGGCAGCAGTCAAACCCCAAGTTGGAGCCGGCCAGAAAAAGACAGAGAGGTGCTTATTACGGTGGCTCCTCACCATCCAAGCCCTCGCCCAAGAGTAATTAATTCTGACCCACCTGTCGGTGGTCGATTGGCTTATTTTTTCAAACAATGGTCCCATATTTCAAATAGCCAATGGATCCTTAGCCTCATTTCTTCTGGCCTTAAACTTGATTTTTTGCGGGTCCCTGGGGACTCCTTTTTTCTGACTGCTCTTTCCAGTTCTTGCCAGCAGCAGGCACTGGAGTCGGAGGTTAAGGACTTATTACGTAAACGGGTGTTGGTTCCGGTTCCAGGGGACCAGGAAGGAAGGGGGTTTTATTCCCCTTTATTCCTGGTCTCCAAGCCGGATGGTCCTTTTCATACTATTATTAATCTTCGTAAATTAAACTCCTTCCTCCGCTTCCAGTCTTTTAAAACTGAGTCCATTCAATCGACTGTTCGCCTTCTGTTACCTAGGTGTTTTATGGCGGTGCTCGACTTAAAAGACGCCTATTACCATCTCCCTATTCATCCATCTCACCAGAAGTTCCTCCACGTAGCGGTGCTCTTGGAGGGTCAGGTTCGCCATCTGCAGTTTGCAGCCATGCCGTTCGGTCTTTCCAGTGCTCCAGGGGTTTTTACCAAGGTGATGGCGGAGGTTATAGCATTTGTAAGACAACGTGATGTGCTCATAGTGCCATATTTGGATGAATTTTTGGTGGTTGGGGACTCGGAGGGGCAGTGTGCTTCCCGTCTAACTCATGTCATATCCTCCCTACAGGCCTTAGGATGGCTCATCAATGTTCTGAAGTCGAAGCTCCATCCAGTTCAGGTCCAGACTTATTTGGGTCTTATTTGGACTCAGTTGCCCAGAAATGTTTTCTACCAGCGAACAAGGTCTCGGCTGTCAGGGGCAAGGTGGCTGGGGCCATGCACAATCCGTCGCTGTCTCTGTGTCAGGCCACGTCTCTGCTGGGGACTCTGTCGTCCTGCATTCCGGCTGTCCCGTGGGCACAGTTCCACTCTCGCTGTCTCCAGCAGGATGTACTCAGGGCCGGAGACTGTCTGCAGGGACAGTTGGAGGGTCGTCTCTGTCTATCCCCGACTGCCTTGGCCTCTCTCTCCTGGTGGATGGATTCTCGTCACCTGACTCTGGGGGTTCCCTGGGTCGTTTGTCCGGACTTAGTAGTGACAACCGATGCCAGTCCCTCAGGGTGGGGGGGCTCATGTGGGACCTCGCCTGGCCCAGGGTGGGTGGTCTGCAGAGGAAGTATTGAGCTCTTCAAATTTGAAGGAGTTACGTGCAGTCCGGTATGCTCTCCTCCGGTTTTTGCCCCTCCTCCGCAACTCCCATGTCAGGATTCACTCGGACAACACCACCGTTGTGGCTTACCTGAATCACCAGGGGGGGACCCGGTCGCCTTCCCTACTGGCTACCGCAACCTCGATATTTCAGCTAGCGGAGGTCCATTTTCTCTCCCTGACGGCCCTACATATCAGAGGGATCGACAATGTCAGGGCCGACTTTCTCAGCCGCCACTCACTCAGGCAGGGAGAGTGGGTTTTGAACAGGGATGTCTTTCAGGGGATTGTGCGTCTCTGGGGCATGCCAGAGATCGATCTCTTTGCGACCAGGGGAACAGGCAGGTTCGGCGCTTTGCTTCCCTGTACCTCTTGGACCGTCCATAGGTGGTGGATGCTCTGCGGGTGCCATGGGATTTTCCTCTGGCTTATGCTTTTCCTCCGTTCTGTCTGCTTCCTCTGGAATAAGGGAGGAAGGAGCGAGAGTCATTTTGATCGCCCCCTTTTGGCCCAGGAGACCGTGGTTTTTCTGGCTGCAGGCGATGTCGGTCTCCGACCCTTGGGTTCTCCCGGCGGATCGGGGGCTGCTCTCTCAGGGTCCGTTTTTTCACCCACAAGTGGAGGGCCTTTATCTAACGGCCTGGAATTTAAGAGGCAGCTTCTGAGGCGGCGGTGGTTCTCCGATGCTTTGATTTCTACCCTCGTCAGTAGTAGAAAGGCGGTCACCACTAACTATATTGTAGGGTTTGGCGTAAGTTTTTGAATTTTTACCCAGGGGGTGTCACAGACCATGCTCCGATTCCTGCTATTTTGGAATTTTTACAGAAAGGTCGGGAGTTGAGTCTTGCGGTCAGTACTCTTCGGATTCAGGTTTCTGCTCTAAGGGCCCTTTTTAGTCAAAATATCGCAGGTAACAGGTGGATTGCCCGTTTTTTTCAGGCTTGTGACCGCGCTGCACTGGTGCACGTCCCTAGGCTTGCTCCATGGGATTTGAATTTAGTTTTGGACACCTTGACCGGACTTCCCTTTGAACCCTTGACCTCGGCCTCCGTCAAACACTTGCCTTGGAAAATGGCCTTACTGGTAGCCTTGACATCTGCTAGACAGGTGGGTAACCTGCAGGCTCTGTCCATTGACCCTCCCGTTCCTGTTGGTGTTCCCTGATAGGTTGATACTTAAGACAGACCCCCTCCTGCCTTCCTAAAGTTCCCTCGAAGTTCCATAGAAGCCAGGAGATCATTCTGCCCTCCTTCTGTGACAATCCCACTTGCCCTGAGGAGTTGACCTATCAGACCTTAGATGTTAGGAGGACTGTGCTTGAGTATATTGCTAGAACTCAATCCTGGAGGAAGTGTAGGGCCTTGTTTGTTTCTTTCCAGGGGGTTCGTAAGGGCACTCGTACCACTACAAGCACCATCTCCAGATGGATCTGGGACTCTATCTGCTCGGCCTATTCCGCGAAAGGTGAGCAACCGCCGCCCGGTATTCATGCCCATTCTACCCGTGCCATGTCGGCCTCCTGGGCTGAACGAGCTAATGTGTCTATTGAGTCTATTTGTAGGGCTGCTACTTGGGCTTCACCCTCTACCTTTTTTCGGCACTATCGCCTTGACCTTTCCTCTTAGTCTGACCTAGACTTCGGGAGGTCGGTTCTTAATACTGTGGTCCTTCCCAGGTGAAAGTTTCTGCAAGTCTCTTGGTGGGTGCTGTCAAGGCGATAGGAAAATCTGAGATTACTTACCGGTAATCGTATTTTACGGAGTCCATGACAGCACCCACTCATTTCCCACCCTTTCCTTTCTTTTTTGCAGTGATTTATCTATGTTGTTGTTTAGTGTGTTGTCACTTGCCACGGGTGGCCACTTCTTGCCTGACAGTTTTGTGTGCCCCTTTTTTTGCATGTCTTAACGGTATTGGTCTTCTTATGTTAATGTTTTTTCTATATGCGTATTTGTATGGTATGGCGGTTCCTCCAATTTCTCTGTAACCCAACTGAGGAGGCGAGGGGGACCGCCCTTTTTATCTGTAGGTTTCCTGTCCTTGTGGGCGGATCCCCTCTCTCGGTGGGTGCTGTCATGGACTCCGTAAAATACGATTACCAGTAAGTAATCTCAGATTTCATGCAGGACAATGCTCAATCACATGCATCCAACCACTCCACAGCATGGCTGGCAAGTAAAGGTCTAAAAGAAGAAAAAATAATGACATGGCCCCCTTGTTCACCTGATCTGAACCCCATACAGAACCTGTGTCCCTCATAAAATGTGAGATCTACAGGGAGGAAAATAGTACACCTTTCGGAACAGTGTCTGGGAGGCTGTGGTGGCTGCTGCACGCAATGTTGATCGTAAAAAGATCAAGCAATTGACAGATTCTATGGATGTAAGGTTGTTGAGTGTCATCATAAAGAAAGGTGGCTATATTGGTCACTAATGGTTTTGGGTTTTGTTTTTGCATGTCAGAAATGTTTATTTCTAAATTTTGTGCAGTTATATTGGTTTACCTGGTGAAAATAAACAAGTGAAATGGGAATATATTTGGTTTTTATTAAGCTGCCTAATAATTCTGCACAGTAATAGTTACCTGCATAAACAGATATCCTCCTAAGAGCCAAATCTAAAAAAAAACACTAAACTCGTTGGTTCGAATCGATTCTATTAAGGGCTCTAAAAATAGATAAAACAAAGCTGGGGATGGGGAAATCTTGCCTAGTGCCGTTGGAGAGGCGAAATGATGTGGACAAGTAATTGTTTGTCAAAGCTTTAGCAGAAGGGGCTGAATAAAGTGCTTTTATCATATAAATACCACCAGAAAAGTCAAATTTTTGAAGCATTTGAAACAAGAACCCCCAATGTACCCGATCAAACGCTTTCACTCTGATTCATGAGTAAAGGTATCACAATTGCTTCAGTTTCTAAGAACTCTGGTGAGCTCACCCACTGGAACAGCTTTGATTGTATGTAAACGGTGACTGCTCCTGGTGCAGAGAACCAAATTTCCTACAGTAGTTTTGCGGTACATGGATGAAATAATAGTTTCACCATGAATCCCTGTAAACTGCAGGTCAAGAAAATTAATAGTTTCCATATGATGGTAAATCTCAAATTCAAAAAATTTGAACTGAGATATTCCAAAAAGTTACCAATGTTTGAGGTTGAACCATGCCATATGATGAGATGGTCATCTATAAATCTGGTGTACCAGTGGATGAGCTTTGAGTACGGATTTTCTGCCCAAAAGAGATTTTTGTCCTCCCAGTGGGCCATCACCAGGTTTGCAACCAAAAGTGAAAATACAAGTCCCATGGACACACCATGGTGCTGCAGGTAGTTCTTGCAATTAAAGAGAAAAAAAAATTTTCATCAAGAACTGGACTGTCTGTATAATGAAAGCTTTTAATTCTTTAGTATAATTACTATATTTATATAAATGGTGTTGAAGCGCAGTGATAGCTATATTTAAGGGAATAGAGGTGTATAGTGACACCATGTCACAACTAATCCATGTGTACTGGTTGTCCCATGTTAAATTAGAAAATTGATCTAAGATGTCAACTGAATTCCTAATGTAGCCAGGTGTATGGTGAATGATTGAAGGAGCGAATCCACCCTTTCCTCCCCCAAAAAGATGTGGTGGAAGTTTCCCTAGTAGTCAGAATGGGTGAGTTTAATCCACAAATCACAAAATCTGACATTACTGTCCCCATAGAATATAAGGGCCAATTAAAGATATTGACAGCGCCTGGTACGAAAATGAACATGTGAATGAGCCCTGACCTAACAAGGTAATTGTACAGACTTCCTTGCACATATATCAGATCTAATATTCAGTTTCCAGCTATACTATGATTACTAGAGGGCAGGCGTGCTCCATCCATAGTGGCAGAAAACACGGCCTGTCAGTGCCCCCCACCCACTGCTCTGCCTCCCCTCATCCCCCCACCCACCGGCTGTGTGAAGCCTCAATCCTCATGCTGCACAGACTAGAGTGGGGTGCAGGTAGAACACATCTAGGTCAGTAGTGTATATTTACTATATATTTGTTTAGTTTTTTTCTTTTTGAAATGTCAGTACTTGTGAGGGCATTATACTGAGGAGCTCTATAATAATGTTTGGGAGGTGTGGGATCCATCAAACTGAGTGGGGACCATTGGAACTTATGCTGTGGGACCCTGTGATATCTAGGATGCTAAACACTAGTTAATTTATCATGAAGACATGCTGCATCACTATTGCTACAAGGTGTAATGGGATAATTTTGTGTTTAGTTCTTTCTCCATCTTTCTATGTATTCTCCACAATTTTCAGGTCTCAGTGAATATGTAATTGTGTGTGAGAATGTTAGTAGTTACACTGGATGTCGCTGTCTTCAGGCTGTAATAGGAAAACATAGAAGAGTATAAAGTTCATGAAACATTTCATCTGGTTATATTGTTAATCACATACTTATAGATTTCCATTACACTGAACAATGGATGCTTCTTCTTAAACATCACACAAGATGGACTTATTATTCCTAGTGCCCGGTGTGAGCAGAGCGCCAGTCCGTGCCCCCTGAAAAGATGCCGGCTCAGCGTGTGAGCCCATATCAAAAGCAGGAGCCGATCACGTAAATGTGCATCATCGCTCATGAATGGGTTACTAATTACTATTACTTTCAGTATATATAATACAGTATAATTACTCGGCTTCGCATGGATCTATCTGGTTCACCTGTTTTTTCTTTGCGTGGCTTAAAAACTTTCTTTGCTCCTAATATGAAGCAACAAATCAGAGGAGAAACCCAGTGTAAAAACCATCCAAAGGGCCTGATTCCCTTATGTAGAAAATTTGGGGCACATTGGTCTAATTTTTTGTCTGTAAATTTACAGTCATGGCCAAATATTTTGAGAATGACACCAAAATTATATTTTCACATGATCTGCTGCCCTCTGGTTTTTATTTGTGTTTGTCTGATGTTTATATCACATACAGAAATATAATTGCAATCATATTATAAGTACCAAAAGGTTATATTGACAGTTAGAATGAGTTAATGCAGCAAGTCAATATTTGCAGTGTTGACCCTTCTTCTTCAGGACCTCTGCAATTCTCCCTGGCATGCTCTCAATCAACTTCTGGACCAAATCCTGACTGATAGCAGCCTATTCTTGCATAATCAATGCTTGCATTTTGGCAGAATTGGTCGGTTTTTGTTTGTCCACCCGTCTCTTGGTGATTGACCACAAGTTCTCAATGGGATTAAGATCTGGGGAGTTTCCAGGCCATGGACCCAAAATCTCTATGTTTTGTTCCCTGAGCCATTTAGTTATCACCTTTGCTTTATGGCAAGGTGCTCCATCATGCTGGAAAAGGCATTGTTGGGCGCCAAACTGCTCTTGAACGGTTGGGAGAAGTTGCTCTTGGAGGACATTCTGGTACCATTCTTTATTCATGGCTGTGTTTTTAGGCAAGACTGTGAGTGAGCCGATTCCCTTGGCTGAGAAGTAACCTCACACATGAATGGTTTCAGGATGCTTTACAGTTGGCATGAGACAAGACTGGTGGTAGCGCTCACCTCTTCTTCTCCGAATAAGCTGTTTTCCAGATGTCCCAAACAATCGAAAAGGGGATTCATCAGAGAAAATGACTTTACCCCAGTCCTCCGCAGTCCACTCCCTGTACCTTTTGCAGAATATCAGTCGGTCCCTGATGTTTTTTCTGGAGAGAAGTGGCTTCTTTGCTGCCCTCCTTGAAACCAGGCTTTGCTTAAAGAGTCTCCGTCTCACAGTGCGTGCAGAAGCACTCACACCAGCCTGCTGCCATTCCTGAGCAAGCTCGGCACTGCTGGTAGTCCGATCCCACAGCTGAAACAGTTTTAAGATAAGGTCCTGGCACTTGCTGGTCTTTCTTGGGCGCCCTGGAGCCTTTTTGACAACAATGGAAGCTCTCTCCTTGAAGTTCTTGATGATGCGATTGTTGACTGAGGTGCAATCTTTGTAGCTGTGATACTCTTCCCTGTTAGGCGATTTTTGTGCAGTGCAATGATGGCTGCATGTGTTTCTTTAGAGATAACCATGGTTAACTGAAGAGAAACAATGATACCAAGCACCAGCCTCCTTTTAAAGTGTCCAGTGGTGTCATTCTTACTTAATCTTGACTGATTGATTGCCAGCCCTGTCCTCATCAACACCCACACCAGTGTTAATGGAACAATCACTAAACCGATGTTACCTGCTCCTTTTAAGGCAGGACTGCAATGATGTTGAAATGTGTTTTGGGGGTTAAAGTTCATTTTCTAGGCAAATATTGACTTTGCAAGTAATTGCTGTTAAGCTGATCACTCTTTATGACATTCTGGAGTATATGCAAATTGCCATTAGAAAAACTAAAGCAGTAGACTTTGTAAAAATTAATATTTGTATCATTCTCAAAACTTTTGGCCATGACTGTACATTTGCATTCTGTTTTTTGGCGACTATCTCAAGAACTTTTTTTTCAAGGGTTTAGAGAACTGAAACCCAGTATAAAAAGTCCAGAAATGCCGGATTTATCTATGGGGCAAATTTGGTGCAGATTATTCACGGCCAAATGACCGGACCAAACAGCGGACATCAGACAGCAGTAATTCATTGTTACATAGATATATAGAGATAGCATTGCACTCACTATTCTGGATTACATTACTTACATAAATTGTTCTCTGATTTTTGCTCAGCATTCTTCTCAAAGAAATAACTTCAAAACCATAAATTGGATAGAGAGAGGTTTCCTTACAATAGATTCAACATTAATTACCAATATTATCAATAGTAAATATTGTATAACTAGCTTGTGTAATTAACAATTATATTTCTCATCAAGAAATGTATGTGAAGAGAATTGTGAAGTAGAGGAAGCTTGTCATAAGTAGTCAGAAGCTTCAATACACAGGAAATTGGAAATAAAATGACAGAACATTAGATTAAGACACACATGTTCCTACCAACTCCTTCTATAACCATCAGATGAGTTCTGGGTGAACAGTTGCTGATATTCTCTTCATGGTGTTATAATCTCCAGGCAGAGGTCACTATGGTAATGATTCTGTGATGTCATAACATTCTATAATGTGCAGCACAAGCCCTGCAGCCAATGATATTCAATATAATTATGTATAAGAAAGTCTATGGGGTTTTATAAATACATGTAAATAATCTGATAAAGTAAATTATAACAAATAACTTTGTGATACTATTATACATATTCCTATATAGACATAAGTATAGGGCTATGGAGTATGATATCATCCCATTCTAAATATATAGGCATTAATAAGGATTTGGTTGCTACCAACAAGATTTTTGAGGGGTCTGTGGGAATTTTTGTCCTTTTATCAACAAGAGGTTTTGTTAAGTCGGGCACTGATATCGGATGGGTGATTCTGGCTCCCAATATTTATTCTAGTTCATTTCAAAGGTATTGGATTCTGTTGAGCCAGTGATATTCTCCCAACCGTGTCTTTAGGGACCTTGCTTTGTGTATGAAGGGGTGGACTATGACCGTATGCTCCTGACGTGAAGACACCAACTGCGTTGTTTTATAGTGTGAACTGTGTTCTGTATCTATGAATACAATGTATTGTTTCTATTGATGCTGCAGATCATTGCTCCGCAGAGGTGCTCTCCAGTGGGTTCCTGGGTGCTTGGAGTCTAAAGCGGTGTGAGCTTACTAAAAACCAAGTGACTCATCTCTGTGGTGCATCGATCAAAAGTATATAAAGACCTTTTAAACAATGTTACCCCTGCAGACTTGCATTATCACTAAAATGAAGGAATCTCATTAGGGTTTCATAATGGATTCTTAACATGACAGCTGCAAATACAGGGGTGCAGTGGACAGATTTTGTTGCTCGGTGGTAGTGGATAGTTTTTGTTTTTTTTACTAAACCTATGCTGAGGGAAATGCACAATTTTGTTTTTATTTCAGGGACACTTGTGGGAATCTAACAACGAGAATGGAGGCATGCAAAAGAGGAGGAAGACATGGAATTATGGTCAAAACAGTAATAAGTATTTTATTAGTAGCACATTAAAAGTGTAAAGCAGGGATTATATTGAAACAGTAGTACAGATGAATATGCAAGCAAGAATTTTGGAGGAAAATATGCAGTCCAGCACAAGCATATACAGTGTTGGCCAAAAGTATTGACACCCCTGAGATTCTGTCAGATAATACTCAGTTTCCTCCTGAAAATGATTGCAATCACAAATTCTTTGGTATTATTATCTTCATTTAATTTGTCTTCAATGAAAAAAACACAAAAAGAATTGTCCTAAAGCCAAACTGGATATAATTCCACAAACATAAAAAAGAGGGTGGACAAAAGTATTGAAACTGTTAGAAAAATCATGTGATGCTTCTCAAATTTGTGTAATTAACAGCACCTGTAACTTACCTGTGGCACCTAACATATGTTGGCAATAACTAAATCCCACTTGCAGCCAATTGACATGGATTAAAGTTGACTCAGCCTCTATCCTGTGTCCTTGTGTGTACCACATTGAGCATGGAGAAAATAAAGAAAACCAAAGAACTGTCTGAGGACTTGAGAAACCAAATTGTGAGGAAGCATGAGCAATCTCAAGGCTACAATTCCATCTCCAAAGACCTGAATGTTCCTGTGTCTACCGTGCGCAGTATCATCAAGAAGTTTAAAGCCCATAGCACTGTGGCTAACCTCCCTAGATGTGGACTGAAAAGAAAAATTGACAAGAGATTTCAACTCAAGATTATGCGGATGGTGGATAAAGAACCTTGACTAACATCCAAACAAGTTCAAGCTGCCCTGCAGTCCGAGGGTACAACAGTGTCAACCCGTACTATCCGTCGGCGTCTGAATGAAAAGGGACTGTATGGTAGGAGACCCAGGAAGACCCCACTTCTTCCCCGAGACATAAAAAAGCCAGGCTAGAGTTTGCCAAAACTTACCTGAGAAAGCCTACAACGTTTTGGAAGAATGTTCTCTCTTTTTGGGCAAAGGCATCAACATAGAATTTACAGGAGAAAAAAAGAGGCATTCAAAGAAAAGAACACGGTCCCTATAGTCAAACATGACAGAGGTTCCCTGATGTTTGGGGGTTGCTTTGCTGCCTCTGGCACTGGACTGCTTGACCGTCCGTGTGCATGGCATTATGAAGTCTGAAGACTACCAATAAATTTTGCAGCATAATGTAGGGCCCAGTGTGAGAAAGCTGGGTCTCCCTCAGAGGTCATGGGTCTTCCAGCAGGACAATGACCCAAAACACACTTCAAAAAGCACTAGAAAATGGTTTGAGAGAAAGCACTGGAGACTTCTAAAGTGGCCAGCAATGAGTCCAGACCTGAATCCCATAGAACACCTGTGGAGAGATCTAAAACTGGCAGTTTGGAGAAGGCACCCTTCAAATATCAGGGACCTGGAGCAGTTTGCCAAAGAAGAATGGTCTAAAATTCCAGCAGAGCATTGTAAGAAACTCATTGATGGTTACCGGAAGCGGTTGATCGCAGTTATTTTGGCTAAAGGTTGTGCAACCAAGTATTAGGCTGAGGGTGCCAATACTTTTGTCTGGCCCATTTTTGGAGTTTTGTGTGAAATGATCAATGTTTTGCTTTTTGCTTCATTCTCTTTTGTGTTTTTTCATTGAAGACAAATTAAATGAAGATAATAATACCAAAGAATTTCTGATTGCAATCATTTTCAGGAAGAAACTGCGTATTATCTGACAGAATTGCAGGGGTGTCAATACTTTTGGCCAACACTGTATGACAAACCTCATCCAATTCATCCTCCATTATGTTATCAGTGTGCAATTACAATAAGGCTACAATGATTCTTAACAAACCAGCAGACTAGAAGAGAGCAGAGTAATGGTAGCACAAAACCCACTCACAAATAAATAACATTAATGTATAATTGAAATCACACTTGAAATATTGGTTAAAACCCTTTTGTTTATTAAGAGTAACTGAATATAGGGGCTTTTATAGGAATTAAGAGATCCAAGGTTCAAATTTTGCCTACATCATTACCAGGAACATGAAAAATAGTTAAATCGGGAGTGGGTCACAAGGATAACAAAAACCTCAACTCTTTTGAAACATTTTCCCACTTTAAACCGCTAATCCCATACCATAACACAAATTTCAGAGGGATCAAACAATACATTTTTACTGCATACCCTTTTTTCCAGGCACAGTGAATGAATGAGTGGCTCAGGATTCACACAACCACAAGCCTTGAGAATTAAAATCTAAGATTCTTCAAATAAATCTCAAGCCTCACATAAGACGTCTAGCTAACTTATATTTCTATATTCATGCCTGAGCTGACAAGCCTCGTCTGGCATCAATATGAAATGAATGGGAGCACAGTTTTATGTAGCTGAGTTGAAATTTAGATAGACACTTTTTTAGAATAGAGTACAATTGATAGGACGTGGCAGGTATAGTATTATATTTATTTATCAACAATGCGCCTGGAACACGTGGCCTAATCTCAAGCCAACGCTTTAAATTGGCTAATTCCTTAAAAGTAACACGTTGACCTTTCCCTGCCTGATTTTAGATTTGCTAATGAAGAATATTAAGTAACTACCACTTAAACAAACATCTTTCACTAGTAAACCCAAAATAACCGATTTTTTTTTTAAACAACACAAGTTCGCCAGTCCTAAATGCACCAATAAACACCTAAACAAAAGTGATCCAAAACAAATTCATCTTAAATTCATCACGACAAACCGCCAAAAGAATTCTCACAATTTTAATAATAAATCTATAGAAATAAGGCGTTGGTCATCAGGCTTGAAAGCAGCCTTTTTAAAACCCTTTAAAATGTGTTTAACTGAAAAATATTAATTCAATGGACTATGACCCAACAACTTCAAGAAAAAAGAAACGCCTGCCGAGATCCTACTTATCGAAGAAAAAGACAAATTCCTTTTTTATTTGGATTATAAAAGTAATTTTAAATTAATCTGGTTATTGGTAGCATAACACCTGAATATTTTTTTAAAATACCTCCACCTTTAACTTTTTATAAATAAATGACACTGACAAGTTAATGTGTTGGCATAAATGTACATGGCGTTTTATTAAGGGTTATTTAATAATAAATAACATAAAAACTCCATAAATAATAAAAATTCATAATTATTAAAAAAAACACTTAAAGCATCTGTTTAACCCATTACGGAAATCCCCCAAGGAAGTGGGGAAATTTCTTACATGGACTAGCACAGTATGTGTTTGGCCCCACCCCCAAAATGTCCAAGCTAATTTTCAACACATTCTTTTTGGTAAATATGTTTTTATAGCTTATTAAAGAAAAAAGACCAGTGGCACTCCCCAGAGACGATCTTGTGCATTTATTTATAGTTCCATGTCGTCATGGTCCTGAGTCAGGACCTGTAGAAGCGGCTACCAGTCGCGAAACGGCAGGCCGTCGTCCGACGTCCACGCACCTCCCTCCCCCACTGTACTTGTTCCTCGATGATGACATGGAACTGTAAATAAATGCACAAGATTGTCTCTGGTGAGTGCCACTGGTCTTTTTTCTTTAATAAGCTATATATGCACTCTGCACCACAGTGAGCACCACCAAGGAGTCTGTGACTTCTAGTCAGCCGAATAGGAGAACCAGCCCGTTTACACTGATAGTGCCCAGTTCATCTCACCTTCCGGGACTTTGTAAATATGTATTTATTAAACCAAGGGAATAACTTGTTAACAAAGCAATCAATGAGAATCATTCACATCAATCACACAGTATTATTATGGAGTCTAACACATGTGGTTCCATGAAATTAAAGTACATAGATAATTTACACTGTGTTATTTGTCTTTGAAACTAGACAAGTAGAGGTTGAAAAAAAAAATATATATATACACTAGAGAAAATATTTACAGAAATCCTCAACAAGGCGAGGAGTGATGTTTCAACACATTCTGAACACCAACATTAAAAATGTCCATACCCACCACTGATAAGTGAACTCCATCACCTCTGTGCAGACCTTCCACAAAACCGTCCAAATCAATATGGCAATACAAACAGTCACCAAAGTCATTCATGAATCTTTCCAAAGCTTTGTTTACCCTTCTGCTGATTTCCTCTATAAATTTAAGGGGGACAAACTGCCAAATGAACCATGGGGTAATTTCAGAAAAAGCCACCGAGCAACAAGGGCTCTCCTCATATACTATATCAGGTCCAAGGTCCTTCCCCAAATCATTACCACCTAAATGAATTAAAATTAAACCAGGAAAAAAATAAAGCAAAGAAAGTTTTCTCACCACTGCACATACAGTATCTCCTCCCAACGCATTCCTCTCACACCATGCCATATAACAGTCCCCTGTCCCGGTCACAAAAGATTTTCGGAGTAGCACCATGGGACGTCCCCTTCTGGGCCCAATGCACAAAGGAATGGCCCAGAATCAAGTTAAGTTTGATGCCTAGAAATCAAAGATAAGTTAAACAGTCAACAACGTAGGACGAATATAGCAGTTTGCACAGTCGAATTTCCAGCACCCCAGGTCCGGAATTTTCTTAATACTCCAACGGAACGAGTGGGAAGAAATGTTGTCACCACCCAATTCCAATTCAGACAATCAATGCCTAAGAATGTCATTAAATTAAAATTTGGTGACCATGGCCCGTCCTGATGCACAAAAAGGGACCTTATCACCTAAAGTTGTCCGCCGGGCAAAGGCAGGATCCCGGAATCACGCCCAATCTTATAATCTTTACTTTTATTGATCAGTTTTGGACGGCATGAGGTGAAGAAGAACCAAGCCTTTAGAAAAAGAAATATCCTGCCGAGTCACAACCGACACCCGGTATTTACTATAAGACGTAAATTCGCTAAACTGCAACGCCACAAAAAATGCATTAATAAACGCAGATTGAAAAACGCAAATTTGAAATTTATTGTCACAAACAAAATCAAGAACAAACCACAACTTCAAAAGTAGTGGCATGTAAACAGGGCATCATGTGTCAGGTTGAAAAGTCACCTTTGTTAACGCTTTTAACAATTATGTAATAGGGAAAAAACTCGTTAGCAGCACACCACCAAGTTTCAGGAAAAACAAAATCCTAACGTTTGTGTTACAGAGGCATTGCCCACACCATTTGCTACTGACCACTCCGCAAAAAGGGCCACTCTTAAATTATTACAGTTATGGTCAAAATGACATGCTTTACAAAATTTGACTCAAGTAGCCCATGCAGAGGCATAAGCCGCCCCTGTCGACCAAGCCACGGAATTCCCTATAATTGATGATACTATTCCTCCATTACCTCCCATAGATGAGCCTTCAGCTATATATTAAAACGCAAGCAGAGAAAAAACAGCTGTTTAAGTAAACCTGCAACTCGCCTACTTTTAGAAAATGAAGAGTTAACCCCAAAACCCCAAACACTACACCCATGTTTTCAGAGAAAAGAGTCAACATTTTGTTACCCAGCGCCTCACCCTGAAAGGTTAATGCCACCAAAACTGGAAAAAATTCGAACAGAACAATATTTCTGGCAAAACTCTCATGATGCCATGAAAGCAGCCAAACGACCAACATAACCCAAAAACTACCCCGTACCCGATGCAACCCACAGAATCCGTAGAGGCAAATCTCATCTATGGAAACAAACACGTCCTGCACGCAACACCTGCCATTGAAAGAATGCAAAAACCTAAGCAAAATTTCAAGATCACTTTTGATCCCTTTAGTAAGCCTCACGTGAGCCCACGGAGAAAGAAGTCCTTTTGTAGTTTCATACATGAACCAGAAGAGCACCCTCCCCATAGTGATAATACGTAGTGCAAAGATTAACAATCCAAGGAGGGATTGCAAATTCCGCATCATCCCCTTAAACCTCAAAACCTTTTTTAAAGGAAGACTACACTCCATAGTACCAGAATAATCCTCAAAAACTCCAATCTTTTACAAGGGAAGACCATTTTTTCAGCAGCCAGTGGCACAACAAAATTCTCCGTAAACACAAAAAACAATTGCAAATTATCAGCACAAACCAATGAAGATCTACCTCCAACAACTACAAAATCATCCAAATAATGCAAATTGCCCACCGAGGGTATTTTGTTCTAGACCACCTCAGTGCAAAAAGGTGGAAAATGCTTCAAAATAATAGCAGGACAAGGAAAAGCCCATGGGAAGGCATTTATCAAAATAAAACTGATAAGCAAAGCAAAACCCGATGGAATCAAAGTGGTCCGGGTGCACTGAAAGCAACCGGAAAGATGACTTAACATCAGCCTTAACCATAAGGGCTCCCCTGCCGAAATGGTGTATCAACTCCACTGCACCACCAAATGAAACATAACTCACTGGAACCAACTGCGGATGCACCTCATCATTCAGAGAAGCTTCAAACGGTTATGAGAGATGGTGAATGATCAGAAAACAATCCACCTCTTTTTCGGGAACTACACCCAACAGCGAAACATGAAAAATCTGAAATCAAGGGGTCTCAAAAGGCCCCTCAATCCTCCCCAAACTGAGTTCCTTGTCAATGTGCTTCCTGACTACCTCCATTTGCGAGCCGACAAAGGCCAGGTTGTTATAAACCCTTCAACCTAGGCCTCAAAACTAGGAACTCAGAAACCAAACCAAAAATCATCACTGACCAACTTGGCCATCCCTTTTTCTGGGAACTGTCTGAGCCACGGTCGTAACCTTTCCCAATTCACTGGGGCCTAAGCATTTTGAAAATTGGTCTTTGAACCCCTGCACAGACTGTTGGGGATGAACATTTAGCACTTAGCCATGGCACTCTCTGACACAAAATGAACACTCGTGCTTGAAACAGCAATTCCCCTGCCATTTATACATGGTCTTGTTGAAGTCGAAACGTGCCCTCTTTCATAACTGTGGAGGTGCAGCCTACCTTAGTAAATTTGACCGTTGTGGCAGCATAACATTAAGCCAGTAACTGTGTAAACTGTGTTAAGTAATTGTGGGTGAGGATGAATTTTATGAATAATAATTTATTAAATTTATTTTGACTTGTTTGTTAGAATTTTGAACTCTTGCCATGATCTTTTATTTTTATTCTAAGAGTTGGCTAAATTTTGAAGTTCAGTTTATCATGCGTGTTGGAATATCTATGCCAATTTAGTTTCCTTCAAAATAGATCATCCTTTACCTAAAAGAATAGATTTGTTGGTTGAGACAAAAGACAAAGCATTTCAAAGTACAGAAGCTTCCATTGGGACCGTGCATAACTTGATTTTGGTTAGCTATTTGTTTCCTGCAGGTTAGATTTTGCTCTTTCCCAAGGTGGGGATGGTATGGAGTATGTCCGTTTCTATAAGAAAAGAAGTAAAGGGCTTGGCATACAACATAGATTAATGTTGCACCCGGCTAAGAGCCCAAAGCTCTGGTATGTATGGAACCCAGCAAAGGTCGTAGGGCTGGAAGCGTCGCGCAATCTTGAAGAATTTGCAGACCTATCTGTGATGATTTCAACACCCGATAAGCCCCAATATTTCCTTGAGCACCAATGTCAATAACAAATTTGTAATGCGCATCAGCAACCGCCATAGGGACTAACAAAATTTTTTTCTCATAATTAAAGGACCTTGATCTTGATCATTGTGGCTGTTGAATCCTTAATTAACATCACCTATGCAAGTAGGGAAGTTGGCCACAGTTTGAAGGCCTGCTGATGCATAAGCTCTTTCCTGTGCTCAGAAATCTACAAAAAAAATTAAATAATTTAGAAACCAAATAACCAGCCATAAATACAATGTAGAATAATATACGACAAAACACGGATGGCAGCACTTCCAAGACATATTTCAATAAAATAGGCTTAATATGCTCATAGGACATGACAATGTTTCATGCATATTGCTTGCACAGGAGTACTTTAAGTCATTATCCGCTTTTGTATATCAAGTGCTTGATAAAGGCTTGCATAAACCGAAACATTGCACCAATTGGTATTAACACTAGAAGTCCCAGAGAGGGGTCATTTAACATTTCTACCTTTGTAACCCAGAGACAGGTCGAATGACCTGAAAGATTTTAGCTAACATCCTCTAATCACTGTCTTTTGTTCTGTAATTAAGGCCATTACTGTCGCACCACAGAAGTTGTTGTTTTCCATTGAGTTTAGCCATTTAGTTTCTAGTTAGTTCTATTCAGTTCAGACTAAGGGTCATTTGACCCTCTTTCGGGACTTCAGGGGGGAGCTTGAAATTTCTGGGACTTCTAGTGTTAGTAAAGTCCACTTTTTTTTTGCTTATATTGGAGTGCTGCCTGGTTTCTTTTTTCCACGGCTACTTGCTTTGGACACAGCGTTTTCAGTACTTTGCAGCCACACTTGCTTCTAAGTGTTTGTGTGCCGTTCCAATTTTGTAAATATAGTAGAAAAAAGAGCAGCACTCAAAAAAATTCAATTTAGGTGCAAAAAAAAAAACCCCTCCAAGCAGTTTCCTATGCCTAATTCCATAGGCGTGCGATGCAAATACGGCAGCGTTTCAGTCAGTACATATAGTGTCCAGTCAATAATAATTTACAACCAACTACATTTCATTTTCAGAATACATAGTGAATCCATTGAATTAAATATTTCATATTACAAAGTCTCATAATATCATAATTCATGTCTAAAATTCTTTTTTTTAATTAAGATCTTCCTATATATAAGATGCTATTATGCTAATTACTTTATGTGCTATTAATATTTTCCATATGCATATTATAATAATTACGGTGACTCACCCATCTCATATAATACAAGGGTGCCATCTTCTCCCCTGTCAGCATCTTCCGCATGCTACCGTGCATGCTCTGTACACATTGCGCTTCCCTCACGAGTCTCGCATGCGCGTAGGTTTATTGAAGTTGCGCGGGCATCATCTTACTTAAGTAAATACATCTATAGTCAGAAGACATGCCCACTGACAATATTATATCGTGGCACCATCTTGGATAGGGGTACATTGCCCTTAATTAAATAGAACCGCTATTCAATTATTTAATTTTTATTATTTCATGTTAGTACAGGACTAAAGTTAATTCTTGCTTCCTATTAGAATAATGATTGTGTGAATACTCAAGAAAAGGACCATAATCCCACTGCACTCATAGAAGTTTTATTTCTATTTACTGGTAAATCTAGACTGAGATACATTAGTTCTTACAGGATTCGTTAACCCCTATGACTTCAGGCAGCCAGTGATTCCCTATTCAGACAGCAAGGGGTTGCCCGATGTGACGTTCTCAGCGACGTTTACGCTTTTCAGCCCCACACTTCACTGATATTTCCCCATATAACTCAATCCTGGGTTTTTTTATTTGTTATAGCTATGTATCAGACTTATATTATTCTCTTTATAATGTTATCACTACTAGAGGTTTCAATGAGAGATTCATGCCCTTTGGACATCTTCTCCCAGTTTTACCTCTGTAGTGGTCTTTAATGGAGGCATTTAATTTCACTGGACTAGAAAAAAATATTTTAATTTTTTTTAAATAAGGGGAATAATTAGCAATAATTTACACTACATTAATGAAACAATGATTCAAAACATTACATATGGATGTATGAGTCTTCAGTTCCATTCTGTTAGGATTGATCTGTAAAAACAAATGTAAAACATGCAAAGACGTTATGGAGAAATCAATCAGAAGATAAATCAAGGACTTTTTGCCTATTTGTTCTTTATACTCTTTAAATTTAAGAAAGTGTTTCTCAAGCTAATAGTATTGGATTAATTTTAAAGTCTACATTTAAACCATGTGGTCTAAGCATATCCAATTTAAGTATCCATTCAAGTTCTATCTTTAGACATTTACTTCCATTTCTGCCCCTTCGTAATGGATGAACATTATCTATAATTCTGAATTGTAGTTGTTTCTTAATGTGTTTTTGCTCTGTAAAATGTTTTAGAACCGGTAGTTCCATACATTTTTTTCTGGATTGTCTATCTATATTGGTTCATACGTATTTTTATGTCCAAATTGTTTCTTCAAATTCTTACCTGGACATTCTAGTAAATAGACGGCATGGTCAGAAATACATGTTAGGAACTGTTCAATATTATACTCTTTCCCTGTTTGTAGATGTCTATATTTCTCTCCTTTTCTCATGTATGTACAGGTGAAACATGATAGCCCATATAGCATCCCTTTTTCTTTATTCCTGTAATGTTTATTTGTACCATATTTTTAAAACTGCCTATATTATCATCACGGCAAAAATCCACCAGTGCCGATGGAGCGATTAGCCAAGTGCACCTGCAGTGCCCGTCTCGGTGCTGCCACAAATGAGTGTAGAACAAGCCAGGCACAAACTCAAAGGTTAATTCCTAAAAATATCTCTAAATTACTAATGCTATTAGAAAGCAATATCTAAAATACATATCTAACATGAATGTGAAGCCACTAGAGAAACATAAAGCCCAGGAAAAAGTTCATATAAGGTTTGATAAAAGAGGCATCAAAGATATAAATAGAATGTATATATGTCATATATCAAACAGCAATGTAAGGCACCAAATGGAAGATAGATATAAAAAGACATCACTACGTCATATAAATAATACATAAATAATTTTACAAAACTAAAGATATATAATATCGATAGTACAACAATAGCATAGATCATTAAATATGCATTATGAAGATTATTAAAACAGCATAATTTATTAACAAAAGCACCAACAGGATATTGTTATAAAATTTATTTCAATTAATCAAACTTTTAGAAGGACTAAGGTAAGAGCAGTTATTCATAGAAGGGGAATTTGATAGAAGATGCTCCACCGAATCAGCTCCAGGGGAGTCGAGAAGGCTCCAAAGGGAAAGAGGTTAGCAGCACAGTAAAGATAAAGTATCCAAGAATATCTCCAAATGATAAGACATATGTACAGAAAAAATATACAAGTGAAAACACAACTTGAAAAATTGTCAAAATAAACTAAACATTACGTGCAAAGAATCCACCAAATAAAACACATTAATAGAGAAAAAGACTGTATAATTAAAATAGCACAAATCATAAAAGGGTTTAAAGCTCACTGCTCCGTTCAAGTCTTGTGGTGCCAAAGTATTGAGGACCCTGGGTGCGGTTGCCAAGCCGAAGGGGCAGGGCGACGAATTGGAAGTGGCGTTTTTGGACAGCGAACTGCAGGTATTTCTGGTGGGGAGGGAAAATGGGAATGTGGAGGTATGCGTCCTGTATGTCGATGGTTGCCAGGAACTCTCCTTTTCCCATTGACGCGATTACTGAGTGTAGTGATTCCATCCTGAATTGTCAGACTTTTATGAACTTGTTGAGAAGTTTGAGGTCTAGAATGGGGCGTACTGTTCTGTCTTTTTTCAGAACGACGAACAGGTTTGAGTAGTAACCCTTGAACTGTTCGGTCTTTGGCATGCATGCGTTTTTTTTACAGCACCCAAAAACGCTGCATGCAGGTGTTTTTGGGATGCTGAACAAAAACGCATGTGCTGTTGAAAAACGCAGTGACACTTAAGTGCACCATGCGTTAACACATATGCGTTTTTGGACTTAGAAAAATAAAGCCTAAAATGATCCCAAAAATGGATTGTATGTGTGACCGTGGCCTATGACTGTTGGGAATCCAATAAAACCTTATCTTTGTGTGGTTCCTTCACCCTGTGTTGTCGGAGTAGTGTTCTGCCCACGGTTAAGGAGTTTGGATGTTCAGTTTGGATGAGCCCTGATCCATACGGTCTTTCTAAAGGCAGCTGAGAGCACCCACTAACCCCCATGTCTCCCCACCCATCTACTAGACGTAGGGTAGTATGGTAAATTCCCCAATTGCTGCTCAGAAAAATGAAAATGAAACTTTATTAAAATATAATTTATTACATATCTATATTCATTTCAATAAGATACAGGTAGCAGGTGTTGACGATTGATTATATCAAAACATTTAAATCACAGAAAATAAAATGCTTAACACCACAAAATGTACATGTTTCCTCTTTCCCCTAGATAGTGATTTATCCTCTATATCCCGATCACTGGGATCCATCTTCTGGACCCTCAATGATCCAAAGAATTCAGAGCAAAGCTATCTTGTACTAGTAAAATTTTTCTAACTTGACCTCAAAAGGAAGACTTTACTTTTTTTTCTGTGAATGTTCAGTTAATTATCTCCGTAATTCATTCCATAAAGTCCCTTTCTCCTTTGATATGTTTTTTTCCCCATATTAGAATTTGAACTGGGAAAAACATATATTTGCTTAAATTCCTCCCAAGATTAGGTATGGGCTTCTTCACTTTGTGCAGTGTTGACTGTAAAACATCTAGCTGCAGTAGGAGCCTCCCCCTCCAACCCATCTGTAACAGGATAAATTAACCACTGTCTATTTGAATAAACCCACGTCCCTCAGTCATTCCCAACACAAAAAATAGACATATTGTACAATAAAGCAAGTGTTTTGTCTTGTACACCTGTGTTACATTTCTAGGTGCTTTCACCACAAACTGTTCGCTAATGTTTCACACGGATCATTTCTACTGTGCGTATTGCCTTCCTATGTAGCAAAGTAAGATCTGTACAAAGGCACATGGTATTGAGAAGTGATAGGAAGAATAGCCTCATATTCATAGTTTCTGCAGTAATAGGTATCTCCAAAGTAACAAATGTTTGTGCGTGTATGCATTACGTAGACGTATGTCTAACATGATTTTTATAAAATAAAACAAGTAATTCTTATCAAAAACTTCCAAGTACAGAAATTTCTCTGCATAAAGACTGCAACATCTCAAGTTATTAACTTTCACCTTGATTATAGAAAATCTTTGGACGGAGGTGCCCAGGCTAATCCGGAGATCAAGAAGGACAACTAAACATATCACATCTTAAACTAAGGATTACAAACTCCCCAATATATGAACCTGGGGACATGCAAACAGCCAATGATCACCAAGTGATGTCCAAAATGTTTCTCTATCCAAAGTCTTTTAATGTTTTGCTTAAAACAAAATAAAAGGTTAACAGTCTGTACCTGTAAAATGTAAGAAGCGTTCAAATCACATTAATGTTAGAGATGCTGTACTCTTAAGTTTATTTCAGGCAAAAATAGATCAGAAATCTGATTTGATATTGTTACCGTCATGAGAAAATTACATTCAGATATCAAAATATCGAAACAGTTGGCTATAGCCAAAGTCTATGTAGTTTCCTGTTCAAAATCCAAATGTAATTTTATAAATTTAAGAGAAGCTGATATTTCCTTGCTGCTCTTACTCTGAAGCTAAAGAACATAATTGATCTTTGCAACAGATTCAGGGCAACAAGGAGTTTATGAAGATCAGGTGACGCACAGTTCTGTAGCCCAAAGTGGGGGCTTGCTATTGTAGGGGAGCTTTGAAACTGTGGTGGGCGTACAACCCGCTGATGCAGCGGCTTCCAAGGGTTCTTCTTGTGTTGAAGCTTCTGTAACATTACAAAGCGACTTGTCTTCCTCAAATGGGTTTTCCAACATATGTAGCACTCTCCTGACCTAGTGAACAGTTTATGAAAGAAAAATTTAGATATCAAGTAAACAACTGTGGAAAGTTATATAAAGATTTTTTTTTGCACTTCGTGTCCTTCCTCCTCTTCAAAAAGCCATATCCTTATTTTCCCTCTAACATAGCTATATGAGGGCTAGTTTTTCTGCAGGGCTACATGAAGCTTTGATTGACATAACTGATTTTACCATAGAATTTAGTGGAAATAGGACTGTAAAACAAAAGGATTTAGGAAGGGGGGGGGGGGGGGGGGGGGAGAGTGCACAGATAGGTTGTTATGACAGCTGGGGGTCTACTGATGACCCCCATTCCTGTTATTACCATACCGGCCCATGGCTATTTATTGCACAAGTGATCAGATGATCACAACTTCAATTCGGGTAGAGACTATTCATTCAAAAAGAAAAAAAAAAATTCATATCTATCCCCCCTTCCTTATGCCCAAATCAAAATGGTATCAGTGAAACATCAGCCCAGGGTGCAATAGAATAAGCCCTCACACCGCCTCAGACTCTGAAAAATGTAAACAGGTCACAGACAATGGCGACAGTCAGAATTAGATTTACAAATTTTGGATTTTTTTTTACCATTTAAAATAAAAAATAAAAAAAAGAGAATATAAGTACTTGTGTGGACCTGGACAATCATACTGTCATGTCAGTTTTCCAAGATGGTGAGCATGGTAAATAAAAGTCTCTAAAAATTATTGTAGAAATACCATTTTTTTTTTTTTTTTTGTAATTTCAACAGTGGGAATTTTTTTTCCCATCTCCCAGTATACTATATGGGTAACTTGAACGGAAGAAAGAAAAAAAAAAAAAGGAAAAAAAAAAAAAAAAAAAAGACGACGCACTGGGTTGATGGGGTTAAATGCAAACTTGTTTTCATTAGGAGAGTGAGTTATAATACTATTAAAATGAAATGTTTATTCAAGGAGAGAACCTAAATTTAAACCAGGAAAATAAATATTTGTATACAATATATTGTCTCATAACTATTGAATTATTCTTAAAAATCCAAATACCAACTACTCTTAAGCATCTTCCTTCAACCTACATTTCATATTTAGAAATCCCACTCCTCTCTCCCACCTACTTCCAACCAATGATAACTTCACTTACTTTAACATTTGATTTAAAGAAAAAAAAAAAACCAGTAATGCATTATTGGACATTCAAAAAAAAGAATATGAAAATAAATGATAAGTGTTAACTATTTAGTGATTGCCAAAAGCATTTAAAGGGTTAAACAGCAGCGATCAGAGTAACTCCAGTTGCTTCTGTTACAGCATGATGTCGGTTGTGTATCTACGTCGGCATTCTCAATACACCAGCACTCGACTTGTAATATATTATTAGGAGTTACCGTATACACTCGAGTATAAGCCGACCCGAGTAGAAGCCGAGGCCCTTAATTTTACCCTCCAAAACTAGGGAAATTTATTGACTCGAGTATAAGCCTAGGGTGAGAAATGCAGCAGACCCCCATCCTGTTAAATAGCGCCCACCAGCAGTAGTATACAGGCACCCAGGCTGCGGCACACATTAAAATAACAAACATTTTATACATTACCTTTCCGGCGACTCCTTGCTGGCACCGCCGCGTCCTCCGGTCTCCCTGCTTCTTTCTGCTTGTGTCGGCTTCTATTGCTGTGGCTGTTGCAGCAGCGATGACGTCATCGCTGCTGTGCCGGTCACATTACACCGGCAAAAGCAGGAGGAAGCCAGGAGACCAGAGGACGCGGCGGTGCCAGCAAAGAGTCGCCGGAAAGGTAATGTATAAAATGTTTGTTATTTTAACAGGTGCCGCAGCCTGGGGGACAGACACAAAGGAGGGGGGCTGTATATCACTGATGGGGCCAGTGTAGTGCAATATGCACCACTCCCCCTGCCGCGATGGATGGGGGGGATGCAGTGCATATTCATTACACTAATGGGCGGCACCACGTGACTGCCCGCGGTCACTGCGGCCCCCTGCTGCCCCCCCTGGGGCCCCCCTGGTCACAGCCCCCCTACAGCAAATACCAAGTGACTCGAGTATAAGCCGAGGGGGGCACTTTTCAGCACAAAAATTGTGCTGAAAAACTCGGCTTATACTCGAGTATATATGGTAATAAAAGTATGTAAAACTGATTATAAATCCTCAAATCTTAAGCGAACGCTAAACTAGAAAATAAGTCAATCTGAAATAGATATAAAAACAAATTGATCCCAGATACATAAGTACAATGGTTTGCACAAGAGCTAATGTTACCTCTGTAAAATCTCCCTTCTCGGCTGCATCTATGGCATTTTGGGCAATGTAATTCCTCAGAATGTGCGCTGGGTTGTTTGAGTTCATGATCTTCTCTCTCACAGCATAAAAAGTGTCTCCAACATCAGCATTTTCTTGATCCTTTTCCAGACGGGCACTAAAAGGGGGACAAAGGCCTTAATCCTTCACAACAATCATCCTTCACAACAACCACAGTGACAGAGAATGTTATACGGTCTAATTTACCTATCGGGGTTGTCCAGGCTGGGGATGAATGTCAATTTGCATACATGCGGTCTCGTGTCGACAAGATCACATCGCACCGCATCGCACAAAGCAAGTGAACTGAGCAACAAAGGACACGTCTTGTAGGAATATAAGTGGCAGTATGCAAATCACAAACTCATGTGTGACGCTAGAGAATACTCAGAAGAACGCACACTGCAGACCCGCACCCCAAGGCCGGACAACCCCTTACCTTAAACCCAATAACCTGCCCTTAAATATTAGATTACATTGGTGAGGGCACCACCTTCAGGGTTTATCAGCACAGCTCCATACAGTATATAACATCTGCTTTAAAGAATATCATTTTGTAAATATAGACATGTCACCATTACAAACTAAGGGGCAGATCAACAACACTAGTAAATATCCACGCCTATCCAAGCTTGTGTTCACACCCTCCCCTCTCTGATCTATGAGGGGGATGTTTTGTCCTGCACTCTGCTATCTGTAAGATTTCTATTATATAAAGGTTGGTTTTCCTGCAGACATGTAATGTGTGTATCTGCTGAGCAAATGATCAAATGTTCTCATAATCACATAGAAATATCTCAGACTGCATACACTACACGTCTTATACACACACAATGCCATGAAGAGCTCAAAGCTGCAGCAAAGATCATTCCTCCTCCCCCTCTCTTCTCTGTATGCAGTGAATGAGTCACACAACAGACAGATCACAGGGCAGTGTAATGAAGCATGAATATTTATTTTTTTGGGGAGTGGGCAGCAGAGAAATCATTGAGTGACAGAGGGAATTAATCTTTTATTTAGAAGTTTACAGAGGATAGGAGGGAAGCATAAAGAATGGAAATACATGAATAGAGAGAGAGAGAGCTTAGGGAAAGGAATTAGAATATGGTATCAGTTACATATGGATTTTTGGCCTGACAGTTTTCCTTTAAATTTGAATTAAACTAAACTACCATTGCTGGACACCCAGGAGAAACCCACTGCTGACACAGACAAACATAGTTAGACTGTAGTTTGCCAAAATGTACACGAGCACCTTTCTACAATTAAATATTGTGGAAGTTTAAAGATGTTTTGGGGTTATTTGGCTGCCTCTTGCACTGGGTGCCTAGACTGTGTGCAAGGCATCATGAAATCTGAGGATCACCAAAGGATTTTGGGTGGTAATGTAATGCCCAGTGTTAGAAAGCTGGGTTTAGGTTTACATCCTTGGTCATGGGTCTGCAAACAGGGCAATGACTCCAAACACAATTCAAGAACCACCCAGAAATGGAAGGAAACAAAGGGCTGGAGAGTTCTGAAGTGTCCAGCAATGAGTCCAGATCTAAATCCTATTGAACATCTTTGGAGAGATCTTAAAATTGCTGTTGGGAGGAGGCGCCTTCAAATAGGAGACCTCGATCAGTTTGCAAAATTCCAATTAAACAGGTGTAAGTAGCTTGTTGATGGTTATAGGAAGTGATTGATTACAGTTTTTTATTCCACAGGGTGTGCAACCAAATATTATGGTGGGTTTACACACACCAATTTATCTGTTCAATATCTGAACAGATCTCTGGTTGCAGTGAAATCATGGACACATTGCTCCATGTTGTACACAGCCACAAAATGGAACTATGTGTCCATGATTTCACTGCAACCAGAGATCTGTTCAGATATTGAACAGATAAATTGGTGTGTGTAAACCCACCATTAAGTTGAGGGTGTCAACAATTTTGTTCTGCCCATTTTTGGGGTTGTGTGTGAAATTATGTCCAGTTTTCCCATTATTATTATTGTGTTTTTGAAATATACGCAAAGGAAATAAACATGCTCCATTTTCTTGGACAATTTCAAAGTGTCAACTCTTTTGGCCATGACTATGGTTGATCAAATTCTTTACCATTTTTCATATCTGTATAACTGTTACATATGTGATGGATAATACATAAGCATTTCTACAGTCACTATGTAACTTCAGGATTGTGAATCCTCAAATAGCATGCACCGTGTGTTGTGAGGCTTCTATCATGCTGGCAGCAATGTGACTGCAAGTTTGTGATTTGTATACTTAGAGCCACACCCTGACTAGACTGTGTCCGGCCTCGTTCAATACACTTGCATTGACAGCAAGGCTGGATAAAGTCTAGGCTGCATATGACCGCATGTACGCATAACACATACTTGCGGTTATGCACTTGTCACCAGCACCAGAGAATCTTCAAAGCACACTGTGTTCGATGTAATAATAATAATAATAATAATAATAATAATTATTATTATTATTATTATTATTTATATAGTGCCATTATATTCCATGGCGCTTTACATGCTAAAAGGGCAGACTAGGACAAGTAACATAGTAATAATACAAGTAACAATAAATGTTGACAATTCGGTTGTACAGATACATGGGGGGAGAAATCCTGTCCGCGAAGGCTCACAGTCTACGAGGGGCGGGTGGGGATACAGTGGGAGGGGGAAATTCCAGTCGTGAGGCGGTGTGGTGGACCGGGTCTTATTGCAGGTGGTAGGCTTGGCGGAAGAGGTGGGTCTTCAGGCTTGTTTTGAAGGTTCCCAGGGTAGGAGAATGTCTGATGTGTTGGGGCAGAGAGTTCCAGAGTATAGGTGAAGCACGGGAGAAATCCTGTATGCGGTTGTGCGAAGAGGAGATGAGGGGGGAGTAGAGGAGCAGCTCTTGGGAGGATCGCAGGTTGCGTGAGGGTAGGTATCGGGAGACCATGTCAGAAATGTATGGAGGTTACAGGTTGTGAATGGCTTTGTATGTCATGGTTAATGTTTTAAACCGGGATCTCTGGGAAGTAGGGAGCCAGTGAAGGGCTTGGCAGAGGGGAGAAAAAGGGGAGTAGCGGGGAGACAGATGGATTAGGCGGGCAGCAGAGTTCAAGATAGATTGGAGAGGTGCAAGGGAGGTATTGGGGAGGCCGGTGAGCAGGAGGTTGCAGTAATCGAGGCGGGAGATGACGAGAGCGTGAATAAGGGTTTTAGCAGTGTCGTGGTCAAGGAAAGTGTGAATCCTATAGATGTTTTTGAGCTGGAGTCGGCAGGAGGTGGCGAGGGCCTGGATGTGGGGCTTGAAGGAGAGGGAAGAGTCAAGGATAACCCCGAGGCACTTGACATGGGGGACTGGAGATAGAGAGCAGTCGTTGACGACGATGGATAGGTCAGGTAGTGAGAGGGAGCATCTCGGGGGGGAAGACTATGAACTCTGTTTTGTCCATGTTCAGTTTAAGGAAGCGAGCAGAGAAGAAGGATGAGATGTCGGACAGGCAGTGTGGAATTTTGGATAGAAGGGAGGCGATGTCAGGACCAGACAGGTAGATTTGGGTGTCGTAGGCGTAGAGGTGATATTGGAGGCCATGGGACTCAATGAGTTGCCCTAGGCCGAGAGTGTAGATTGAGAACAGTAATGGTCCAAGAACCGAGCCCTGGTGGACCCCGACAGATAGGGGGTAGGGCGAGGAGGATGTGTGGGAGTGGGTGACGCTGAAGGTGCGGTCCGTTAAGTATGAGGAGATCCAAGAAAGGGCAAGGTCCGTGATGCCAAGAGATTCCAGGATCTGTCGTAGAAGGGAGTGGTCAACAGTGTCGAAGGCGGCGGACAGGTCGAGGAGGAGGAGAACAGAGTAGTGGCGCTTGCTTTTGGCAGTCAGTAGGTCATTTGTGACTTTGGTCAGGGCTGTTTCAGTGGAGTGGAGGGGTTGGAAGCCAGATTGCAGGCGGTCAAAGAGGGAGCAGGAGGAGAGGTGAGAGGACAGCTCAGAGTGGACATGCTGTTCAAGTAGTTTAGAGGTGAAAGGAAGGAGAGATATAGGGCGGTAGTTGGAGACAGTTGTGAGATCGAGGGAGGGTTTTTTGAGGATGGGTGTGATCAAGGCGTGTTTGAAGGCTGAGGGGAAGGTGCCAGTGGTAAGTGATAGGTTGAAAAGATGAGTTAGGGCTGGGATGATAACGGAGGTGAGGTTGGGAATGAGGTGGGATGGGAGCGGGTCGTGGGCGCTGGTGGTGAGGTGTGATTTTGACAGGAGGGAGGAGAGCTGGTCTTCAGTTATGGGGGGAAGCAGTTGATGGAAGTAGAGGGCAGTATAGGTGAGAGGGGAGGCTGTGGGGACAGTGGATCAAAGCTGTCTCTGATTCTGTCAATCTTTTCTTTGAAGAAGGAGGCAAAGTCTTCTGCAGAGATAAGGGGAGAGGGAGGGGGAGCAGGTGGGCAGAGTAAGGAATTGAAGGTTTTGAAAAGTTGCTTGGGATTGTGGGACAGGGAGGTTATGAGGGATAAGAAGGTTTGTTTGGCGGTGGCAAGTGCAGTCTTGAAGGCGATGAGGGACTGTTTGAACAGCGCAAAATGCTCAGTGGAACGTGATTTTTTCCATCGCCTCTCGGCGACCCTGGATGCCCGTCTCAGGTCTTTAGTGAGGATGGTGTGCCAGGGTTGCCTATTAGTGCGTGGAGCGTGATATGTGAGGGGGGCTGCTAGGTCGAGGGCCTTGGTTAATGTGGTGTTGTAGAGGGTGGTGGCAGTGTCTGTGTCACGTATAGATGTTATGTTGGCGAGAGGGAGGAGGGATTCTGAGAGTGAGTGTAGATCAATGTGTTTTAGGTTTCTGCGGGGATGATCAAGTCTGCGGAGAGAAGGTGATGTAGTAGGGGAGGTGAGGGAGGAGAAGGTCAGCAGATTGTGGTCAGACAGGGAGAGGGTTGAGTTTGTGAGATTAGTGAGGGAGCAAAGACAGGTAAAGATGAGATCCAGCGTGTGGCCATCTTTGTGGGTGGCAGAGGAGGACCATTGGGAGAGCCCGAAGGAGGAGGTCAGGGAAAGAAGTTGAGAGGCGGTTTGGTGGGCAGTGTCAATGGGGATATTGAAATCGCCCATAATGATGGTGGGGATGTCAGGAGAGAGGAAATGAAGTAGCCAGGTGGTAAAGTGGTCGAGGAAGGTGGGGATGGTTCCAGGGGGGCGGTAGATGACGGCTAGCTGGAGGTTACAGGGGGAGAAGATGTGGACAGAGTGGGCTTCGAAAGATGAGAGAGTAGCAGAGGGGGGTAATGGAATAGGGGCGAAGGTGTCGAATACGAGTATGCCGACACCTCCGCCATGTTTGTCAGAGGGGCGGGGTTTGTGGGAAAGATTGAATCCGCCATAGGATAGTGCAGCAGGGCAGGCAGTGTCGGAGGGGGTGAGCCAGGTCTCTGATGCCAAGGAATGAGAGTTTATTAGAAATAAAGAGTTCATGGATGTCTGTGAGCTTATTACAGACTGAGAGGGCGTTCCAGAGTGCGCCTGGCAGGGAGATTAGAGGCGCAGGGGCTTGGGGGATGGGTCTACGGTTGGTCAGGTTGCGAGGGTGGGTGATGGTGGGGTTATGAGAGTTGGTGATGGGACGTGGGGTGTAGGTGGCTGTGGGGATGTGGCGGGGGGGGCCGGGATTAGGGGAAATGTCGCCAGCGAGTAGGAGGAGCAGGGAGAGGGTTAGCAGGTGGGAGCATGAGAGTTTACGTGGTGGCCGTGCCTGATTGGAGATGGAGGATTGAGAGTGCATGAATAGGTCAGAGGAGTGGGTGAGGTGGTTAGGTAGGATGGAGGGTGAGAGAAGTACTTTGTTGCTGGGTGGAGGGATGAGTGGGGGTAGCAGGAAGTGGAGAAGGATGGGAGTGAGAGTGCAAAGGAGGGGATACATTGTGGATGGTGATCGGGGGATGGGAGTAGCGTGGGTCAGATGCAGTGGGAAGGAGAGCTGTAGTGGTGGGTGAGTGGTCAGTAGTGACGAGTAGTCTGGGGTTTACATAGTGAATACATAATTGCAGTACAAGTGAACAAATTGCATATCTGTTTGTCTTGCATGACTTACCCGTTTCCTGCCCCGTTTAACTGCCTGGCGTAACTGCACTTCTACAGTTGGCATGATTGCAAGACCCCGCATGATTGCACCCCTTTAGGTGGCTCTACATATATAGTGAGTTTCTACTTAGATCTGGGTCTATTACACTTGTTAATCAATCAAAGAAACTCAGTACAGCAAAAGGTAATAAATGCAAGACAAATAAACAAGAGTTCCTGGCCATCATGATAATTAACAAGTCTGCAATCACAAAGTGACACCAATCAACCCCTTTAATATTTAGGATCTGCTCAAGACTATAAATAAAGCTAAGAATATGGGTAGGGTTACATACCTGTATTTTTGAAGCCATTCTTCCCAGTGCTTCTTGTTCTCATTTATTAGGTCCTCGCTACTGGTCTGCTCAAGCTTTTGATATTTTTCTATACGTTCCAGCTCTTGACTTATGTTGGCTTTAGAGCCAATCAAAGCAAATAACTGAGGATTGCTCTGTGCCAACATCAGCATCATTGTAAGTTGCCTGAAAAAAATATATGTAGTAGGTTTATGTGGATCAATCTAGGATAATTTTGTGCACCACTCTGGACCCACGGCAATCCTACTTTACAGCACACCATGTATACATACATCTGTTATTTTGTATTATTGGGTGCAATAATAGATTGCAGTATAAGCAATTTCTTCACCTGTAAAACAAACGAGAATAGTGCAAGTGGAGTTTTTTCCCACTTTGACCACAGGTTCATGTGGAAAATCACTAGTGCATTTGCACTTTGAGGATGGTCAAATAAGTCCTTTACCTAGCCTTTTATATTTTGTGTACAATTTTAGCATGTTGGTACCAGCCAAGTTGAAAAGGTAAATGCAGGCTGACTCATTTTTTGTACATAAATCTTATCTTTTTTTTAACCATTAAAGTTTTTATTAGAAATTTTCAAACAGTAGTACATCAATAACATAAATCAGGTATCGAGTACCATAATATCAAGTCACAACAACATATTACCATGAGGATTAAGGAACCAACCAAAACATAAAATAAAGGGACAAAAGATAAAGGGGCTAGGAAAAGGAAGGGGAGGGGTTATAGGAGAGCGTGAGAAATATGTAGTCCTGCAGCATCAAATAAATCGTAAATGATGTAATATGATCAGGATTACCCCGGGATCCGAACAGCATTATGAGTAGAGAGAACCCAAGGGTCCCACCATGACAATACCTTGTTCCGTTTTGGGAGATCATGGGCCAAAATGAGCTCATATTGAAAGTGCAAATTCATGCGGTTTATCAGCTCCATCTTGGATGGAGAGCTTATAGATTTCCACTTGGATGCTACACACATTCTTGCTGCTATCAAGGTGTTAGTAACTATAGGGCGGAGGGGGCCAGGGACCAAGTCCAGGCCCAAGCCCAGTAGGGCAACTGGCGATTTCAGTGACATGGGCAGTCCTGTGAGCATACCCAGCATCTCCTCCACCTCCATCCAAAAGGGCCTGATAATAGGACACTCCCACCATATGTGGGCGGGTGACCCCACAGAAGAGCAACCCCGCCAACAGAATCGGGAATTATGATGTCCTGTACCTCTAAACCTAGATATACGGTCTGGGGTTAGGTACCAGAGAAGCTGGAGCTTCTTCGCCTGCTCAAGATGGTTTATGCATGAAGAATAGGGAGATGCATGGGAGGCTGCTCTTTGCCAGGCCTCCAAGGGAGCTGAGAATCCCAGGTCCCTCTCCCAATTGGTCATGTAAGTGAGTTTCTGTCTGGAGCGCAGAAACAGCAGAGCCCTATAGATGATTGAGACCCCCCCAGAGCTGGGACCCCGTGACTTAAAGAATGCCTGTAGAGAACCGATAAAGGTTTCTGGAGACGGGTCCAGCAGGGAGACAGAAGCCAGGAAGTGCCGAACTTGCAAGTATTTGAAAAAGTCATTTTTGTGAATGTCAAAGTCGTTCATTAGCGCAGAAAATGGTCTCAAGATACTCCCCTCCATAATTTGATGCAGAAGGTGGATGCCCCTCAGTCTCCAAGAACGGAGACCCAAGGACCCAACAGATTGCTCCACTGCCTCCAGAGATATATATCTGTGCAAAAAGGGCAGTAAGTCTCTACTTTCTTTGTACCATATTGACATCAGGGCTCTCATTGAAGAGAGGCTCTGCGGTGGCTGAGAACTCGTCATCAAGTTCATTTCAAGTAGTAACCGGGTGGACTGCTTTGGGGCAAAGAAGGCCTCAATTTGTAGCCATAAGGAGGTCTGCTCTAGTGCCCACCAACCTCTAGCCGCCTCGAGGTGAACTGCTTTGTAGTATGAGGAGATATCCGGGACCCCCAGCCCCCCCCTGGATGAATGCAGAGTAAGGATTCTATTTGCCACCCTGTGTGGTTTGCCCTGCCATATAAAGCGGCCAAAGGCTGCCTGAAATGCCTGTAGAAACCTACCGGGGATGTGGAGGGGGAGACACCTCAGCAGGTAAAGGACTTTGGGCAAAAAGATCATTTTAATAACTTGAATCCTGGCCATCCATGACAGGAATAGGCCAGTGTGACTCTCCAACTCTCGTTGTAAACTTTTGAGTAGTGTTTCGCAATTCCGTCTAACAATTTTGTTTAGTTTAGTTATGGTGATTCCTAAGTAAGTGAATTCCTCCTCTGCCCAGGTAAATAAGAACTGTCCCTTAAGTTTCCTCAGGTGGGGTCCAGGGATATTAATTGGGTAAAAAGACGATTTGGTCATGTTTAATTTGTAATAGGATGCTTGGGAAAAATCCTCTAGGACTTTTAAAATTCTTGGGATCGTGGAGGGGAGCCGGGAGCACATAAAAACCACATCATCGGCATACAGCCCAATCTTGTGCTCCACAGGTCCCACCACCACCCCTCGGATTTCAGGGTCCCCCCTCACCACCGCCGCCAGTGGTTCCATAACCAGGGCAAAAATGAGCGGTGATAAGGGGCAGCCCTGTCTCGTTCCATTGGAAATATCAAAGATTGGTGACATGAAGCCTGATGCCCTAACCGAAGCACACGGAGAGGAATATAAAGCCATAATGGACCTCTGGAAGTCTCCCACTATTCCAAATTTTTGGAGAACCTCTCTAAGGTACCCCCAGTGCACCCTGTCGAACGCTTTTTCTGCGTCAAGGGACAGGAGTGCACCAGGGTTCCCCTTCCTCTCCATGATCTCCAGCAGATCTACCAATCTCCTCGTTCCATCACCTGCCTGTCTCCCCGGGATAAATCCCACCTGTTCTAATCCCACCAGGGTAGGCAGTACTTCTCCAAGTCTGTTGGCCAGCAGTTTAGCGTACAACTTTACGTCACAATTTAGTAACGCAATTGGACGAAAATTGCCTGGGGTGTCCGGTGTTTTGCCTGGCTTGGGGAGGGTGGTGATAATTGCCTCCAAGCCTTCCCGCCTAATGCTCCCAACCCTTCTCCAAAAATTGAAGAGATCCAGTAGAGGTCTCAACAAGATCTGAGAAAAACTGGAGTAATACTGAAACGAGAAGCCATCAGGCCCCGGTGCAGTGCATTTCTTAGAAGACGCAATTATCCCAATGATCTCCTGCTCAGTGAAGGGACCATTGAGTACTCCAAGCTGATCTTCTGTGAGGGCAGGAAGTTTAGCTCTCTCCAAAAAAGACCTAATAGAGTCCGAAGTAGGTTGAGGTCCCAATTCGGAGTCTCTTAAGTTATAAAGCGAGCAATAGTACTCTCCGAATTCCTTAGCTATTTCGGTAGGGTGACGTATCATTGTACCATTACTTCTGCGCAGAAAGGGGATCTTTGCCTGTAACTCCCTTTTTTTGACTCTCCTAGCTAGCAACGTTCCGGCTCTGTCTCCCATGCCATAGAATCTCGCCCCAGTCTTCTTAAGCTGGTGCTCCGCCCTTAGAAGGAGTAGTGTACGGAGCTCTTGTCTAGCCCTCAGTAAGTCAGGGGGTTGTGCAACCATCTTCTCATCTCTCTGCCTCGCCTCCAGTGTTTTAATCGTGTCCAGCAGTGTGTGCAGCGCTTTTTCGCGCTCTCTCTTAGCTCTGACCGCCATTTTTAGTAGTTGGCCTCTAAGGACCGCCTTATGGGCGAACCACAAGGTGTCCGGGGGCATATCAGGTGTAGTATTTTCTTTAAAGTATAGTTTAATGGCCTCTGTGAGGAGATTGGCATTAGTAGGGGAAGCAAAGAGATGAGCATTTAATTTCCAGCAGGCTGGAGGGTGGACAGCGGCAGAGTCGGCTATCCTGAGAGACACCGGAGCATGATCGGACCAGGTGATAGATCCCACACCTGAGTCCATACATTTCTGCAGCACGGAGTCATCAATCAGGAAATAGTCGAGTCTGCTTTGAGACTTGTGACGATGGGAGTAGAATGTATAATCCCTTTCGTCAGGATGCATGTACCTGCAAACATCGTGCAGATGATGCATAGAGACTACCCGCCCCAGTTCTGAACGGTATAAAGATGGCTTCGAGCAATCCAGTCGTTTGTCCATTGGGATATTAAAGTCACCCGCAATAACCTTACCACCCTGTGCCAGAGTTGCTACCTTAACTAAGAAGGACTTCATGTAGCTAATCTGCCCAGCATTTGGCCCATAGACGGAAGCAAGAGTAAAGGGTTTGTCGTTTAGGAGGCCTACTACAACGACGTATCTACCCTCAGGGTCAGATACCTCCTTAATCAGTTTGAAAGAGACCAATCTGTGGATCAGGATGGCCACCCCCGCTTTTTTAGCAGGTCCCCCCGCGAGGAATTGTGTCGGGTACAGAGCAGAGGCCAATCTGGGGTGGTCTTTCCCCAACAAATGCGTCTCTTGCAAAAATACAATATCACTTTGTGCTTTTTTCAAATGTTGCCACAGTATTGTTCGTTTACATGGGGCATTAAGGCCGTTTACATTAAACGAGACCATGGTGATACTCATTTTCCCAGGAATATGTAAACCTTAGAGTGTTTGAAAAACCTTATACAGCTATTATTATTCGCAGCAACGCCTTAAGCCGGGCTGCAGTAGTATTAAATCACGACTTCCTAGATGAAAAAAGAAAGGAAGAGGGAGGGAAAGGTAGGGAAAAACAAAAAAGAAAACAAGTAAAATTAACCTAAACCTATATAGGGAATACTAAACAGCAATCTCCTGTATACGTATAATAATGTATACATAAAAAGATAATAGTGTAAACCAGTCGCCCTCCAACAGGTAGGGGTGGACTGATTGTGGGGGGAAAGTTGGTGTGAGCTTAACAAGGCTCCTCACCTCAGCCGAGGTGGGAGGAAGTCTCCTTGGTGATATAGGGACTAAATGCTCACACCCTCACAGCCCAAACAACCGGAAATTTAGGCTGAGAAAACAACTTAACCGGCATCAGCACAAACCAGAGCATTTGTTAGGGTTCATTCCCCAGCCCCCTGGGAAGCAGTCGGGGTCTTAGGACTTTTTTGTTGATTCTTAGTAGAGTTGGATGGGGAGGCTGGGGGACGTTGGAGGTTCCAGACTCCAAGGGCCGTCTTGAGTTTGGAAGGAGATGTAAAGACGTGCCTTTTTCCCTTATATCTGAAAGAAACGTTCACCGGGGATCCCCACGCATATTGTATGCCTCTGTCCCGGAGCACCTTGCAGTGCGGGGCAAAGTCTCTGCGTCGTGCTAAAGTTCCTTGGCAGAGATCAGGGTAAGCTTGCCACCCCTTGTAAATCCCAGAGTCCATAGGATGTTGTCTCAGTCTCTGAAGCACCATCTCTCGGGGTCTGGGGGAGCCCAAACACACCAGGACATCCCTGGGGAGATCTTGCCTGATGGTCGGCGGTCTAGGGAGTCTGTATGTTTTATCCGGAAAAAGTTCAGTAGCTGGCACTTCAGGTAGTAGAAAACAGAGGAAAGTGTGCACTGTTCCTTTAATATCCTCCTCTCCTTCAACTTCTGGAATACCTCTGATTTTCAGGTTATTTTTCCTCATTTTATCCTCCAGATCCCCGGTCACAGCTTTAAGATCTTTGATATCCAGCTCCACTCCTTGGTAGCTGTCTGCCAGCTCGTTGTGAGCTGTGGCAAACTCCGCCATTTTGGATTCAATGATGTGAGTGCGCTCGCCCAATGAAGCCATATCATCTCTCAATTCCTTTATGCTGTCCCTAATGTCCGCCTGCAAAGACTTATGTAGGGAGTCCAGCAGTCCCTTCAGGGCCCCCATTGTGACAGGGGTATTGTCGTCTTTTAAATCACCTCCCGACCTCGGACTGTTGGAGGATCGGGAAGCATGGGGAGAGCGCGCCGCCGATGACTCCGTCGGCGCCATTTTGGAGCGGGCTGCCGGGGCTAGACTTGCTGCGAAAAAGTCAGTGACTTTAGGCGGACGCTCCTGACTCCGGAGCGATTTTCTGGGCATCCCCGCGATTCTCTCCGGTGCCCGTAGCAGGGTCGCTTACTTGTGTGGCGATTTGGACGTTGGGAATGAGTGCAATCGTCGCTAGTCTGGTCGCTGATGCCGGAGCTCCGGTATTATGCATCCTCCATCAGTGGTGTGAGGACACGCCCCCCCGAAGGGTTGTTATACCAGAGAACCAGGGGTTAATGGTTAATGTAAGAATGATCACAGTTCTGGGACACTGCCTGATGTAGCATACAGTCAATTTGGTTAGCTTTAACCCCTCTTAGGAAAGAGTGTTGTGGGCTAGTAGTGGTTTATGAGGGTTATGGTGGAAAGGGTTAATCATGCATAGTTCTTACCCTGCTCTTGTCGCATCCTGAAGTGCGGCCCAGGTCCTTGTCAATCCCCCTTAAGGTATAGGGGTCCCCCCACCTGTGCCAGAGACCCAGAGCGTGGATCGGGTATGGTTGTCGTCTACTAGGTTGTCCGCTCCTCTGCAGAGTCGAGTCTCCACTCACCCGCGCCAGCGGCTTATCAATTAGCGGGTCCCGATCTGAGGCGCCAACTCTCGGTTTCCCCCACAGGACAGACGACAGCCGGCTGTATCTGTCTGGCGGCGGGGGTCCTATGCACGATGCAGGCACCGGTGGCAGCGTCTGACCTCCGCAGCAGGGCGCACGATGCAGAGGGGAAGAGCTCCAGGTCCTCACCCCTCCGCTGTGGCTCCGCAGGCGGGCAGTTCGCTCTGATAGTGATATCCTCTAAGGTGCGCACTCTCCCTCCTCCTCCCCGAGTCCGCCGCCTGTTTTACCTCGTTTCTCCTAGGCAGGCGCCGGGTGTCTCCAGTGTGTGTCACCGTTGGGGGTCAGGTGCCTGTTAGGGAGGAGCAGCCCCTCTCTCTAATGCCGGCCGGCCAAAAGTAGCTCCACTCCGCGGCCGCACCGCTCACGCCGCTCACCTCTCTCTCCTTCTCCAGGTGCGTGCCAGGCTTTGCAGTAGCGCCCTCCACGCGCTGTATTCTCGGCCGCCAGGGATCAGAGGGGGACTCCAGGCACGGAGCGCGGCTCACTGATGTG
>JARQOC010000004.1:305034672-305263911 GCA_033576535.1 Allobates femoralis
TACTAATTACTATTACTTTCAGTATATATAATACAGTATAATTACTCGGCTTCGCATGGATCTATCTGGTTCACCTGTTTTTTCTTTGCGTGGCTTAAAAACTTTCTTTGCTCCTAATATGAAGCAACAAATCAGAGGAGAAACCCAGTGTAAAACCATCCAAAGGGCCTGATTCCCTTATGTAGAAAATTTGGGGCACATTGGTCTAATTTTTTGTCTGTAAATTTACAGTCATGGCCAAAAGTTTTGAGAATGACACCAAAATTATATTTTCACATGATCTGCTGCCCTCTGGTTTTTATTTGTGTTTGTCTGATGTTTATATCACATATAATATGATTGCAATTATATTTCTATAAGTACCAAAAGGTTATATTGACAGAATGAGTTAATGCAGCAAGTCAATATTTGCAGTGTTGATCCTTCTTCTTCAGGACCTCTGCAATTCTCCCTGGCATGCTCTCAATCAACTTCTGGACCAAATCCTGACTGATAGCAGTCCATTCTTGCATAATCAATGCTTGCATTTTGGCAGAATTGGTCGGTTTTTGTTTGTCCACCCGTCTCTTGGTGATTGACCACAAGTTCTCAATGGGATTAAGATCTGGGGAGTTTCCAGGCCATGGACCCAAAATCTCTATGTTTTGTTCCCTGAGCCATTTAGTTATCACCTTTGCTTTATGGCAAGGTGCTCCATCATGCTGGAAAAGGCATTGTTGGGCGCCAAACTGCTCTTGAACGGTTGGGAGAAGTTGCTCTTGGAGGACATTCTGGTACCATTCTTTATTCATGGCTGTGTTTTTAGGCAAGACTGTGAGTGAGCCGATTCCCTTGGTTGAGAAGTAACCTCACACATGAATGGTTTCAGGATGCTTTACAGTTTGCATGAGACAAGACTGGTGGTAGCGCTCACCTCTTCTTCTCCGAATAAGCTGTTTTCCAGATGTCCCAAACAATCGAAAAGGGGATTCATCAGAGAAAATGACTTTACCCCAGTCCTCAGCAGTCCACTCCCTGTACCTTTTGCAGAATATCAGTCGGTCCCTGATGTTTTTTCTGGAGAGAAGTGGCTTTTTTGCTGCCCTCCTTGAAACCAGGCTTTGCTTAAAGAGTCTCCGCCTCACAGTGCGTGCAGAAGCACTCACACCAGCCTGCTGCCATTCCTGAGCAAGCTCGGCACTGCTGGTAGTCCGATCCCGCAGCTGAAACAGTTTTAAGATACGGTCCTGGCACTTGCTGGTCTTTCTTGGGCGCCCTGGAGCCTTTTTGACAACAATGGAAGCTCTCTCCTTGAAGTTCTTGATGATGCGATTGTTGACTGAGGTGCAATCTTTGTAGCTGTGATACTCTTCCCTGTTAGGCGATTTTTGTGCAGTGCAATGATGGCTGCACGTGTTTCTTTAGAGATAACCATGGTTAACTGAAAAGAAACAATGATACCAAGCACCAGCCTCCTTTTAAAGTGTCCAGTGGTGTCATTCTTACTTAATCTTGACTGATTGATCGCCAGCCCTGTCCTCATCAACACCCACACCAGTGTTAATGGAACAATCACTAAAACGATGTTACCTGCTCCTTTTAAGGCAGGACTGCAATGATGTTGAAATGTGTTTTGGGGGTTAAAGTTCATTTTCTAGGCAAATATTGACTTTGCAAGTAATTGCTGTTAAGCTGATCACTCTTTATGACATTCTGGAGTATATGCAAATTGCCATTAGAAAAACTAAAGCAGTAGACTTTGTAAAAATTAATATTTGTATCATTCTCAAAACTTTTGGCCATGACTGTACATTTGCGTTCTGTTTTTTGGCGACGATCTCAAGAACTTTTTTTTCAAGGGTTTAGAGAACTGAAACCCAGTATAAAAAGTCCAGAAATGCCGGATTTATCTATGGGGCAAATTTGGTGCAGGTTGGTCCGGTCATTTGGCCGTGAATAAACAGCGGACATCAGATAGCAGTAATTCATTGTTACATAGATATATAGAGATAGCATTGCACTCACTATTCTGGATTACATTACTTAGATAAATTGTTCTCTGATTTTTGCTCGGCATTCTTCTCAAAGAAATAACTTCAAAACCATAAATTGGATAGAGAGAGGTTTCCTTACAATAGATTCAACATTAATTACCAATATTATGAATAGTAAATATTGTATAACTAGCTTGTGTAATTAACAATTATATTTCTCATCAAGAAATGTATGTGAAGAGAATTGTGAAGTAGAGGAAGCTTGTCATAAGTAGTCAGAAGCTTCAATACACAGGAAATTGGAAATAAAATGACAGAACATTAGATTAAGACACACATGTTCCTACCAACTCCTTTTGTAACCATCAGATGAGTTCTGGGTGAACAGTTGCTGATATTCTCTTCATGGTGTTATAATCTCCAGGCAGAGGTCACTATGGTAATGATTCTGTGATGTCATAACATTCTATAATGTGCAGCCCAAGCCCTGCAGCCAATGATATTCAATATAATTATGTATAAGAAAGTCTATGGGGTTTTATAAATACATGTAAATAATCTGATAAAGTAAATTATAACAAATAACTTCGTGATACTATTATACATATTCCTATATAGACATAAGTATAGGGCTATGGAGTATGATATCATCCCATTCTAAATATATAGGCATTAATAAGGATTTGGTTGCTACCAACAAGATTTTTGAGGGGTCTGTGGGAATTTTTGTCCTTTTATCAACAAGAGGTTTTGTTAAGTCGGGCACTGATATCGGATGGGTGATTCTGGCTCCCAATATTTATTCTAGTTCATTTCAAAGGTATTGGATTCTGTTGAGCCAGTGATATTCTCCCAACCGTGTCTTTAGGGACCTTGCTTTGTGTATGAAGGGGTGGACTATGACCGTATGCTCCTGACGTGAAGACACCAACTGCGTTGTTTTATAGTGTGAACTGTGTTCTGTATCAATGAATACAATGTATTGTTTCTATTGATGCTGCAGATCATTGCTCCGCAGAGGTGCTCTCCAGTGGGTTCCTGGGTGCTTGGAGTCTAAAGCGGTGTGAGCTTACTAAAAAACCAAGTGACTCATCTCTGTGGTGCATCGATCAAAAGTATACAAAGACCTTTTTAAACAATGTTACCCCTGCAGACTTGCATTATCACTAAAATGAAGGAATCTCATTAGGGTTTCATAACTGAGTCTTAACATGACAGCTGCAAATACAGGGGTGCAGTGGACAGATTTTGTCGCTCGGTGGTAGTGGAGAGTTTTTGTTTGTTTTTTTTACTAAACCCATGCTGAGGGTAATGCACAATTTTGTTTTTATTTCAGGGACACTTGTGGGAATCTAACAACGAGAATGGAGGCATGCAAAAGAGGAGGAAGACATGGAATTATGGTCAAAACAGTAATAAGTATTTTATTAGTAGCACATTAAAAGTGTAAAGCAGGGATTATATTGAAACAGTAGTACAGATGAATATGCAAGCAAGAATTTTGGAGGAAAATATGCAGTTCAGCACAAGCATATACAGTGTTGGCCAAAAGTATTGACACCCCTGAGATTCTGTCAGATAATACTCAGTTTCCTCCTGAAAATGATTGCAATCACAAATTCTTTGGTATTATTATCTTCATTTAATTTGTCTTCAATGAAAAAAACACAAAAAGAATTGTCCTAAAGCCAAACTGGATATAATTCCACAAACATAAAAAAGAGGGTGGACAAAAGTATTGGCACTGTTAGAAAAATCATGTGATGCTTCTCAAATTTGTGTAATTAACAGCACCTGTAACTTACCTGTGGCACCTAACATATGTTGGCAATAACTAAATCCCACTTGCAGCCAATTGACATGGATTAAAGTTGACTCAGCCTCTATCCTGTGTCCTTGTGTGTACCACATTGAGCATGGAGAAAATAAAGAAGACCAAAGAACTGTCTGAGGACTTGAGAAACCAAATTGTGAGGAAGCATGAGCAATCTCAAGGCTACAATTCCATCTCCAAAGACCTGAATGTTCCTGTGTCTACCGTGCGCAGTATCATCAAGAAGTTTAAAGCCCATGGCACTGTGGCTAACCTCCCTAGATGTGGACTGAAAAGAAAAATTGACAAGAGATTTCAACGCAAGATTGTGCGGATGGTGGATAAAGAACCTTGACTAACATCCAAACAAGTTCAAGCTGCCCTGCAGTCCGAGGGTACAACAGTGTCAACCCGTACTATCCGTCGGCGTCTGAATGAAAAGGGACTGAATGGTAGGAGACCCAGAAGACCCCACTTCTTACCCTGAGACATAAAAAAGCCAGGCTAGAGTTTGCCAAAACTTACCTGAGAAAGCCTACAACGTTTTGGAAGAATGTTCTCTCTTTTTGGGCAAAGGCATCAACATAGAATTTACAGGAGAAAAAAAGAGGCATTCAAAGAAAAGAACACGGTCCCTATAGTCAAACATGGCAGAGGTTCCCTGATGTTTGGGGGTTGCTTTGCTGCCTCTGGCACTGGACTGCTTGACCGTGTGCATGGCATTATGAAGTCTGAAGACTACCAATAAATTTTGCAGCATAATGTAGGGCCCAGTGTGAGAAAGCTGGGTCTCCCTCAGAGGTCATGGGTCTTCCAGCAGGACAATGACCCAAGACACACTTCAAAAAGCACTAGAAAATGGTTTGAGAGAAAGCACTGGAGACTTCTAAAGTGGCCAGCAATGAGTCCAGACCTGAATCCCATAGAACACCTGTGGAGAGATCTAAAACTGGCAGTTTGGAGAAGGCACTCTTCAAATATCAGGGACCTGGAGCAGTTTGCCAAAGAAGAATGGTCTAAAATTCCAGCAGAGCATTGTAAGAAACTCATTGATGGTTACCGGAAGCGGTTGATCGCAGTTATTTTGGCTAAAGGTTGTGCAACCAAGTATTAGGCTGAGGGTGCCAATACTTTTGTCTGGCCCATTTTTGGAGTTTTGTGTGAAATGATCATTGTTTTGCTTTTTGCTTCATTCTCTTTTGTGTTTTTTCATTGAAGACAAATTAAATGAAGATAATAATACCAAAGAATTTCTGATTGCAATCATTTTCAGGAAGAAACTGCGTATTATCTGACAGAATTGCAGGGGTGTCAATACTTTTGGCCAACACTGTATGACAAACCTCATCCAATTCATCCTCCATTATGTTATCAGTTTGCAATTACAATAAGGCTACAATGATTCTTAACAAACCAGCAGACTAGAAGAGAGCAGAGTAATGGTAGCACAAGACCCACTCACAAATAAATAACATTAATGTATAATTGAGATCACACTTGAAATATTGGTTAAAACCCTTTTGTTTATTAAGAGTAACTGAATATAGGGGCTTTTATAGGAATTAAGAGATCCAAGGTTCAAATTTTGCCTACATCATTACCAGGAACATGAAAAATAGTTAAATCGGGAGTGGGTCACAAGGATAACAAAAACCTCAACTCTTTTGAAACATTTTCCCACTTTAAACCACTAATCCCATACCATAACACATAAATTTCAGAGGGATCAAACAATACATTTTTACTGCATACCCTTTTTTCCAGGCACAGTGAATGAATGAGTGGCTCAGGATTCACACAACCACAAGCCTTGAGAACTAAAATCTAAGATTCTTCAAATAAATCTCAAGCCTCACATAAGACATCTAGCTAACTTATATTTCTATATTCATGCCTGAGCTGACAAGCCTCGTCTGGCATCAATATGAAATGAATGGGAGCACAGTTTTATGTAGCTGAGTTGAAATTTAGAAAGACACTTTTTTAGAATAGAGTACAATTGATAGGACGTGGCAGGTATAGTATTATATTTATTTATCAACAATGCGCCTGGAACACTTGGCCTAATCTCAAGCCAACGCTTTAAATTGGCTAATTCCTTAAAAGTAACACGTTGACCTTTCCCTGCCTGATTTTAGATTTGCTAATGAAGAATATTAAGTAACTACCACTTAAACAAACATCTTTCACTAGTAAACCCAAAATAACCGATTTTTTTTTTAAACAACACAAGTTCGCCAGTCCTAAATGCACCAATAAACACCTAAACAAAAGTGATCCAAAACAAACTCATCTTAAAATCATCACGACAAACCGCCAAAAGAATTCTCACAATTTTAATAATAAATCTATAGAAATAAGGCGTTGGTCATCAGGCTTGAAAGCAGCCTTTTAAAACCCTTTAAAATGTGTTTAACTGAAAAATATGAATTCAATGGACTATGACCCAACAACTTCAAGAAAAAAGAAACGCCTGCCGAGATCCTACTTATCGAAGAAAAAGACAAATTCCTTTTTTATTTGGATTATAAAAGTAATTTTAAATTAATCTGGTTATTGGTAGCACAACACCTGAAAATTTTTTTTTTTAAAATACCTCCACCTTTAACTTTTTATAAATAAATGACACTGACAAGTTAATGTGTTGGCATAAATGTACATGGCGTTTTATTAAGGGTTATTTAATAATAAATAACATAAAAACTCCATAAATAATAAAAATTCATAATTATTAAAAAAAACACTTAAAGCATCTGTTTAACCCATTACGGAAATCCCCCAAGGAAGTGGGGAAATTTCTTACATGGACTAGCACAGTATGTGTTTGGCCCCACCCCCAAAATGCCCAAGCTAATTTTCAACACATTCTTTTTGGTAAATATGTTTTTATAGCTTATTAAAGAAAAAAGACCAGTGGCACTCCCCAGAGACGATCTTGTGCATTTATTTACAGTTCCATGTCGTCATGGTCCTGAGTCAGGACCTGTAGAAGCGGCTACCAGTCGCGAAACGGCAGGCCGTCGTCCGACGTCCATGCACCTCCCTCCCCCACTGTACTTGTTCCTCGATGATGACATGGAACTGTAAATAAATGCACAAGATTGTCTCTGGTGAGTGCCACTGGTCTTTTTTCTTTAATAAGCTATATATGCACTCTGCACCACAGTGAGCACCACCAAGGAGTCTGTGACTTCTAGTCAGCCGAATAGGAGAACTAGCCCGTTTACACTGATAGTGCCCAGTTCATCTCACCTTCCGGGACTTTGTAAATATGTATTTATTAAACCAAGGGAATAACTTGTTAACAAAGCAATCAATGAGAATCATTCACATCAATCACACAGTATTATTATGGAGTCTAACACATGTGGTTCCATGAAATTAAAGTACATAGATAATTTACACTGTGTTGTTTGTCTTTGAAACTAGATAAGTAGAGGTTGAAAAAAAATATATATATATACACTAGAGAAAATATTTACAGAAATCCTCAATAGAGATGGGCGAGTCCTAAAAGACTCGGAATCGCAAGACCCCAACGAGTCCGAGTCAAGGACTCGGGACTCGTTGCGAGTCCAGCGAGTCCAATGTTAATGAATAGGGAACCGAGTAATAGCGAATAATGACATTTACAACTCGCTGATGTGTCTCTGAAAGTGTGCGAGTCCAAACTCGCTGGTTTTTCTCTTAGGCTATGTGCACACAGGAAGGTTTAGTGAAGGTTTAGGAGCGGAACCGCCGGTCGGTTTCCATCAGGTTTATGCAAATTTATGTTAATCCAAAAGCGGCTTTTGGATCAACATAGAAACCTATGGAAACCGACACCCGGTGTGCACACACCGGCGGTTTCCACATGCTCATCCGTTGCTAACCCGCTGGGTCCCCAGCGGGTTAGCAAAGAATGTGCATGTCCTATAAACCGGCCGGTTCTGCAGCGGCTGCAAGCAGAATCATGTGCTGCTTCCAGCCGCTGCAGAACCGACGCCACTAACCCGCTGTGCACCGCCGCACACCCGACCGTCTTCCGCAGCACGGACCCGACAGGAAGCCGGTGGACGGCTCCGGAGCTTCCTGTCGGGTCCGCCCAGCCGCCGCCGCCCCTAACCCGCCCCCGTGTGCACATAGCCTTATTTGGAGGCTTGGAGCCGATGATGATGCACACTACACTCCCTAAAAAAATTGGTTTTAAGTGCGCACAGCCACCCAGATGTGGTTTGGTGTTGCTGTATGCGTCACTTGCTGGCGGGGTAAGTGTGCGCGCTCACACTTGGCAGTGAAGCCGCACACTACACTCCCTAAGGTGGTGTACGTGCTATTTAAAGGTAGGAGAGCAGCAACGCACTGGTCTGCCACAGAAAAAATAACGCTCTATGGCTTATTAGGAACAAAAATCGATCTGGTGCAAAAACAAAAAGGAAACAGCACCTCAGCTAAGCCTCTGACTGCAGCTGTTAGCAAAGCTGAGTGAGTAAGCTAAGCTATGAGGTCCGTCCTGTGTGCACTCTAAGGCTTCTCCTTCCTTCCCTGCCTGCCTGCCTACACAGCACTACTCTGTCCTCCTCCTAGCTCTCAGAAGAGCTTTTTGGGTTAATATAAGGAATCTTCCCTACACTGACAATCCCTGATCTGCTCCAGCATATATCTCTCTCTCCCTATACTAGGTCAGATCGTCTCAGGAATGTGGCCAAAATGGCGGGGACAAGCCTTATATACTGCCTTCCATGTCATACATGACATAGGCATCACGATGGACAGCAGCCAATCATAGTCCTGACACAACCAACTTTGCTATGCCATTACTGACTATGATTGGCTATCTTCACAAGTTTTCTGACCTAACACGCACGCTGTGCTGACTCGGAACATAACAGATTCTGTATTCGAGAGTCCGACTCCCGAATACAGTATACAGGACTCGGAATCGTAGACTCGTAGGACTCGGAATCGTAGACTCGCTCAGACTCGCTGCTGACAGCGGGTATCTGTGAAGAGTCAAGCTTATTGCCATTGAATTCCATTGGACTCGTCACTGTGCGAGTCCAAGCTGGAAGATTCGCCGAGTAACGAGTCCTGCGAGTACCTTCAGAATCGCCGAGTCCCGAGTCCTAGCGAGTAGACTCGCCCATCCCTAATCCTCAACAAGGCGAGGAGTGATGTTTCAACACATTCTGAACACCAACATTAAAAATGTCCATACCCACCACTGATAAGTGAACTCCATCACCTCTGTGCAGACCTTCCACAAAACCGTCCAAATCAATATGGCAATACAAACAGTCACCAAAGTCATTCATGAATCTTTCCAAAGCTTTGTTTACCCTTCTGCTGATTTCCTCTATAAATTTAAGGGGGACAAACTGCCAAATGAACCATGGGGTAATTTCAGAAAAAGCCACCGAGCAACAAGGGCTCTCCTCATATACTATATCAGGTCCAAGGTCTTTACCTTCCCCAAATCATTACCACCTAAATGAATTAAAATTAAACCAGGAAAAAAATAAAGCAAAGAAAGTTTTCTCACCACTGCACATACAGTATCTCCTCCCAAGCATTCCTCTCACACCATGCCATATAACAGTCCCCTGTCCCGGTCACAAAAGATTTTCGGAGTAGCACCATGGGACGTCCCCTTCTGGGCCCAATGCACAAAGGAATGGCCCAGAATCAAGTTAAGTTTGATGCCTAGAAATCAAAGATAAGTTAAACAGTCAACAACGTAGGACGAATATAGCAGTTTGCACAGTCGAATTTCCAGCACCCCAGGTCCGGAATTTTCTTAATACTCCAACGGAACGAGTGGGAAGAAATGTTGTCACCACCCAATTCCAATTCAGACAATCAATGCCTAAGAATGTCATTAAATTAAAATTTGGTGACCATGGCCCGTCCTGATGCACAAAAAGGGACCTTATCACCTAAAGTTGTCCGCCGGGCAAAGGCATGATCCCGGAATCACGCCCAATCTTATAATCTTCACTTTTATTGATCAGTTTTGGACGGCATGAGGTGAAGAAGAACCAAGCCTTTAGAAAAAGAAATATCCTGCCGAGTCACAACCGACACCCGGTATTTACTATAAGACGTAAATTCGCTAAACTGCAATGCCACAAAAAATGCATTAATAAACGCAGTTTGAAAAACGCAAATTTGAAATTTATTGTCACAAACAAAATCAAGAACAAACCACAACTTCAAAAGTAGTGGCATGTAAACAGGGCATCATGTGTCAGGTTGAAAAGTCACCTTTGTTAACGCTTTTAACAATTATGTAATAGGGAAAAAACTCGTTAGCAGCACACCACCAAGTTTCAGGAAAAACAAAATCCTGACTAACGTTTGTGTTACAGAGGCATTGCCCACACCATTTGCTACTGACCACTCCGCAAAAAGGGCCACTCTTAAATTATTACAGTTATGGTCAAAATGACATGCTTTACAAAATTTGACTCAAGTAGCCCATGCAGAGGCATAAGCCGCCCCTGTCGACCAAGCCACGGAATTCCCTATAATTGATGATACTATTCCTCCATTACCTCCCATAGATGAGCCGGACATGGGGACTCCTCCGGTTTCACCTCTGGGTACAACTCAACCGGTGGGAATCCTGAATCTGCTGGCGAGAAAGGCAGTCAGCCAACACATTAACACATTAAACTTTCCAGGAGTATGCTTTCCCTTCAGCTATATATTAAAACGCAAGCAGAGAAAAAACAGCTGTTTAAGTAAACCTGCAACTCGCCTACTTTTAGAAAATGAAGAGTTAACCCCAAACACTACACCCATGTTTTCAGAGAAAAGAGTCAACATTTTGTTACCCAGCGCCTCACCCTGAAAGGTTAATGCCACCAAAACTGGAAAAAATTCGAACAGAACAATATTTCTGGCAAAACTCTCATGATGCCATGAAAGCAGCCAAACGACCAACGTGACCCAAAAACCACCCCGTACCCGATGCAACCCACAGAATCCGTACAGAGGCAAATCTCATCTATGGAAACAAACACGTCCTGCACGCAACACCTGCCATTGAAAGAATGCAAAAACCTAAGCAAAGTTTCAAGATCACTTTTGATCCCTTTAGTAAGCCTCACGTGAGCCCACGGAGAACGAAGTCCTTTTGTAGTTTCATACATGAACCAGAAGAGCACCCTCCCCATAGTGATAATACGTAGTGCAAAGATTAACAATCCAAGGAGGGATTGCAAATTCCGCATCATCCCTTAAACCTCAAAACCTTTTTTAAAGGAAGACTACACTCCATAGTACCAGAATAATCCTCAAAAACTCCAATCTTTTACAAGGGAAGACCATTTTTTCAGCAGCCAGTGGCACACCAAAATGCTCCGTAAACACAAAAAAAATTGCAAATTATCAGCACAAACCAATGAAGATCTACCTCCAACAACTACAAAATCATCCAAATAATGCAAATTGCCCACCGAGGGTATTTTGTTCTAGACCACCTCAGTGCAAAAAGGTGGAAAATGCTTCAAAATAATAGCAGGACAAGGAAAAGCCCATGGGAAGACATTTATCAAAATAAAACTGATAATCAAAGCAAAACCCGATGGAATCAAAGTGGTCCAGGTGCACTGAAAGCAACCGGAAAGATGACTTCACATCAGCCTTAGCCATAAGGGCTCCCCTGCCGAAATGGTGTATCAACTCCACTGCACCACCAAACGAAACATAACTCACTGGAACCAACTGCGGATGCACCTCATCATTCAGAGAAGCTTCAAACGGTTATGAGAGATGGTGAATGATCAGAAAACAATCCGCCTCTTTTTCGGGAACTACACCCAACAGCGAAACATGAAAAATCTGAAATCAAGGGGTCTCAAAAGGCCCCTCAATCCTCCCCAAACTGAGTTCCTTGTCAATGTGCTTCCTGACTACCTCCATTTGCGAGCCGACAAAGGCCAGGTTGTTATAAACCCTTCAACCTAGGCCTCAAAACTAGGAACTCAGAAACCAAACCAAAAATCATCACTGACCAACTTGGCCATCCCCTTTTCTGGGAACTGTCTGAGCCACGGTCGTAACCTTTCCCAATTCACTGGGGCCTAAGCATTTTGAAAATTGGTCTTTGAACCCCTGCACAGACTGTTGGGGATGAACATTTAGCACTTAGCCATGGCACTCTCCGACACAAAATGAACACTCGTGCTTGAAACAGCAATTCCCCTGCCATTTACACATGGTCTTGTTGAAGTCGAAAAGTGCCCTCTTTCATAACTGTGGAGGTGCAGCCTACCTTAGTAAATTTGACCGTTGTGGCAGCATAACATTAAGCCAGTAAATGTGTAAACTGTGTTAAGTAATTGTGGGTGAGGATGAATTTTATGAATAATAATTTTTTTTTTTTTATAATTCTTTATTTTAGTCATTTGTAATAAACAGATATACTATGACATCCATTTCACTTTGTGACAAAACATATTCATAACTGCAATTTCTCCAAATTAACCAAGTCTGCTTTATATCTGGTACATCACACTTCACCACCTTTTCCAAAATGTATTCCTTGATACATCTCTTTGTAATTTGTTCCAACTATTCTCGTGACCTCTACTTTCAGTAACTCGGCCACGGCAATACCATTAGCCTTAAAAACTTCAAGGTAATATAGAGTCACCAAATATTATCTAACAAAATACTTGTCATAACATCTTGAACAAGAAAATCTAGGATAGAGATTAGAGAGAGAAGAAAAAAAAAAAAAAAAAAGAAAAAGGGAGAAGAAACAAAGGAAGGAGGGGGGAGTAAAACGGGTAGGCGGAGGGGGTTCGGAGCGGACGCAACAAAAACAGACTAAGTGAATCTGTCGTGCAACAAGCGTTCATATTCTGGGGATTGCTGAAAATCCATTCAGGAGTGCCATGTGGTCCAGAATCTTATGAACGAGTCGTTCATTGAGGCCGTCAGATCTTCCATTAGCAATAATTCATTGACCTTACCAACCCACTGGGCGATTCTCGAAGGAGAGACCGAACCCCAAAGAGCCGGGATGCTAGCTTTTGCTGCAATAAGAAGGAATTTCACCAGCGATGTCTTATAAGCCTTGTTTGAAATATTTGTCAAATGTAACAGCGCCGCTTCAGGCGTAAGTGGGTCTGAGTAGCCCGTTACTCGCGCCACCACAGCCTCCACTCCCTCCCAGAATGGCCTGAGCACCTCACAGCTCCAGAAGACGTGTGTCATAGAGCCTACTTCCTTCTTGCAGCGCCAGCAGGTTTTATCGACCGTGGGGTAAATCGCATGCAGCCTCTCTGGTACCCTGTACCACCTAGACACAATTTTATATCCTGCCTCCTGCGGTTTAGAGCTGATAGAAGCACTGTGTGCACAGCTACAAATTCTGGATATTTGTGTGTCGGAGAACTTCATGCCCAACTCTGTCTCCCACTTTGCTATGAAATATGGTGGGGGTTGCTCCGGGGGGGGAGTTCAACATCGCATAAACTGACGAAAGTACGTGCCTCTCTGGACCTCTTCCTGAACAAAGTCTCTCAAACTGTGTCAATGGATTATTATAACAATGTCTCGGGTGGAAGGAACGTAGGAAGTGTCTGATCTGCATGGCCCTCCACCAACCCAAAGGGGCAGGAGTCTCCAGGTTTCGTAAATTAATTATAGAAGGCCAGTCTCCCCCTTCCCCAAAGTGCTCCACTATCTCTGTCTGCCACTATCCACTGTCTATATACACTGTCATCAGTTGCCGGACCAAAATTCGGGTGACTCAGCACAGGTGTAAGTCTGGAGCACGATGGTATCATAAAAGACCTGGTCCAAAGGGCGGCACAATAACCCACTGTCGGTCCCATCGTGGGATGTGTACGTAGTTCCCTTTGGACCACAGGAAGCAGCCAAGGGAGCCTGTTGAGAGGACCGAACAAAAAGATTGCTCTATCCCCACCCAGGCTTTTCCTCTCGCATTCCTGCACCAGTCGATCAGCCTGGCAAAATGTACCGCTAGATGATAAAGTCTAAAATTTGGTAGGCCAACACCCCCTCCGCCTTTGTTCTAGACATGAGAGCTCTACTGATTCTAGCCTTCCTCCCCCCCCACACAAAGACAGTCTGCAGTGATGAGACAGCTCGAAAAAAAGACGGCGGGATCTTCACTGGGATCGCCTGTAAGAGGTATAGCAAACGGGGAAGGACATTCATCTTGAGTATATGGCATCGTCCGAACCAAGAAAATTATGTTCTGGACCATCTATCACAATCTTCCCTGAGTGTTGTTAATAACGTTGGAAAATTGTGTTTATATAACAGATCTGGGTTTGCCGTCAATTTTATCCCAAGATATTGGATAAATGAGCTACTCCACTTGAAGCTAAAGGAAGACTGCAACGAGGACGTGACTTGAGATGGAACGTTCACATTTAAAACTTCCGATTTCTGAAAATGAATTTTGAAATTAGATAAACGAGCAAAGGTCTGGATTTCTTCCGTAAGATTAGGCAAGGAAGTGATGGGTCTCGATAAAAAGAAGAGAAGGTCGTCTGCGTAGGCCGCAATTTTGAGAGATCCCTCCCATCTCAATTCCCGTTATATCCGGGTGTTTCCTCACTTTTCTGAGCAAGGGTTCTATGGTAAGGATGAAGATCAAGGGAGAGAGCGGGCAACCTTGTCTTGTGCCATTGTGGATCTCAAAGTGATCCGATAAGCACCCATTCACCCTTACCCTAGCCGTCGGTCCCTTATACAGTGACAAAATCCAATTCATCATATTCGGACCCAGGCCAAGATGCAAAAGTGTCTCCCTCAAAAATATCCAGTTAACCCGGTCAAAAGCCTTTTCAGCATCTGTTGATAAGAGCAGTGAGGGGACACCCATACACCTTGCCCCGTGGACCAGATTGATGGCTTTGACAGTGTTGTCTCGTGCTTCTCTACCCATCATAAAACCCGCTTGATCCGGGTGGACTATGTCTACCATAGCGGGAGCCAGTCTTGTTGCTAAAATCTTAGCGAAAAGTTTCAGGTCCACGTTCAGAAGTGAAATGGGTCTGTAACTTGCAGAATTCGCTGGATCCTTTCCCTCTTTCGGTATAACCACAATGTGTGTCCTGAGGGAATCACTATGGGGAGGACGCCCACTTTTCAGATCATTGAAAAAGTTGAGCAGATGCGGAGACAAAACCTCCTTCAACCTTTTATAGTAAATTGTTGAAAACCCATCCGGACCAGGCGCCTTGCCGTTTTTTAGAGTTTTAATGGCCTCAGCTATCTCCTGAGAAGAGATAGGCTGTTCCAAGGCGGTCACATCCTCGTCCTTCAATCTCGGAATGGCTGCTTGTTGCAGATATTCCGTAATTTTATTCAAGAATCTTGGGGAGTCAGTCAGCGAATTCTCCAGATCTACATGGTATAATTTCGCGTAATAGGCTCTAAAAGCCTCAGCTATCTCATGGGAGGGTTGCGCCACTCTCTTTGCAGTTTCTGAACCTATTCTCGAGACAAATGTCCTGGCCCTCTGCCTTCTCAAGGCCCCTGCTAACAATTTGCTTGTCCTATTCCCAAATTCATAGAAGTGTCGTCTACACTTTGCCAGCCAATATTTTGCTTTCTTGTTAAGCAGGTCTCGTGATTCCTCTCTAGCCTTACACAGTTCTAGAGCCACGTCCGGGGTCAATCTTCTCTTATGGTCTGTTTCAAGTGTCCTCAATCTAGCTAAGAGAGTAGACATTATCGCATCTCTTTCCCGTTTTAGTCTAGTCCCATGTTTTACCAGTAGACCTCTAATCACACATTTATGTGCTTCCCAGATTGAGCTTGGTGAGGTCTCCGGAGTACAATTCTCTTTAAAATAGTCGGTCATCACCTTCGTCAATTCTTGGACTGTCGTCTGGTCCTCTAGCAGAGTTGGATTCAATTTCCATTGCCACTGCCTAGGGGATACTTGTGGCATTTCTATCTCCAAAGTACAGAGGGCATGGTCAGAGAAAGAGATAGAATCTATGTCTGTCTCTCTAATCAATGTCAAATCTTTGTGTCCCACAAAAAGATAATCTATTCTTGAATACGTATTGTGTACTGTTGAGTAGTAGGAATAGTCTTTGTCATGTGGGTGTTGCAGGCGCCACGTGTCAACCAATTGATGATCATGTAGCAGTCTTCTAATCCCTCTTAATCCCGCGTTTGACATGGCATGCTGTCCTGAGGATGTGTCCATACCCGGCTCTAATGCGACGTTGAAGTCTCCCCCCAGAATCAAGGTGCCCTCCGCAAACTCCCCAACTTGGTCTAGTAATGATTGTAGGGACCCATATTGGTGTGTATTAGGAAGGTACAGGGAAGCAAAAGTGAAAAGCTGAGACGCTATACGACCTTTCACTAAAAGCATACGACCTTGTTGGTCGCACCATGTGTCTTCCGTCTCCCATGGTATCGAGCGGGCTATGATAATGCTGGTTCCCCTTGACCTCGAGTCAGGAGAGAGGCTATGGTAGGCGTCAGGATAATTACGACTAGTCAATTTGTACTGTTTAGAAGCACTCAGGTGTGTCTCTTGCAAGAACGCCACCTGGATGCGTTCCCTACGCAAATAATTGGTCAGTATAGACCTCTTACCTGGGCTGTGAAGGCCTCGTACATTGATGGAACCACACCGCAACGTAGACATGATTCCAGCTGACATCGTCTCTGTTATAGACGTGTCCGTTACCCGATCCCCGCCGCCTGAGGGAATGAATTTGGAGAGTAAGAAGAAGAGGGGATCGCGGGGTATGAGAAAGAGGGGAAGATGCAGTTAGTATATACAAGAGGGAGAAAAGAGAAATAAAATTAAAAAAAAAAAAAAAAAAAAAATGTATATAGTATAGAGAACAGGTAGAGAGATACAAGAAGAATCTGATTATAAAAACAGAACGATCTTCAACTTGTAGCAAGTAAACTACCCTCCAGAAAAGCCGGAGGTATCCACTTCCCCCACAGATAGGGGTGGGAAGGGTTATAGGGAGCAAGTCCAAAAAACGGACCAGATCCCAAACTAGGAACGTGGAGAGCCAAATAGGTCGCTCCCTCCGCAACCAACCAGTCTTATTGCGAGGGTGTTTAGTGTTCCATAGGCAAGTCCACATTACAAGTAACCATGTACCCGGCGGTGGGATATTACTGGGGTGAAGAAAATAATAATAATAATAAAAAGGGGGGGGGGGGAAGGGAGAGACACCATAGTCGCTATTATATCAACACTCCAGGCAGACGAGCAGTTTTCAAATGATCTTCTTCCAAGGGGAAGTCCAGAGGGGCTCAGGTAGGATTGCGTCTCTCATTTCTACGCTTGTTGGGCACCTCTCCGGAATCCCATCGGCGTCTCCGAGGTGATCCTAGTGGTCTTTGCTTCCCTCGGTTAGTTTGAGGTATGCTCGACAAGTCAAACACCAGCCAATTCGGCACTCTAATGGGAGCAATATCCAAGAACAAAAGGAGGTCTGGAAGCTCCTCTGGTCTTCTGAGGAAAAACTGAGCGTCTCCCTTTTTCACAATGAGGTGAAAGGGGTGTCCCCATCTGTATGTTGCATCCACCTCTCGGATCCTCTGCAGCAGGGGAGCTAATAAGCGTCTCATGGTCAGAGTATGTGCCGATACATCCGCAAAAAGTCTAATTTCCACATCATCCATAACTAATCGGCCGTAGTGCCAGGCATGCTGCAAGATATCCTCTCTGTCTGTGTAATAATGCAACCTGCACAGTATGTCCCTAGGGCCCGCTGCTCTTGATGTCTGTTGTCGGTTGACCCTATGTACTCTGTCAATCATAACTCTGGCTTCCTTTGGTTTCTGGGATACCGTGTTAAAAATCTCAACCACTTTAGTATGTAGGGCACTGGCAGGAAAATTTTCAGGCACACCTTTCAGGCGAATGTTATTGCGGCGGCCGCGATTTTCTTGGTCATCCTGTGCTAATACCAGTTGCTGCATATGTTCCTGAGTGTCTATCAAGCTTTTTTCAAGATTGGCAACTCTATTAGCAAGTGAGACGTTAGCATCCTCCAGTTCTGTCGTGCGTGACGTAGGTTTGTCCATGTCACCCCTAACTGTAGCCAGAGCTCTTTCTTGTGACGCCTCAAAACGTGCCACCATAGCATCTAAATCTTGTTTAGTGGGCAGAGCACGGATTAAGTCCAGCAAGTATTGATCGCATCCTGACTTCCAGGGTGGTGGATTGCTCCACATATTGAGACCCCCAGTGAATGCAGTATTGTTTGAGTCTGAAGCCCTCTCATCCCTCATAGATTTCTGTGTCAGCGACATCTGTGGGGAAAAGTTCTCTACTGAGGGATTTGTGGGCATCTGCAGCTGAGCTGATTGTATCTCCTGTACAGCCATGAGATTTGTCCTGCTATCAGTAGTGATTACATCCACTGCTCCACTCTCTCCTGCGGCTTGAATAGGGGTGTGCTGGAGTTGTCCACCTCCTTCATCGTGATCTCTGCCGCCATTATCCTCTATTACACACAAGGGCTCTGAGGCAGGAGTAATACATGTATCTAGCTTATCTCTCATGATGGGCTCTATACTGATGGTGTCAGAGTGCTCTGCTCCCCTTTTCCCCTCCAGAGTTTTGTCTCCGTTCTGCCCGCCACCAGCTTGCATCTGCGGCCCCCCTTGTACCTGTGCAGTGACCAGCTCTGTCACTCTCATCTCCCTGTTTGCGGGGGATGCCTGGCTGTGGAATGTCTCTGGTGCACTTCTATAGTGCTTGGGCCGGTCTGCCGGAGCGCCCGGGACCCGCTCCTTCTTCTAACCCACCTCTCTCTCTCACATCTCCTCCTCGTGGAGAGCGGGACGGCGCCATCTTGTGAGCGGAGTTTCCTTCTCCCTCCTGCTTCCCTCCTTGGAAGTACCGGTCTAGCGCCGCTTCTTTTCTCTCCCCTGATGTCGGAGGACGGCAGGACGAGGCTCTCCTTCCTCTGGGCATGTTTCCACCGCCGGGTGCAGCCTGGAGATCAATTGATGTCGGCCGGTCACGGAGGAGCACTAGCTACTACCGACCGCTCGCCTCCATAGCTAAGCCACGCCCCCCTATTAATTTATTTTGACTTGTTTGTTAGAATTTTGAACTCTTGCCATGATCTTTTATTTTTATTCTAAGAGTTGGCTAAATTTTGAAGTTCAGTTTATCATGCGTGTTGGAATATCTATGCCAATTTAGTTTCCTTCAAAATAGATCATCCTTTACCTAAAAGAATAGATTTGTTGGTTGAGACAAAAGACAAAGCATTTCAAAGTACAGAAGCTTCCATTGGGGACCGTGCATAACTTGATTTTGGTTAGCTATTTGTTTCCTGCAGGTTAGATTTTGCTCTTTCCCAAGGTGGGGATGGTATGGAGTATGTCCGTTTCTATAAGAAAAGAAGTAAAGGGCTTGGCATACAACATAGATTAATGTTGCACCCGGCTAAGAGCCCAAAGCTCTGGTATGTATGTAACCCAGCAAAGGTCGCAGGGCTGGAAGCGTTGCGCAATCTTGAAGAATATGGAGACCTATCTGTGATGATTTCAACACCCGATAAGCCCCAATATTTCCTTGAGCACCAATGTCAATAACAAATTTGTAATGCGCATCAGCAACCGCCATAGGGACTAACAAAATGTTTTTCTCATAATTAAAGGACCTTGATCTTGATCATTGTGGCTGTTGAATCCTTAATTAACATCACCTATGCAAGTAGGGAAGTTGGCCACAGTTTGAAGGCCTGCTGATTCATAAGCTCTTTCCTGTGCTCAGAAATCTACAAAAAAAAATTAAATAATTTAGAAACCAAATAACCAGCCATAAATACAATGTAGAATAATATACGACAAAACACGGATGGCAGCACATATTTCAATAAAATAGGCTTAATATGCTCATAGGACATGACAATGTTTCATGCATATTGCTTGCACAGGAGTACTTTAAGTCATTATCCGCTTTTGTATATCAAGTGCTTGATAAAGGCTTGCATAAACCGAAACATTGCACCAATTGGTATTAACACTAGAAGTCCCAGAGAGGGGTCATTTAACATTTCTACCTTTGGAACCCAGAGACGGGTCGAATGACCTGAAGGATTTTAGCTAACATCCTCTAATCACTGTCTTTTGTTCTGTAATTAAGGCCATTACTGTCGCACCACAGAAGTTGTTGTTTTCCATTGAGTTTAGCCATTTAGTTTCTAGTTAGTTCTATTCAGTTCAGACTAAGGGTCATTTGACCCTCTTTCGGGACTTCAGGGGGGAGCTTGAAATTTCTGGGACTTCTAGTGTTAGTAAAGTCCACTTTTTTTTTGCTTATATTGGAGTGCTGCCTGGTTTCTTTTTTCCACGGCTACTTGCTTTGGACACAGCGTTTTCAGTACTTTGCAGCCACACTTGCTTCTAAGTGTTTGTGTGCCGTTCCAATTTTGTAAATATAGTAGAAAAAAGAGCAGCACTCAAAAAAATTCAATTTAGGTGCAAAAAAAAAAAACCCCTCCAAGCAGTTTCCTATGCCTAATTCCATAGGCGTGCGATGCAAATACGGCAGCGTTTCAGTCAGTACATATAGTGTCCAGTCAATAATAATTTACAACCAACTACATTTCATTTTCAGAATACATAGTGAATCCATTGCATTAAATATTTCATATTACAACGTCTCATATCATAATTCATGTCTAAAAATTTTTTTTTTAATTAAGATCTTCCTATAAGATGCTATTATGCTAATTACTTTATGTGCTATTAATATTTTCCATATGCATATTATAATAATTACGGTGACTCACCCATCTCATATAATATAAGGATGCCATCTTCTCCCCTGTCAGCATCTTCCGCATGCTACTGTGCATGCTCTGTACACATTGCGCTTCCCTCACGTGTCTCGCATGCGCGTAGGTTTATTGAAGTTGCGCGGGCATCATCTTACTTAAGTAAATACATCTATAGTCAGAAGACATGCCCACTGACAATATTATATCGTGGCACCATCTTGGATAGGGGTACATTGCCCTTAATTAAATAGAACCGCTATTCAATTATTTAATTTTTATTATTTCATGTTAGTACAGGACTAAAGTTAATTCTTGCTTCCTATTAGAATAATGATTGTGTGAATACTCAAAAAAAGGACCATAATCCCACTGCACTCATAGAAGTTTTATTTCTATTTACTGGTAAATCTAGACTGAGATACATTAGTTCTTACAGGATTCGTTAACCCCTATGACTTCAGGCAGCCAGTGATTCCCTATTCAGACAGCAAGGGGTTGCCCGATGTGATGTTCTCAGCGACGTTTACGCTTTTCAGCCCCACACTTCACTGATAGTCCCCCATATAAGTCAATCCTGGGGTTTTTTATTTGTTATAGCTATGTATCAGACTTATATTATTCTCTTTATAATGTTATCACTACTAGAGGTTTCAATGAGAGATTCATGCCCTTTGGACATCTTCTCCAGTTTTACCTCTGTAGTGGTCTTTAATGGAGGCATTTAATTTCACTGGACTAGAAAAAAATATTTTAATTTTTTTTAAATAAGGGGAATAATTAGCAATAATAATTTACACTACATTAATGAAACAATGATTCAAAACATTACATATGGATGTATGAGTCTTCAGTTTCATTCTGTTAGGATTGATCTGTAAAAACAAATGTAAAACATGCAAAGACGTTATGGAGAAATCAATCAGAAGATGAATCAAGGACTTATTGCCTATTTGTTCTTTATACTCTTTAAATTTAAGAAAGTGTTTCTCAAGCTAACAGTATTGGATTAATTTTAAAGTCTACATTTAAACCATGTGGTCTAAGCATATTCAATCTAAGTATCCATTCAAGTTCTCTCTTTAGACATTTACTTCCATTTCTGCCCCTTCGTAATGGACGAACATGATCTATAATTCTGAATTGTAGTTGTTTCTTAATGTGTTTTTGCTCTGTAAAATGTTTTAGAACCGGTAGTTCCATACATTTTTTCCGGATTGTCTATGTTGGTTCATACGTATTTTTATGTCCAAATTGTTTCTTCAAATTCTTACCTGGACATTCTAGTAAATAGACGGCATGGTCAGAAATACATGTTAGGAACTGTTCAATATTATACTCTTTCCCTGTTTGTAGATGTCTATATTTCTCTCCTTTTCTCATGTATGTACAGGTGAAACATGATAGCCCATATACCATCTTTTTTTCTTTATTCCTGTAATGTTTATTTGTACCATATTTTTTAAACTGCCTATATTATCATCACGGCAAAAATCCACCAGTGCCGATGGAGCGATTAGCCAAGTGCACCTGCAGTGCCCGTCTCGGTGCTGCCACAAATGAGTGTAGAACAAGCCAGGCACAAACTCAAAGGTTAATTCCTAATAATATCTCTAAATTACTAATGCTATTAGAAAGCAATATCTAAATACATATCTAACATGAATGTGAAGCCACTAGAGAAACATAGATAAAGCCCAGGAAACAGTTCATATAAGGTTTGATAAAAGAGGCATCAAAGATATAAATAGAATGTATATATGTCATATATCAAACAGCAATGTAAGGCACCAAATGGAAAATAGATATAAAAAGACATCACTACGTCATATAAATAATTATACATAAATAATTTTACAAAACTAAAAGATATATAATATAGATAGTACAACAATAGCATAGATCATTAAATATGCATTATGAAGATTATTAAAACAGCATAATTTATTAACAAAAGCACCAACAGGATATTGTTATAAAATTTATTTCAATTAATCAAACTTTTAGAAGGACTAAGGTAAGAGCAGTTATTCATAGAAGGGGAATTTGATAGAACATGCTCCACCGAATCAGCTCCAGGGGAGTCGAGAAGGCTCCAAAGGGAAAGAGGTTAGCAGCACAGTAAAGATAAAGTATCCAAGAAGATCTCCAAATGATAAGACATATGTACAGAAAAAATATACAAGTGAAAACACAACTTGAAAAATTAATTGTTAAAATAAACTAAACATTACGTGCAAAGAATCCCCAAATAAAACACATTAATAGAGAAAAAGACTGTATAATTAAAATAGCACAAATCATAAAAGGGTTTAAAGCTCACTGCTCCGTTCAAGCCTTGTGGTGCCAAAGTATTGAGGACCCTGGGTGCGGTTGCCAAGCCGAAGGGGCAGGGCGAAGAATTGGAAGTGGCATTTTTGGACAGCGAACTGCAGGTATTTCTGGTGGGGAGGGAAAATGGGAATGTGGAGGTATGCGTCCTGTATGTCGATGGTTGCCAGGAACTCTCCTTTTCCCATTGACGCGATTACTGAGTGTAGTGATTCCATCCTGAATTGTCAGACTTTTATGAACTTGTTGAGAAGTTTGAGGTCTAGAATGGGGCGTACTGTTCTGTCTTTTTTCAGAACGACGAACAGGTTTGAGTAGTAACCCTTGAACTGTTCGGTCTTTGGCATGCATGCGTTTTTTTTTACAGTACCCAAAAACGCTGCATGCAGTGTTTTTTGGGATGCTGAACAAAAACGCATGTGCTGTTGAAAAACGCAGTGACACTTAAGTGCACCATGCGTTAACACATATGCGTTTTTGGACTTAGAAAAATAAAGCCTAAAATGATCCCAAAAATGGATTGTATGTGTGACCGTGGCCTATGACTGTTGGGAATCCAATAAAACCTTATCTTTGTGTGGCTCCTTCACCCTGTGTTGTCGGAGTAGTGTTCTGCCCACAGTTAAGGAGTTTGGATGTTCAGTTTGGATGAGCCCTGATCCATACGGTCTTTCTAAAGGCAGCTGAGAGCACCCACTAACCCCCATGTCTCCCCACCCATTTACTAGACGTAGGGTAGTATGGTAAATTCCCCAATTTCTGCTCCGAAAATGAAAATGAAACTTTATTAAAATATAATTTATTACATATCTATATTCATTTCAATAAGATACAGGTAGCAGGTGTTGACCATTGATTATATCAAAACATTTAAATCACAGAAAATAAAATGCTTAACACCACAAAATGTACATGTTTCCTTTTTTCCCTAGATAGTGATTTATCCTCTATATCCCGATCACTGGGGTCCATCTTCTGGACCCTCAATGATCCAAAGAATTCAGAGCAAAGCTATCTTGTACTAGTAAAATTTTTCTAACTTGACCTCAAAAGGAAGACTTTACTTTTTTTTTCTGTGAATGTTCAGTTAATTATCTCCGTAATTCATTCCATAAAGTCCCTTTCTCCTTTGATGTGTTTTTTTCCCCATATTAGAATTTGAACTGGGAAAAACATATATTTGCTTAAATTCCTCCCAAGATTAGGTATGGGCTCCTTTACTTTGTGCAGTGTTGACTGTAAAACATCTAGCTGCAGTAGGAGCCTCCCCCTCCAACCCATCTGTAACAGGATAAATTAACCACTGTCTATTTGACTAAACCCACGTCCCTCAGTCATTCCCAACACAAAAAATAGACATATTGTACAATAAAGCAAGTGTTTTGTCTCATACACCTGTGTTACATTTCTAGGTGCTTTCACCACAAACTGTTCGCTAATGTTTCACACGGATCATTTCTACTGTGCGTATTGCCTTCCTATGTAGCAAAGTAAGATCTGTACAAAGGCACATGGTATTGAGAAGTGATAGGAAGAATAGCCTCATATTCATAGTTTCTGCAGTAATAGGTATCTCCAAAGTAACAAATGCTTGTGCGTGTATGCATTACGTAGACGTATGTCTAACATGATTTTTATAAAATAAAACAAGTAATTCTTATCAAAAACTTCCAAGTACAGAAATTTCTCTGCATAAAGACTGCAACATCTCAAGTTATTAACTTTCACCTTGATTATAGAAAATCTTTGGACGGAGGTGCCCAGGCTAATCCGGAGATCAAGAAGGACAACTAAACATATCACATCTTAAACTAAGGATTAAAAACTCCCCAATATATGAACCTGGGGACATGCAAACAGCCAATGATCACCAAGTGATGTCCAAAATGTTTCTCTATCCAAAGTCTTTTAATGTTTTGCTTAAAACAAAATAAAAGGTTAACAGTCTGTCCCTGTAAAATGTAAGAAGCGTTCAAATCACATTAATGTTAGAGATGCTGTACTCTTAAGTTTATTTCAGGCAAAAATAGATCAGAAATCTGATTTGATATTTTTACCGTCATGAGAAAATTACATTCAGATATCAAAATATCGAAACAGTTGGCTATAGCCAAAGTCTATGTATTTTCCTGTTCAAAATCCAAATGTAATTTTATAAATTTAAGAGAAGCTGATACTTCCTTGCTGCTCTTACTCTGAAGCTAAAGAACATAATTGATCTTTGCAACAGATTCAGGGCAACAAGGAGTTTATGAAGATCAGGTGACGCACAGTTCTGTAGCCCAAAGTGGGGGCTTGCTATTGTAGGGGAGCTTTGAAACTGTGGTGGGCGTACAGCCCGCTGATGCAGCGGCTTCCAAGGGTTCTTCTTGTGTTGAAGCTTCTGTAACATTACAAAGCGACTTGTCTTCCTCAAATGGGTTTTCCAACATATGTAGCACTCTCCTGACCTAGTGAACAGTTTATGAAAGAAAAATTTAGATATCAAGTAAACAACTGTGGAAAGTTATATAAAGATATTTCTTTTGCACTTCGTGTCTTTCCTCCCCTTCAAAAAGCCATATCCTTATTTTCCCTCTAACATAGCTATATGAGGGCTAGTTTTTGACATAACTGATTTTACCATAGAATTTAGTGGAAATAGGACTGTAAAACAAAAAGGATTTAGGGGGGGGTAGAAGAGTGCACAGGTAGGTTGTTATGACAGCTGGGGGTCTACTGATGACCCCCTTTCCTGTTATTACCATACCGGCCTATGGCTATTTATTGCACAAGTGATCAAATGATCACAAGTTCAATTTGGGTAGAGAGACTATTCATCCCAAAAAAAAAAAAAAATCATATCTATCCCCCCTTCCTTATGCCCAAATGAAAATGGTATCAGTGAAACATCAGCCCAGGGTGCAATAGAATAAGCCCTCACACCGCCTCAGACTCTGAAAAATGTAAACAGGTCACAGACAATGGCGACAGTCAGAATTAGATTTACAAATTTTGGATTTTTTTTTTTACCATTTAAAATAAAAAAAAAAAAAAAAAGAATATAAGTACTTGTATGGACCTGGACAATCATACTGTCATGTCAGTTTTCCAAGATGGTGAGCATGGTAAATAAAAGTCTCCAAAAATTATTGTAGAAATACCTTTTTTTTTTTTGTAATTTCAACAGTTGGAATTTTTTTTTCCCCATCTCCCAGTATACTATATGGGTAACTTGAACGGAAGAAAGAAAAAAAAGGAAAAAAAAAAAAAAAAAAAAAAAGACGACGCACTGGGTTGAAAGGGTTAAATGTAAACTTGTTTTCATTAGGAGAATGAGTTATAATACTATTAAAATGAAATGTTTATTCAAGGAGAGAACCTAAATTTAAACAAGGAAAATAAATATTTGTATACAATATATTGTCTCATAACTATTGAATTATTCTTAAAAATCCAAATACAACTACTCTTAAGTATCTTCCTTCAACCTACATTTCATATTTAGAAACCCCACTCCTCTCTCCCACCTACTTCCAACCAATGATAACTTCACTTACTTTAACATTTGATTTAAAGAAAAGAAAAAAAACAGTAATGCATTATTGGACATTCAAAAAAAAGAATATGAAAATAAATGATAAGTGTTAACTATTTAGTGATTGCCAAAAGCATTTAAAGAGTTAAACAGCAGCGATCAGAGTAACTCCAGTTGCTTCTGTTACAGCATGATGTCGGTTGTGTATCTAAGTCGGCATTCTCAATACACCAGCACTCGACTTGTTATTATTATTAGGAGTTACCGTATATACTCGAGTATAAGCCGACCCGAGTAGAAGCCGAGGCCCCTAATTTTACCCTCCAAAACTAGGGAAATGTATTGACTCGAGTATAAGCCTAGGGTGAGAAATGCAGCAGACCCCCATCCTGTTAAATAGCGCCACCCAGCAGTAGTATACAGGCACCCAGGCTTTGGCACACATTAAAATAACAAACATTTTATACATTACCTTTCCGGCGACTCCTTGCTGGCACCGCCGCGTCCTCCGGTCTCCCTGCTTCTTTCTGTTTGTGTCGGCTTCTATTGCTGTGGCTGTTGCAGCAGCGATGACGTCATCGCTGCTGTGCCGGTCACATGACACCGGCAAAAGCAGGAGGAAGCCAGGAGACCGGAGGACGCGGCGGTGCCAGCAAAGAGTCGCCGGAAAGGTAATGCATAAAATGTTTGTTATTTTAACAGGTGCCGCAGCCTGGGGGACAGATACAAAGGAGGGGGGCTGTATATCACTGATGGGGCCAGTGTAGTGCAATATGCACCGCACCCCCTGCCGCGATGGATGGGGGGGATGCAGTGCATATTCATTACACTAATGGGCGGCACCACATGACTGCCCGCGGTCACTGCGGCCCCCTGCTGCCTCCTCCAGCCCCCTGGTCACAGCCCCCCTACAGTAAATACCAAGTGACTCAAGTATAAGCCGAAGGGGGCACTTTTCAGCACAAAAATTGTGCTGAAAAACTCGGCTTATACTCGAGTATATACGGTAATAAAAGTATGTAAAACTGATTATAAATCCTCAAATCTTAAGCGAACGCTAAACTAGAAAATAAGTCAATCTGAAATAGATATAAAAACAAATTGATCCCAGATACATAAGTACAATGGTTTGCACATAGAGCTAATGTTACCTCTGTAAAATCTCCCTTCTCGGCTGCATCTATGGCATTTTGGGCAATGTAATTCCTCAGAATGTGCGCTGGGTTGTTTGAGTTCATGATCTTCTCTCTCACAGCATAAAAAGTGTCTCCAACATCAGCATTTTCTTGATCCTTTTCCAGACGGGCACTAAAAGGGGGACAAAGGCCTTAATCCATCACAACAATCATCCTTCACAACAACCACAGTGACAGAGAATGTTATACGGTCTAATTTACCTATCGGGGTTGTCCAGGCTGGGGATGAATGTCAATTTGCATACATGCGGTCTCGTGTCGACAAGATCACATTGCACCGCATCGCACAAAGCAAGTGAACTGAGCAACAAAGGACACGTCTTGTAGGAATATAAGTGGCAGTATGCAAATCACAAACTCACAGGTGACGCTAGAGAATACTCAGAAGAACGCACACTGCAGACCCGCACCCCAAGGCCGGACAACCCCTTACCTTAAACCCAATAACCTGCCCTTAAATATTAGATTACATTGGTGAGGGCACCACCTTCAGGGTTTATCAGCACAGCTCCATACAGTATACAACATCTGTTTTAAAGAATATCATTTTGTAAATATAGACATGTCACCATTACAAACTAAGGGGCAAATCAACAACACTAGTAAATATCCACGCCTATCCAAGCTTGTGTTCACACCCTCCCCTCTCTGATCTGGGAGGGGGATGTTTTGTCCTGCACTGTGCTATCTGTAAGATTTCTATTATATAAAAGTTGGTTTTCCTGCAGACATGTAATGTGTGTATCTGCTGAGCAAATGATCAAATGCTCTCATAATCACATAGAAATATCTCAGACTGCATACAGTACACGTCTTATACACACACAATGCCATGAAGAGCTCAAAGCTGTAGCAAAGATCACTCCTCCTCCTCCCCCTCTGTTCTCTGTCTGCAGTGAATGAGTCACACAACAGACAGATCACAGGGCAGTGTAATGAAGCATGAATATTTATTTTTTTGGGGAGTGGGCAGCAGAGAAATCATTGAGTGACAGAGGGAATTAATCTTTTATTTAGAAGTTTACAGAGGATAGGAGGGAAGCATAAAGAATGGAAATACATGAATGGAGAGAGAGCTTAGGGAAAGGAATTAGAATATGGTATCAGTTACATATGGATTTTTGGCCTGACAGTTTTCCTTTAAATTTGAATTAAACTAAACTACCATTGCTGGACACCCAGGAGAAACGCACTGCTGACACAGACAAACATAGTTAGACTGTAGTTTGCCAAAATGTACACGAGCACCTTTCTACAATTAAATATTGTGGAAGTTTAAAGATGTTTTGGGGTTGTTTGGCTGCCTCTGGCACTGGGTGCCTAGACTGTGTGCAAGGCATCATGAAATCTGAGGATCACCAAAGGATTTTGGGTGGTAATGTAATGCCCAGTGTTAGAAAGCTGGGTTTAGGTTTATATCCTTGGTCATGGGTCTGCAAACAGGGCAATGACTCCAAACACAATTCAAGAAACACCCAGAAATGGATGGAAACAAAGTGCTGGAGAGTTCTGAAGTGTCCAGCAATGAGTCCAGATCTAAATCCTATTGAACATCTTTGGAGAGATCTTAAAATTGCTGTTGGGAGGAGGCGCCTTCAAATAGGAGACCTCGATCAGTTTGCAAAATTCCAATTAAACAGGTGTAAGTAGCTTGTTGATGGTTATAGGAAGTGATTGATTACAGTTTTTTATTCCACAGGGTGTGCAACCAAATATTAAGTTGAGGGTGTCAACAATTTTGTTCTGCCCATTTTTGGGGTTGTGTGTGAAATTATGTCCAGTTTTCCCATTATTATATTTGTGTTTTTGAAATATACGCAAAGGAAATAAACATGCTCCATTTTCTTGGACAATTTCAAAAGTGTCAACTCTTTTGGCCATGACTACATTTAAAAACTTTCATAAAGTCTTCTTGCCTTGAATAGTATATATATATATATATATATATGTATACACACACACACACATTGCAATTCCCACAAGTGTAGAGTTTTAATTTACACAACATTGTGTAATTTTCAGAGTAATCAGAACCAGTCTTTTCTATGTGGGTTGATCAAATTCTTTACCATTTTTCATATCTGTATAACTGTTACATATGTGATGGATAATACATAAGCATTTCTACAGTCACTATGTAACTTCAGGATTGTGAATCCTCAAATAGCATGCACCGTGTGTTGTGAGGCTTCTATCATGCTGGCAGCAATGTGACTGCAAGTTTGTGATTTGTATACTTAGAGCCACACCCTGACTAGACTGTGTCCGGCCTCGTTCAATACACTTGCATTGACAGCAAGGCTGGATAAAGTCTAGGCTGCATGTGACCGCATGTACGCATAACACATACTTGCGGTTATGCACTTGTCACCAGCACCAGAGAATCTTCAAAGCACACTGTGTTCGATGTGATAATAATAATAATAATAATAATTATATATTATTATTATTTATATAGTGCCATTATATTCCATGGCGCTTTACATGCTAAAAAGGCAGACTAGGACAAGTAACATAGTAACAATACAAGTAACAATAAATGTTGACAATTCGGTTGTACAGATACAAGGGGGGAGAAATCCTGTCCGCGAAGGCTCACAGTCTACGAGGGGCGGGTGGGGATACAGTGGGAGGGGGAAATTCCAGTCGTGAGGCGGTGTGGTGGACCGGGTCTTATTGCAGGTGGTAGGCTTGGCGGAAGAGGTGGGTCTTCAGGCTTGTTTTGAAGGTTCCCAGGGTAGGAGAATGTCTGATGTGTTGGGGCAGAGAGTTCCAGAGTATAGGTGAAGCACGGGAGAAATCCTGTATGCGATTGTGCGAAGAGGAGATGAGGGGGGAGTAGAGGAGCAGCTCTTGGGAGGATCGCAGGTTGCGTGATGGTAGGTATCGGGAGACCATGTCAGAGATGTATGGAGGGGACAGGTTGTGAATGGCTTTGTATGTCATGGTTAAACCGGGATCTCTGGGAAGTAGGGAGCCAGTGAAGGGCTTGGCAGAGGGGAGAAACAGGGGAGTAGCGGGGAGACAGATGGATTAGGCGGGAAGCAGAGTTCAAGATAGATTGGAGAGGTGCAAGGGAGGTATTGGGGAGGCCGGTGAGCAGGAGGTTGCAGTAATCGAGGCGGGAGATGACGAGAGCGTGAATAAGGGTTTTAGCAGTGTCGTGGTCAAGGAAAGTGTGAATCCTATAGATGTTTTTGAGCTGGAGTCGGCAGGAGGTGGCGAGTGCCTGGATGTGGGGCTTGAAGGAGAGGGAAGAGTCAAGGATAACCCCGAGGCACTTGACATGGGGGACTGGAGAGAGAGAGCAGTCGTTGACAACGATGGATAGGTCAGGTAGTGAGAGGGAGCGTCTTGGGGGGGGGAAGACTATGAACTCTGTTTTGTCCATGTTCAGTTTAAGGAAGCGAGCAGAGAAGAAGGATGAGATGGCGGACAGGCAGTGTGGAATTTTGGATAGAAGGGAGGCGATGTCAGGACCAGACAGGTAGATTTGGGTGTCGTAGGTGTAGAGGTGATATTGGAGGCCATGGGACTCAATGAGTTGCCCTAGGCCGAGAGTGTAGATTGAGAACAGTAATGGTCCAAGAACCGAGCCCTGGGGGACCCCGACAGATAGGGGGTAGGGCTAGGAGGATGTGTGGGAGTGGGTGACGCTGAAGGTGCGGTCCGTTAAGTATGAGGAGATCCAAGAGAGGGCAAGGTCCGTGATGCCAAGAGATTACAGGATCTGTCGTAGAAGGGAGTGGTCAACAGTGTCGAAGGCGGCGGACAGGTCGAGGAGGAGGAGAACAGAGTAGTGGCACTTGCTTTTGGCAGTCAGTAGGTCATTTGTGACTTTGGTCAGGGCTGTTTCAGTGGAGTGGAGGGGTTGGAAGCCAGATTGCAGGCGGTCAAAGAGGAAGCAGGAGGAGAGGTGAGAGGACAGCTCAGAGTGGACATGATGTTCAAGTAGTTTAGAGGTGAAAGGGAAGAGAGATATAGGGCGGTAGTTGGAGACAGTTGTGGGATCGAGGGAGGGTTTTTTGAGGATGGGTGCGATCAAGGCGTGTTTGAAGGCTGAGGGGAAGGTGCCAGTGGTAAGTGATAGGTTGAAAAGATGAGTTAGGGCTGGGATGATAACGGAGGTGAGGTTGGGAATGAGGTGGGATGGGAGCGGGTCGTGGGCGCTGGTGGTGAGGTGTGATTTTGACAGGAGGGAGGAAAGCTGGTCTTCAGTTATGGGGGGAAGCAGTTCATGGAAGTAGAGGGTAGTATAGGTGAGAGGGGAGGCTGTGGGGACAGTGGATCAAAGCTGTCTCTGATTCTGTCAATCTTTTCTTTGAAGAAGGAGGCAAAGTCTTCTGCAGAGATAAGGGGAGAGGGAGGGGGAGCAGGTGGGCGGAGTAAGGAATTGAAGGTTTTGAAAAGTTGCTTGGGATTGTGGGACAGGGAGGTTATGAGGGATAAGAAGGTTTGTTTGGCGGTGGCAAGTGCAGTCTTGAAGGCGATGAGGGACTGTTTGAACAGCGCAAAATGCTCAGTGGAACGTGATTTTTGCCATCACCTCTCGGCGACCCTGGATGCCCGTCTCAGGTCTTTAGTGAGGATGGTGTGCCAGGGTTGCCTATTAGTGCGTGGAGCGTGATATGTGAGGGGGGCTGCTAGGTCGAGGGCCTTGGTTAATGTGGTGTTGTAGAGGGTGGTGGCAATGTCTGTGTCACGTATAGATGTTATGTTGGCGAGAGGGAGGAGGGATTCTGAGAGTGAGTGTAGATCAATGTGTTTTAGGTTTCTGCGGGGATGATCAAGTTTGCGGAGAGGTGGTGATGTAGTAGGGGAGGTGAGGGAGGAGAAGGTCAACAGATTGTGGTCAGACAGGGAGAGGGTTGAGTTTGTGAGATTAGTGAGGGAGCAAAGATGGGTAAAGATGAGATCCAGCGTGTGGCCATCTTTGTGGGTGGCAGAGGAGGACCATTGGGAGAGCCCGAAGGAGGAGGTCAGGGAAAGAAGTTGAGAGGCGGTTTGGTGGGCAGTGTCAATGGGGATATTGAAATCGCCCATAATGATGGTGGGGATGTCAGGAGAGAGGAAATGAAGTAGCCAGGTGGTAAAGTGGTCGAGGAAGATGGAGATGGTTCCAGGGGGCGGTAGATGACGGCTAGATGGAGGTTACAGGGGGAGAAGATGCTTACAGAGTGGGCTTCGAAAGATGGGAGAGTAGCAGAGGGGGATAATGGAATAGGGGCGAAGGAGAAGGTGTCGAATAGGAGTATGCCGACACCTTCGCCATGTTTGTCAGAGGGGCGGGGTGTGTGGGAAAGATTGAATCCGCCATAGGATAGTGCAGCAGGGCAGGCAGTGTCGGAGGGGGTGAGCCAGGTCTCTGTGATGCCAAGGAATGAGAGTTTATTAGAAATAAAGAGTTCATGCATGTCTGTGAGCTTATTACAGACTGAGAGGGCGTTCCAGAGTGCGCCTGGCAGGGAGATTAGAGGCGCAGGGGCTGGGGGGATGGGTCTAAGGTTGGTCAGGTTGCGAGGGTGGGTGATGGTGGGGTTATGAGAGTTGGTGATGGGACGTGGGGGTGGGGTGTAGGTGGCTGTGGGGATGTGGCGGGGGGGCCGGGATTAGGGGAAATGTCGCCAGCGAGTAGGAGGAGCAGGAAGAGGGTTAGCAGGTGGGAGCATGAGAGTTTATGTGGTGGCCGTGCCTGATTGGAGATGGAGGATTGAGAGTGCATGAATAGGTCAGAGGAGTGGGTGAGGTGGTTAGGTAGGATGGAGGGTGAGAGAAGTACTTTGTTGCTGGGTGGAGGGATGAGTGGGGGTAGGAGGAAGTGGAGAAGGATGGGAGTGAGAGTGCAAAGGAGGGGATACATTGTGGATGGTGAGCGGGGGATGGGAGTAGCGTGGGTCAGATGCAGTGGGAAGGACAGCTGTAGTGGTGGGTGAGTGGTCAGTAGTGACGAGTAGTCTGGGGTTTACATAGTGAATACATAATTGCAGTACAAGTGAACAAATTGCATATCTATTTGTCTTGCATGACTTACCCGTTTCCTGCCCCGTTTAACTGCCCGGCGTAACTGCACTTATGCAGTTGGCATGATTGCAAGACCCCGCATGATTGCACCCCTTTAGGTGGCTCTACATATATAGTGAGTTTCTACTTAGATCTGGGTCTATTACACTTGTTAATCAATCAAAGAAACTCAGGACAGCAGAAGGTAATAAATGCAAGACAAATAAACAAGAGTTCCTGGCCATCATGATAATTAACAAGTCTGCAATCACAAAGTGACACCAGTCAACCCCTTTAATATTTAGGATCTGCTCAAAACTGTGGTGTTTTCTAATCAACACTATAAATAAAGCTAAGAATATGGGTAGGGTTACGTACCTGTATTTTTTAAGCCATTCTTCCCAGTGCTTCTTGTTCTCATTTATTAGGTCCTCGCTACTGGTCTGCTCAAGCTTTTGATATTTTTCTATACGCTCCAGCTCTTGACTTATGTTGGCTTTAGAGCCAATCAAAGCAAATAACTGAGGATTGCTCTGTGCCAACATCAGCATCATTGTAAGTTGCCTGAAAAAAATACATGTAGTAGGTTTATGTGGATCAATCTAGGATAATTTTGTGCACCACTCTGGACCCACGGCAATCCTACTTTACAACACACCATGTATACATACATCTGTTATTTTGTATTATTGGGTGCAATAATAGATTGCAGTATAAGCAATTTCTTCACCTGTAAAACAAACGAGAATAGTGCAAGTGGAGTTTTTCCCCACTTTGACCACAGGTTCATGTGGAAAATCACTAGTGCATTTGCACTTTGAGGATGGTCAAATAAGTCCTTTAGCTAGCCTTTTATATTTTGTGTACAATTTTAGCATGTTGATACCAGCCAAGTTGAAAAGGTAAATGCAGGCTGACTAATATTTTGTACATAAATCTTATCTTGATGTTCCATCAACCAAGAATATAATGCATTTGTGGTAGTATTTATGGCAGAAAACATTTTGTGTGTTAAAAAGTAGCACATCTGACAATGTTCTCCAACTTTTTTCTAAGTGCACCTGAATCTCATAATTGCTGCACATTGAGGAAGAGATTGCTGACACATGGCAGAGCACTCCTCCCACCTGTCCATGGCTGTTTCTGATTCGGGCTAGATCCTACCTACCCTTTCTATGTGTAAAACTGTACTCAGGAGAGGCAGGTCTGTTAGTGTAGGTATCCATCTATGGAGGAGGCCATCGAGATGTGCTCTCTTTAAAAGGAGAATCAATAAACAGCAATGCAGTCCTATATACAATGGCCACATATTCAACAACTTGCTTAGACTGTGCTTACACTTGAACATATTCATTTTCTAATTGTGTAGAGGACCAGGCACCAACAAAGAAGTGTAAGGCTACCTGGGGTTCCTCCTGGCAACTGGCATTGCACGCTTCAATAAGCAAACAGATCATCAGTCCAATGTAGAAAAAAGAGAAGCGGCACTCACCCTTTTAGATGCCAAATCCTTTATTTCGTCTTGCTCATCATAGCATAGACAAATCAGGCGGGGAGAGGGAGTGGGGCTCGGCGGACAACGGCTTGCCGTTTCGCAGCCCTTGCTGCTTCAACTGGACCCACTGAAGCAGCAAGAGCTGCGAAACGGGCGTGGCTTAGTGCTTGATGTGATCAAACGTGTGGCAGAGAACCTCTGCCGCCACAGCGTCTAATTATCCTGCATAGAGCCCGATTACCGAAAGTAATAAGCCGGTGGCTGATGTCGGAAGGTCCCTGGAGTCAGGGGAGAGCATTGGGACGACTGAGGGAAGCGGAGATGGTCTGAAAACGGCAGAAGGAAGTCGGGGCTGGGATCGGTGCGGCCGGGCAAGATGGCGCCGATAGGGAAGAGGAGGCAGGTAGAAGGAATGCAGCATATGCACGAACCCTGGAAATAACGGAGCAACTGCAGAGGTATGCGAAGGACACAGCCTGCTCCAGTGCACAAGATCAGCAGGAGGGGGAAGGAGAAGATGAGGAGGAGATGGCTGTGCAGAAAGAGGATGGGGGAGTAATGGAGGAAGATTTAACCCTTCAGATGGGTGAGGAGGCTGCAGGAGGCCAGCAGACTGCACACAGAGGAGGGAGAACCTACTCTACAGGACGTGTTCCAGATAGTGTCTTATTGTAAAAAACAACTCTGACTGCCCTGACACAACAAGTGCACAATGTGAGAGAGGAGATAGGAGGGATTAAAGCAGCAATGCAAAAAAACTAATGCAAGGCTGACTGAAGTGGAGAAGAGAGTTGGCGATTCAGATGATCAAGTGGTGACAGTACAAAAGACACAGCAGCAGCATGGAGCTAGGATAATGGCAGTGGCTAACAAGTCTGACGACCTAGAGAACCGGTCACGGTGCAATAATCTGCGCGTCTTGTGGGATTTCCAGAGAGAGCGGAGGGGAATGATCCCACAGAGTTTGTTGAAAAATGGATGCTGGAGAAGTTTGGGGCGGATCAGTTGTCGCGTGTCTTTGCAGTGGAAAGAGCCCTCCAGGTTCCCATGAGACCCCCAGTACCTGGAGATGATCCCCGCACTATGCTGGGCCGAATTCTTAACTGCAGGGATAGGGACAGCATCCTCTGCAAAGCTAGCAGAATGGCGGACATTACTTTTGAAGGGAAACTTATTGAGCTGTATCCTGATTATTCAGCAGATGTCCAAAAGCTACGCATGAAATATAGTGCTGTGAAGCGACAGTTCCATGCATGGAACATTAAATATTCAACCATATAACCGGCGAAGTTGCGAGTGGAAGCACTGGGTAAAGTCCAGTTCTTCCCTGACCCAGAGGCTGCCGCTGCCTGGATGGACCGTAACCGTACTAAGCTACAGGAAGGTGGAGATCGAGACCGCACCACTTGAATGAGATATACGGACTTTGCCAGAAGGCGGTGCAGAGACCTCTGGGTGCTGAGTTGACCTTCGGATTTCTTATATTGGTTTGTGCTGTTTGTTGTGGCGCAATGAAAGAGGACGGTGAAGGACACACTGCTGAACAAGTCTCCTTTTGTGTTTTTGTTTTTTTTCCCTTTCAAGGATGGGTGTTTTCTCATTTTTTCTCTCATTTTTCATTCTTGTTTGGTTTATCTAACTGTTGCTATACTTAGTCATGGACTATTTTTGGTTCGGGACTCTAGAGATGATGAAGTCTCTCTTTGACTTATATCTTGGCGGAGGAAATGCCTGGAATATGGGACATACGGGTTTACTTGTATGCATAAGCTGATCACACGGTGTTTGGATTGGTTATATCCCCACTCTCACTGTTTACAGGGGGAGCTATCAAGAGGAGGAAAGGGAGGGGGGTGGGGAGGGTGGGATGGGGTAACTGTACACAAAAGTCTATGCATCAGGATACTGCTAACTGTGTTGGGACACTGGGTCAATTTGAACTGTACAGATGCCTGCATGACATGTTTTCCTTTCATAGAAATGAGTGGTAGTACTGTACGATTATTAAGTTGGAATGTTAGAGGGGTTTCAGACAAAGCTAAAAGAGCCGCAGTTCAACAGTATGTTAAAACATGTGCAGCAACGGTTACGTGCCTACAGGAAACTCATCTTACAAAAGACACGACAAGCTGGCTATCGAAACCTTGGATCATGGATGCGTATCACTCTACTTACTCATCCTATGCTAGAGGGGTGTCGTTATTAATACATACTAGTGCGCATTACGAGGAAATAGAGGTGCATAAAAAAAGTGTATAAAAGGAGGAATAAAGAACCAACATTTGACAAAATATGGGCAGCTTGGCTGGCAAGGGCTTAAATGTGGCAAACTGCTGATTTGACCTAGAGAGCCTAATAGACTGATATATCTGGGATGTGTACCAGGGAGGGGGGAGGGGTTGTTAAGGGTATTCCATGTTTCAGATTCATTGTCATGGAGTGCAATTGAAGCTGTATATTGTACTCTGCTGTTATGTGATATGAAAATAATAAAAACAACTGGATGTAAAAAAAAAAAAAGAGCTGCGAAACGGCAAGCCGTCGTCCGCTGACCCCCACTCCCTCTCCCCACCTGATTGGTCTATGCTATGATGAGCAAGACGAAATAAAGGATTTGGCATCTAAAAGGGTGAGTGCCGCTTCTCTTTTTTCTACATTGGACCGATATTCATTTTCTAGGTAGTGTTTGTCAGTTTAGTATTTTAGCACCTACATTGATGGGGCGATTTTATGTTTCTGTTTTTCCTCCCTATCTTTCTATAGTCATAACTTTTTATTTTCTATGTCAAAATAGCCACATATAAAGGGCTTGCTTTTTGTAATTTTTTTCTTTTAAGGAGTGAAAAAAAAACAAACAACTAAATACATTTAAAAATAAAAAACAAAAAAAACAAACAAAGTACTGTATATACTAGAGTATAAACCGAGTTTTTCAACACAATTTTTGTGCTGAAAAGTACACCCCTAGGCCTATACTCAAGTCATAATGGGGGGAGGCGGAAGCAGTGTCCGGGGGCTGGAGCGTGAGCAGGAGGTCACATGATACCGCTCATTAGTGTATTATAATATGCACTGCAACCCCTGTCCATCAACGATGGGTGGGAGCAGTGCACACTACACTACGTACACTATACCTCCCCCCCTCCCCCCATCACTGGTTACAGGCCACCGTGATGCCGCACATAAAAAGGAGATATTTGTGTACTCACCATAAAATCCTTTTCTCTTAGCCTCTAATTAGGGACACAGGACCATGGGTGTTATGCTGCTGTCCACTAGGAGACGATACTAAGCAAGATCTGCAAAAGATTTAGTGGCTCCTCCTCTGCAGTATAGATCCCCAGAGCAGGCACTTGTTTCCCCAGTTTGTACTTAAAAGTGCTCCGATTTTTGCACCGATAAAAAAATTGGACAGATTCGGATCGGACCAAATCGGATGCCATTTAGTGCACATCCAATTCGGTCCGATGCCCATAGGGCTGCATGGGGGCCAAAATCGTTCCGATGCTGTCCGATTTTTATCCGACAGCATCGGAAATAAAAAATCTGTAATGTGAAACCAGCCTTACCATATCTATGAATTAATTTTATATTTTAATGTATCACACTTTTACAGATGTGATTTCATAGAATTAAAATGGCAGACATGGTGGGGGCTCTCAGTAAGCCTCTGGCTGCCAATGAATCCATCAGCACCCAGTGACTGCCATGTTGGCACATGTGTGCACCAACGAAAGCTTTGGTTTAAATATCACTGTCAAACAACACAGATCAGACTAAGCTCAGATCTCTGCAGTTATAGGAAGATGCTGGCTGTGTAACACAGTCGGCATCTCCCAGGTCTGGTGCCTGCTCAGCTATTGAGCCTGCTCTGCACACTGGTTCTCTTAGTGTAATGTACTATTAGGTCATGTGGATAAAAAGTTAAAATAACAAAGTATTGCATAAAATGTTGCGCCTATATATCAATGTAGTAATTACACAATATCGATATATACTATACCGTGGATCCATTTTTGGTTTAAAAGCAACTTTCAGTTCTTCTATACTAGCACACTGTTCAGTTACGATACTCAAGAATTCTTCTACATCACCAGAAAACTTGCTGAGGACCCGGAAAGTATTTGTGAAATCAGACCCTTAAAAAAATAAATGAATTTAGAATTATATATTATATTTATATTTATTAATCATACCTGTAATGGAATGTCTAGAAAAAAAGAATGATAATAACCTAGTCACCTAGTGCATAACAAGTTCAGAAATGTGGATTATGCCACCAATGTAACCCTCACCGAGTACTAGAAGATGTATCTTTGGCTGGTCAGCTCTGCTCACCCATGGAGTTTTGCCTTCCCAAAGATACTGACAGTTTATTCTAGTGATCAGTGATGGTCACAGCTGCAAGACCTTTATTCAATGTCCAAATACACAGCCCTCTAATGTTTTTAAACCATGTTAACATTATTAAATTGTGATAGCAAAGGAATTTTACTGAACATAGTCAAACACAAAATGTATCTTGCCAACTCCAAAGGAAATATTTGTCATGTCAGTCAAGTCAGAAATAAATAGAGATCCTAAAAACTATGGGACAGCCATAACCTCACAACATCCTCCTACTTTAGAGAATGGGCACAACACACAAGGGCATTAGCGAGGATGCTAACATTTTCTTGAACTGCCTTTTGCAGCAAACTCTCAGCAGGTACACCAGCGTCTTAAAAACGTTACGTGTGCATATCCTTACAATGCTTCTTATTTTCCTGTCAACGGATAAACAATAGTTGTTGATGGGGTCAAAAGAAAGCCAAAAGAAAAATTATCACTTAAAGGGGTTGTCCACTCTAAAACGACAAGTCTTCAATTGTTCTATGTGACCGCAGACTTGAGAACCATCACATCACACGCACTGTGTGCTGAGAGGATTCACCGGTTTCAGCTCCGGGAAAGGCGGTCATGTAACCATAAGATATCCATACTCCCAGCCAGTATTCGATTAGTCTGTTTCTGGCCTCACGCCATATACTTCTATTGGGCTCGCCATAAACAGTCTAGAAGAATTCTGGCCATGAGTAGGCGTATCTAATCCTTGCAATCATGTGGTCGCCCTTCCTGCATTGGACACTGGAGAATCCTCACAGCTTGCACATTGTGAGGATTCATAAGTCTGCAGTCACATACTGAATGCAGAATTGTCATTTTAGACTGGACAACCCTTTAAATAGGCAAACCTAAAGTTTATACTAAGGATTTTGAAAGTTGCCATTTTTTTCCTTTACATAAAAGACAGTATATAGATAGAGGGGAAAAAAGCTTTTACCATTTTGAAGAGTAATAATCATAATAATTGATATATTTCACCTGTAAGGTTCATAGTGTCCAAGAAATCAGAGATTAGTTTGCTGTCCTCTTCAAGCTCTAAGTGAATAATACCCAGCTTCTTCCTCATCTTTTGCAGGTAATGTCTCTGGAATTCCACATCATATTCCTCTTCAAGTATTTTCTGACTCACGTCCAAAGGCAATTCCGGATCTAAAGCTTCAGCAAGCTTCCCTAAATTCCACTTACAGATCTGTGGCTGTTTGTTGTAAGCATAGCGTCCCATATTATCAGAGCCATTACAGATATGCTCCGGGTCATACCTGGAGTATAGACAGGGCTGGAGTTAGGGTCAGTCATTACCAGACACACGGACTGTTCTGTCCACTGGAGAACCTTTGGTGTATTACTAACCTGTCCAAGAAACCATAAGGTCCATAGTCAATGGTAACTCCAACAATACTCATGTTATCAGTATTTAATACACCGTGGCAAAATCCAACACACTGCCATTCAGCAACCAATCTGGCTGTCCGCTTTGTGATCTGGAAGAAAAATGATAGATTTAGGATGAGCGTATGAATAATTGGCTCATTTTTTTTTTACTGAGAAAACTATAAAATTTTATCGTTATTCTTGTGTCTGCAATTTACATTTGTATTTATGTAAAAAAAAATGCACATGATTAAACATAGTTTCCTAGGTTAATAGTACATTATACCTTGCCATGGCGCATTGTAAGGAGAGAAAGTGGCGAGCAAGGAGAGCAGTCAGCAGCTCTGCCCCTGAACATGGCACTTTAGGGGCTACCCTCAGCTCACAGTGCACACTGACAGTGCACTCTCTCACCAGCTTGTCACTTCTCATTAGAACCAGTGAGGGAGCGTATTGTCATTGAAAAGAATATTGCACAGTAAGAAGGGAGCTCGTCCAGACTATATGTCAGAATTGACAACCGACCCATGTGGGACCAGCCTAGCCCCTGAACCAGAGGTAACAGTTTACACTTCAAGTCTCCTCTTGTGTTTCTAAGTAGCTCCACACTCCCGTCCTGACAGGGGGAGGCCATTCCAAGTTAGTCATCCGAGACACGTCCGAGTGACTCACATGTCACTCGGACAATGTGTTTCCAGCCTAAAGGTTCTATCCAAAAGGTGAAAGAAGCAAAGTTCTCTGATAAGATGTATTACAAAATTGCTTATCTTTACAAGTACAACTGATTTCTGAAAAAATAAACTGCCTGTTAAAATTTTAATCTAGAGATCTAAAATCAACATAATGCGTATGAGACATGTAAAACACCAGACACAAGGCATCAGCCAGGCAGTCAGTTCAGTAGAGACCTTTGTGAAAGCTGATTGTACCAATATGACCCACCTGCAACAGAAAACAGTAATGGTACCTTTACACGCCGCCACAGAGGGTAGCAACAGATAGGCACCGCACGTGGACGCGCGCGTTTTTACCTGTTGCTAACGGTTGCCGATGCCGCATATACACGCCGCCACAACGTGCTCTACAGAAGGTATTTGCGTTCCCCGGAAGTGCCGACAGCTCCTGCGGCTTACTGCCTGTTGAATACCTTCCCTGGTTTACACGCCGCTACCACACAGGAATATGGGCGTACATATTTCGCGCCTCAAGTACATAGGCGTGACAGAGTTGTGTATTACGTGACGCTCGTACGGTGATTGGACAACGCAATAGCATCATGTTTGGCCAGCCTGCGCAGGAAGGCTGGCTAATACATGACGCCATTGCAATTGTGGACTGTGAATGGATAACTCATTAAATATGGCGCCCTGTGAAGGGACAACCAATCGTAACACAGAAGCCTCCACCAATGATCGATGATGGGGCGCGGTATACATGAGGCTGTGTCACGCCCCAGGGATTTCACTAGGCCACGCAAATACCGTGCCTGTGCCCCGATTACACGCCGCCACCATAGGGATTGTGCCTTCCTGTTTTTGAGCACGGCTCAGACACAGGTATCCGAAGGAACTGCAAGACACATGAAGGAAATTCCTGAATTACACGCCGCCACTTCGTGGTGTTTTCATGGCAACAGGCACAATTGTGTCCGATGCCGGGCGGTTTCTACCTTCCTGTGGCGGCGTGTAAAGGTACCATAATATATGGGAGCTGGTACCTCTCGGAAGAACTCTGCATTCCTCTCTGTGTTTTCGCTGTACTTCTCCTGTATGTCTGGATAAAAGGTGCTGATCACATAATCCAACATCTGGATCCGAATGTCATTCCTATTAACACTGGGACCGTGGCGTCCAGTAAACTCATCAGTGGGCTTGAAAATCTCAAATGATCCAAACCTGATAAAAATAAAATAACTTTATAAAACAGGTACATTTATGTTGAGGATAAAATGGCAAAAAAACTACCCACCTCAGAAATGTGGCAGCGACACGTAAAACTATTGTGCATTTTTCATTCTTGGGGTGACCGTCGTAGAAGATGTCTCTGACCACTGTGGAGTCAGAGGTGACACAGGACGCAGCTCTGGTACTTGGTATTCCGAGGTGGAACATGGCTTCACTGCACAGGAACTCCCGAATGCTGGAACGCAACACCTTCCTCCCGTCCGCCTGTCTACAAAAGGAGAAAGCATAAGGGTAGGTTTACACATAACAATGTCCCAGCGACCCTCCCAACGATGGGGATTGCTGGGACATCATTATCTGATCGCTGGTGAACTGTCACACAGGCAGACTCACCAGCAATCAGCGACTCCTGCAACGACCTCAACATCGTGGAAAAGAATATAGAATATTCTTTTCCACGATGTGGAGGTCCCAATACGCTGGGGTAAGCAGAACGCCGGTAACCATGGTAAACACCAGGTTTATAAGCGCAGCGCTCTGCTTCGCTACCCGCTGTTTACCCTAGTTACCAAGCACAGCGTGCTGGTAACCACGGTAAACACTGGATAACTAAGCAGAGCGCTGCACTTGGTAACCAGGGTAAACAGCGGGTAACTAAGCAGAGAGCTGCGCTTAGTAAACCGGTGTTTAGCATGGTTACCACGTTGATCGTTGGTCTCCCACTGTCACGCACAGCGATGCTGGTCGCCCAGTGGGAGACCAACGATCGAAAAATGGCCCTGGCCATAATACCAACAATCAGTGATCTGATCGCTGCAGTATGTCACATGTAGCGGCATCGCTACGAGGTCGCTGGAACGTCACTAGTTGCAGCGACATCGTTAGCGATGTCGCTACATGTAAACCAGCCTTAACAGACACACACCGTAAACACAAGGTCAAGTCATAGACACCCTCAGGGAGTATTCACAGCCTGCATGCACTTAGTGTCTATACCACAATATACAAAACCAGGTTATGACAATGGGCGCAGTCCTTACTCGCTTCAACCCATCTCCACAGAGGTCAGCAGCACATTGTTCTGCATTGCAGAATATGGAGAATAATCTCTCTGCAATCCTTTCATTTTGTATAATGAAGATGGAAACATTTCACCCACTCCTGTGTCTACAGCACCAGTCAGTGTCCATCAGGCATGTCTTATAATGTAACCCATATGATACATACTGGTCTATGTGACCCAGAGAGGAGCACAGGGTCTCCTTATTTATAATGGGCATTTAGACAAGCCAACAATCGGCGAATAAAGGCCCCTTTACACAGTACGATTTCCCAGCAATCCGACCAACGATCGGGTCGCTGGACATCGTTAACTGATCGCTGGTGAGCTGTCACACAGGCAGACTCACCAGCGATCACGCTGGTAACTAAGCAGATCGCTGCACTTAGTTACCCGATGTTTACCCTTGGTTACCTGCTCCCAGAGCTTGCTGTGCGGCACTGGGAGGACGTTCATCGATGGTCTCCCGTGCTGATGCTGGCTGCCAAGCAGGAGACCAACGATAAATTTATGTCCAGTTCATTCTTGCACGATCAACAAACTTGTCGTTGATACGTGTCACATGCTACGATGTCGTTACGACATCGCTGCAACGTCACCAAACCGGTGACGTTGCATCGATATCGTTATTGATATTGTAGCGTGTAACGGGGTCTTAAGCCTTCATAGCAGCATTTGTCATACATGCAAGTCTAAACAGGGCAGCAAACACCCAACAAATAAGGAAATCGTTCATCTGTCAGGTGCAAAGATTTTTTATACATTCCCCAATGTAAACAGGTGCCGTGCTGCCGATAACATGACACTGTATGTGGACAGAATGCATCAGTGAGTGAAAGATCTAGTGGCCATCATTGTCATCTATACAGACCCTATCTTCTGTACAACACATTCAGATGGCTGATCTGTTCCGTACACAGAACAACAAAACAATGGCCAATATGATCCTTCTGTTCCCACACAGCATCATTTTATTGGCAGCACATACACTGTCCCCCTGGGCTCTTCCCCCTCCCCACACACCTGACCACCTGGGCTCTCCCCCCTCCCCACACACCTGTCCCCCTGGGCTCTCCCCCCTCCCCACACACCTGTCCCCCTGTGCTCGCCCCCCTCCCCACACACCTGTCCCCCTGTACTCTCCCCCCTCCACACAGCTGTCCCCCTGTACTCTCCCCCCTCCACACACAGCTGTCCCCCTGTACTCTCTCTCCACACAGAGCGCCCCTGTCTCTCCCCCACACACAGAGCTGTCCCCCTGTACTCTCCCCCCTCCACACACAGAGCTGTCCCCCTGTACTCTCCCCCCACACACACAGAGCTGTCCCCCTGTACTCTCCCCCCACACACACAGAGCTGTCCCCCTGTACTCTCCCCCCCCACACACAGAGCTGTCCCCCTTACTCTCCCCCCCCACACACACAGCTGTCCCCCTGTACTCTCCCCCCACACACACAGAGCTGTCCCCCTGTACTCTCCCCCCTCCACACACAGAGCTGTCCCCCTGTACTCTCCCCCCCCCCACACACAGCTGTCCCCCTGTACTCTCCCCCCATCACACACAGAGCTGTCCCCCTGTACTCTCCCCCCATCACACACAGAGCTGTCCCCCTGTACTCTCCCCCCTCCACACACAGAGCTGTCCCCCTGTACCTCCCCCCCCCCACCCCACCCCCCCACACAGAGCTGTCCCCCTGTACTCTCCCCCCCCCCCACACACACAGCTGTCCCCCTGTACTCTCCCCCCATCACACACACAGCTGTCCTCCTGTACTCTCCCCCCATCACACACAGCTGTCCTCCTGTACTCTCCCCCCATCACACACAGCTGTCCTCCTGTACTCTCCCCCCATCACACACAGAGCTGTCCCCCTGTACTCTCCCCCTGTACTCTCCCCCCTCCACACACAGAGCTGTCCCCCTGTACTCTCCCCCCCCCACACACACACACAGCTGTCCCCCTGTACTCTCCCCCCATCACACACAGCTGTCCTCCTGTACTCTCCCCCCATCACACACAGCTGTCCCCCTGTACTCTCCCCCTGTACTCTCCCCCCCCCCCACACACACACAGCTGTCCCCCTGTACTCTCCCCCCATCACACACAGCTGTCCTCCTGTACTCTCCCCCCATCACACACAGCTGTCCCCCTGTACTCTCCCCCCCCACACACACAGCTGTCCCCCTGTACTCTCCCCCCCCACACACACACAGCTGTCCCCCTGTACTCTCCCCCCCCACACACACACAGCTGTCCCCCTGTACTCTCCCCCATCACACACAGCTGTCCCCCTGTACTCTCCCCCCCCCACACACACACAGCTGTCCCCCTGTACTCTCCCCCCATCACACACAGCTGTCCCCCTGTACTCTCCCCCCATTACCTGGAGTACGGGGTGAGGCCGGCTCCCTTCAGCTGCAGCTCCCAGCGCTCCCCGGCCGGGCTGATCACCTCCCCCAGGTACATGGCCGCCCCGTCTCCCAGCTGTCCGGCGAAGTTCCCGAATTGGTGCCCGCAGTAGCAGTGTGCGGCCGGCTGTGACCCCGGCAGTAAGCGATTCCCGCTGAAGTACATAGCCGCTTCTTCCTCGTCCTCCTCCCCGAGCTGCAGACCGAGCAGAGCCAGCGCAGGCGGGGACAGGGCCACCACTCTGGGCCCCTGCACCGGGCTGGGGCGCACTGGGGAGAAGCAGGCTCCGGGGACGGGCCGCGATCGTACAGCGTCCTGGTCCTGGCCATCCCCGGGCTCCACCGGCAGACAGCGCAGAGCTCGGTTGTCAAAGCGCAGAGCCCGCAGGCTGGAGGCCGAGGAGCAGGTGAGCTCTGCCCGCTTCATCATAACCACTGCACCCGTGATGCGGGGAACTGACACACCCGCCCGTACCCAGCACACACCCATACACCAGGCTGAGGCTGCAGGCCACCCGCGTGCCAACAACACGGGCATCAACAACCAGTCACATGACCAAGCCTGCCGCCGCCGGGTCCTAGAGCCCGCACTGCACCTCACAGGAGGCAGCATGACCAAGCATTCTGAGGGCACACGACCAATCACACTCCAGATCTCATCTTCACACATTATTAATAATTATTATATTATTGTAGCACCATTCATTGGATGGTGATTTACATGTGAAAAGAGGTATGCATAATAATAACAAGTACAATAATCAATAAAAGACACACACAGGTACAGGAGGAGACAGGGTCCTACCCACCCATGTGACCCACCGTCCTGCAGGCTCCAGGAAGGAGAACAGAGAGCAGCACGTGGGTGAGAGAGGGGGGGAAACACCGCAAGGAGGAAGAGGTTACTGGAGGTAAACAGTGTGACTGTGTGTGTCTTTACATCTCCATTTCTACCATCCTGTACTAGCCCTGGGGTGACTGTGCTTGTGAGAGGAGGGCTGCAGCCATTATATTGGCTGGGCCAGGTCCTGCTGGCTGTTGCTGTAAGGCCCCTTTCACATTAGCTCCTCTTTCCTCTATCACTCAGCACCCAGCTTTCCGTGCTCTTCTATCCTCTATCCCTCAGCACCCAGCATTCCGTGCTCTTCTATCCTCTATCCCTCAGCACCCAGCTTTCCGAGGCTCCTCTATCCTCTTTCCTCAACACCCAGTTTTCCCATGCTCTTTTACCTCTACCTCAGCATCCAGCTTTCCCATGCTCTTTTACCTCTACCTCAGCACCCAGCTGTCCCATGCTCCTCTATCCCTCAGCTTTCCCATGCTCTTCTATACTCTTTCCTCAGCACCCAGCTTTCCCAGGCCTCTTTATCCTCTATCCTTCAGCACCCAGCTTTCCCATGGTCTTTTATCCTCTTTCCTCAGCACCTAGCTTTCCCGTGCTCTTCTATCCTCTTTTCCTCTGCACCCAGCTTTTCCATGTTCTGATTTCCCTCAGCACCCATGATATCAGAACAAGTGTCAACATATTTATCCCATATCCCAAAGTGTCAGTTTCATTGCCCTGTACCCCAGTGTCATTACCCTGTACCCCCAGTGTCAGTGTCATTATCCTGAACCACCAGTGTCAGTGTCATTATCCTGCACCCCAGTGTCAGTGTTACTGTTTGGCAAGGGGCCAGGATGGGGGACGTATTTACTGTATGGGAGCGAGAATTAGGAAGATACATTAGTTTTAGCGACAACTTGGGGACCTAGTTACTTTAGAGGCCAATTAAAGGGATCCTGTCACCCCCAAAACACCTATAAACCTATTAAAACCTGTCCCTACAGCATATTAACACTTTCCCTACACTCCTTTTACCTCCTAAATGCCCTTAGTCAAAGTGAAGAAAAACGTTATAATAGTACCTGCTTAGTGATGATAATGAGTGACTATGCTATTCATAGTCACTCATCAAGGCAGCCCCTCTTCTTCAGATCACGCCTGAATAGGCGTGATCTTCCTCATGGATTCAAATGTGCGCTCCCTGCGCGCCTCCCCGCGCTCCCATTACGTCCGTGCTTCAGGCTGGGGGCAGTATGACGCGATTCGCGTCATTTCCTGTCGCCGGGTGACGTCTCTACAACGGCGCAGCTTTCAGCTTCAAGTGCCGCACTGCGCATGCCTGCGGGAGCGCACTGCGCATGCGTGCGGGAGCCTACACAAAGCGGCCGTGTAGGCTCCCGCACGCATGCGCAGTGCGCTCCCGCAGGCATGCGCAATGCGGCACTTGAAGCTGAAAGCTGCGCCGTTGTAGAGACGTCACCCGGCGACAGGAAATGACGCGAATCGCGTCATACTGCCCCCAGCCTGAAGCACGGACGTAATGGGAGCGCGGGGAGGCGCGCAGGGAGCGCACATTTGAATCCATGAGGAAGATCACGCCTATTCAGGCGTGATCTGAAGAAGAGGGGCTGCCTTGATGAGTGACTATGAATAGCATAGTCACTCATTATCATCACTAAGCAGGTACTATTATAACGTTTTTCTTCACTTTGACTAAGGGCATTTAGGAGGTAAAAGGAGTGTAGGGAAAGTGTTAATATGCTGTAGGGACAGGTTTTAATAGGTTTATAGGTGTTTTGGGGGTGACAGGATCCCTTTAAGGGACATTATAAGGCTGGCTTCAGACCGTGGCAGCGTCCGATCCGGGGCTGTCAGGGATGAACCTGACAGCCCCAGACCGGAACAGCACACAGAACTGGAGGGCTAATATGCCTTTCGGTCTAGTGTGCAGCCAGACGCAGCTGCCGCTGATGATGATTCAGGACCGCGGCTCACGGGGAGCGAACCGCGGTCCTGAAATAACAGCGTTGTGCAGCATCCGGTCCCCGGATGTGGGGGGAATCCGGGAGGATCTGGGAGAAGCCGATTTGGGGAGATTTTTCTTCCCAAGCACAAAACCGTTGCAAGCAACGGTTGTGTGTTCGGGAGAAAAATCCGATTTCTCCCGGATTTTTCCAGAGAGATGTAAAGCTCTATGCCATCCAGCTCCATAGGATACTATGGGGCCAAAATCCGGTCCGGGGCTGTCTGGTTTACACCGGACAGCCCCGGATCGGATCTTGCCCCGGTGTGAAGCCAGCCTTACTCCTGTAGTATATTTTACTTTTGAGCATAATGTTTTCAATGAGTCGAGGGAGCTCCTGTGTCTCTGCACTATGTCGCTTTTTTCGTCATCTGTCGTACTGTAGAAATAATGAAAAAATGGGGAATGTGCTCTAGAAGCAGTTAGGTATAAATGTCTGTGTGTTATTTTCTGTAGAGACGAATCCTGGCCGGAAGACATGATAATGGTCTGCGCTGTATGAAGAAGAAAATGACTTCAGCTACAGACATCACTGGTGATCACTGTATTATCTGTACATATCCACTATACACCATATACAGTGGTCCTGTGTGTAATATCACTGGTGATCACTGTATCATCTATACATTTATACTATATATATACAGTGCTTCTGTGTATAATGTCACTGATGGTAATATTAGTATTGTGGTTTTTATTAGTGACTGAACACTACAACACTGATCACTATATGGTGGTAAATTAATATGTGTTCTGTTCTTGATGTGGCAGTATGTCTCCCTATGTGATGGAAATAAGTGCTCTGGTTACCGTGTGGCAGTATTTCTCCCTGTATGTGGTATTATTGGTCTTGGTATAGTGGATTGTGGTCGGTCATTTGTTATTTATCATATTAATGAGGGGAAGATTCTTTATTTCCAATTGAGATTAAATACTTGGAAGTTTAACCCTTCCCTGTCCTGTGACTACCAAGAATGGCAAATATGCACTTTCAGAGGTTCTCTGATGAAAGCAAGTAATCATCTCTTCTAAGGCAATTGTGCACGTGTTCATTGTTTGGTGAGATTTTTACCTTAGATTTTGTAGCCAAAATCAAGAGTGGGTAAAACAAAAAAAAGGAAAAGTGGTGCCCCTGTTTCTATTATACTTGTCCTACTGGTTTTGACTACAAATGCTGAGGTAAAATACTGATCAAATATTCAACATGTCCATGTGGCCTTTAGCTAAGTGATGTTATTGGTTTGTGGGGTCCGACAGCTGGGACCTGCACCGATCTGCAGAATGTGCAACTTTTCTCCCCATTAGACTGGAGCTGATGTACAGCTCAACCAGTGATCCTTTTATTCCCTCAGTGGCTGTGAGCGCTGGGTTTGGCTTTTTCTGGGAGCCCCAATGATGATGAATGGAGCTGCAGTCACATAACCAATCTGCCGCTGCATTTTTAGATGGGGATAAAAGTGGCACATTCTTCTGATGGTGCGGAATCCACTGGTCGGACACCACCAATCATTAAGTGATTACCTACCAAACACCTGTGGATCACTGATAACTTGTTTTCACCAAAGTCACACATCTGGACCCCGAGAGCATCATAGGCTATGTTGTGAGGCGAAATTTTAACCCCGCGTGTTCCAGTTCACCAAACAATTTTACCCCTATCTACATAATGGGGGGAAAAGTGAATGGAAAAGTGTTGGAGAAAAATCGACAGCTGTCAGCTATAGCCACAAAATTTTGCACAATCACACGTCTGGACCCCGGGAGCATCATAGGCTATGTTGTGAGGCGAAATTTTTACCCCGCGCATTCCAATTCACCAAACAATATTGCCCCTATCTACATAATAGGGAAAAAGGGAAAGGAAAAGTGTTGGAGGAAAATCGACAGCTGTCAGCTATAGCCACAAAATTTTGCACAGTCACACGTCTGGACCCCGAGAGCATCATAGGCTATGTTGTGAGGTGAAATTTTAACCCTGAGCGTTCCAGTTCACCAAACAATTTTGGCCCTATCTACATAATGGGGAGAAAGTGAAAGGAAATGTGTTGTAGGCAAATTGACAGCTACCAGATGTGAACAAGGGGGACTTAAAGAATTAGAGCGATGTCGCCAAAGAGTATATACCATACAGTTGCTAAGGTGGGGCCCCGACATGGGATACTCACCACACACGGGGATATGAACACACATAAAATGCGCCTCACACTACCACGTGCTTGAACACATATACCACCCTCAGCAGACATTTCACCACACATACACCAGCCTCGCCACATAATTGCCCTAAAACACACATAAGTCTAGTATTATCCTTCAACAATAAAAATCTGATTAATAAGCAGCCAAACTACAAGAGAAACATATGTACCATATAGGAAATACAGCAAGCTGTCAGTCACATGAGCTGTCTATTATGTGTATGTGTTAGCTAATATATACTGTCAGGGCGGAGAGTTTCCTGTTGCCTGGGGATTTATCAGGCTGCCAATAGCAACCAATCACAGCTCAGCTTCTATTTTGCTACTGTTAATCTGAGCTCTGATTGGTTAATATAGACAACAAAGGACATTCTCAGTAAAGCTTCTGTGAGGTAACAGGATGTCTGTGAGGTAATAGGATGTCAGTCAGGGTGTGTTGGTGGAAAGGCTGATGTCAGTTACATTACCTCTATGTGAGAGGATATAGAAACTGTGGAATATCTGTGGTGTTGAAATATATGTTGTGAAATGCTTCTATTAGCTTAGTTTTTGCCTTTTAATAATTAAATTTCTATCGATTTGGTTTGTGGTTTTTGTGTGCTGAATACATTTTTGTTAACACATTCTATTTTGTTAACAGCAGTTATTAACCCGGGCGAAGCCGGGTAGTACAGCTAGTATATATATATATATATATATATATATATATATATATATATATATATATATATATATATATATATATATATATATACCGTATTTTTCGGATTATAATACGCACTTTTGTTCCCCCAAACTTTGGGGTAAAGTTAGGGGTGCGTCTTATAATCCGAATATACGGATCATATAGTATATTATATAGGGGATGGTGGGGGCAGCTCTGGAGTGTTGCCCGGGGCTCCAGTGTGCTGGCGGGGGGCTGCAGGAGGGAGTGGGAGATCTCCTGCTCCCGCTCATTTAATATGCACTGCCGCTGTCCATCACCGCGGTGCTGAAATCGCACCGCGGTGATGGGACTGAGGGCGCAGTGCATATTACATTGCCTGCGCCCCCCCAGTGATTACACATGCCTCCCCCCATGCTGCATATGGCCCACTATGATTACACATGCCTCCCCCCTTCCTGCATATGGCCCCCCCAAGCTGCTGCCCATAATAAAATAACAAACGTTTTCCTCACTATTTCCAGTGATGAGCTGCCTGTCTCCCTACTCTCTCCCTCCGTGCAAGCTGCGTCCGAACTTCCTGCTTCTCTGCCTGTGATGTGAGCTGCTCAGCAGAGAGTCACATCACAGGCAGAGAAGCAGGAAGTTCGGACGCAGCTTGCACGGAGGGAGAGAGCAGGGAGACAGGCAGCTCATCACTGGAAATAGTGAGGAAAACGTTTGTTATTTTATTATGGGCAGCAGCTTGGGGGGGCCATATGCAGCATGGGGGGAGGCATGTGTAATCATAGGGGGCCATATCCAGCACTGGGGGACGTGTGCCATCACTGGGGGACGTGTGCCAGCACTGGGGGACGTGTGCCTTCAATGGGGGACGTGTGCCTTCAATGGGGGACGTGTGCCTTCAATGGGGGACGTGTGCCAGCACTGGGGGACGTGTGCCAGCACTGGGGGACGTGTGCCTTCAATGGGGGACGTGTGCCAGCAGTGGGGGATGTGTGCCAGCAGTGGGGGATGTGTGCCAGCAGTGGGAGACTTGTGCCATCAATAGGGGACGTGTGCCAGCACTGGGGGACGTGTGCCATCACTGGCGGACTTGTGCCATCACTGGCGGACTTGTGCCATCACTGGCGGACGTGTGTCAGCAGTGGGGGACGTGTGCCAGCAGTGGGGGACGTGTGCCAGCAGTGGGGGACGTGTGCCAGCAGTGGGGGAGGTGTGCCAGCAGTGGGGGAGGTGTGCCAGCACTAGGGGAGGTGTGCCAGCACTGGCGGACGTGTGCCAGCAATGGGGGACGTGTGCCATCACTGGCGGACTTGGGCCAGCACTGGAGGACGTGTGCCAGCACTGGGGGACGTGTGCCAGCACTGGGAGACGTGTGCCAGCAGTGGGGGACGTGTGCCAGCAGTGGGGGACGTGTGCCAGCAGTGGGGGACGTGTGCCAGCACTGGGGGACGTGTACCATCAATGGGGGACGTGTGCCAGCAGTGGGGGAAGTGTGCCATCACTGGCGGACTTGTGCCATCACTGGCGGACTTGTGCCATCACTGGCGGACTTGGGCCAGCACTGGGGGACGTGTGCCATCAATGGGGGATATGTGCCAGCAGTTGGGGACGTGTGCCAGTACTGGGAGACTTGTGCCATCAATAGGGGACGTGTGCCAGCACTGGGGGACGTGTGCCAACACTGGGGGACGTGTGCCAGCCATAAACCGATTAAGGGGGCCATATCTAGGATGAGGGGGCTATATCCCAGGATGAGGGACCATGTACCAGGAAGTGGGGGCTATGAGAGACATATACCCTATATGATTTTTAAGACGGACACTGGCATTATAAGACGGACCCCATTTAACATTAAAAATTATTTTTTTCTCTTTTCCTTCATTAAATTTGGGGGTGCGTCTTATAATCAGGTGCGTCTTATAAAGCGAAAAATACGGTATCTAATATATAAAGCTGAATGTGTGTGTATGTATGTATGTGTGTATGTATGTATGTCCGGGATTGGCATCTACACCGTCGCAACTACAGCCACAAAATTTTGCACAGTCACACGTGTGGACCCCGAGAGCGTCATAGGCTATGTTGTGAGGCGAAATTTTAACCCCGCGCGTTCCAGTTCACCAAACAATTTTGCCCCTATCTACATAATGGTGAAAAAGTGAATGGAAAAGTGTTGGAGGAAAATCGACAGCTGTCAGTTATAGCCACAAAATTTTGCACAATGACATGTCTGGACCCCGGGAGAGTCATAGGCTATGTTGTGAGGCGAAATTTTAACCCCGCGCATTTCAATTCACCAAACAATTTTGCCCCTATCTACATAATAGGGGAAAAAGGGAAAGGAAAAGTGTTGGAGGAAAATCGACAGCTGTCAGCTATAGCCACAAAATTTTGCACAGTCACACGTCCGGACCCGAGAGCGTCGTAGGCTATGTTGTGAGGTGAAATTTTAACCCTGAGCGTTCCAGTTCACCAAACAATTTTGGCCCTATCTACATAATGGGGAAAAAGTGAAAGGAAATGTGTTGTAGGCAAATTGACAGCTACTAGATGTGAACAAGGGGGACTTAAAGAATGAGAGCGATGTCGCCAAAGAGTATATACCATACAGTTGCTGAGGTGGGGCCCCGACATAGGATACTCACCACACACGGGAATATGAACACACACACAAAATGCACCTCACACTACCACGTGCTTGAACACATATACCACCCTCAGCACACATTTCACCACACATACTCTAACCTCGCCACATAATCGCCCTAAAACACACACAAGTCTGGTATTATCCTTCAACAATAAAAATCTGATTAATAAGCAGCAAAACTACAAGAGAAACAAATGTACCATATAGGAAATACGGCAGCTGTCAGTCACATGACCTGTCTATTATGTGTATGTGTTAGCAAATATATGCTGTCAGGGGGAGGGTTTCCTGTTGCCTGGGGATTTATCAGGCTGCCAATAGCAACCAATCACAGCTCAGCTTCTATTTTGCTACTGTTAATCTGAGCTCTGATTGGTTAATATAGACAACAAAGGACATTCTCAGTAAAGCTTCTGTGAGGTAATAGGATGTCAGTCAGGGTGTGTTGGTGGAAAGGCTGATGTCAGTCACATTACCTCTATGTGAGAGGATATAGAAACTGTGGAATATCTGTGGTGTTGAAATATATGTTGTGAAATGCTTCTATTAGCTTAGTTTTTGCCTTTTAATAATTACATTTCTATCGATTTGTTTTGTGGTTTTTGTGTGCTGAATGAATTTTTGTTAACACATTCTATTTTGTTAACAGCAGTTATTAACTCGGGCGAAGCCGGGTAGTACAGCTAGTATATATATATATATATTGTGGTAACACGCTCTGGGATCGCCTTTACTGGGACCGAAGGGCCCGTAGCTTTCTGCATTCAACTCAGGCGGACAGCAGAGATCCGTGTGCAAATGATGCTGGGTCACATTTATTCAGGTGATAGCAACACAGAAAGCAAATAAAACAGCAACAAAATAAATCCTTGCCTGTCCGGCTCTAACTAAACAGGACGAAATCCTAACTACAGACTGGAGGGCTTCTCCCTTCCAGTTAAACACATAAATACTGTAAAGCTTTCACTCACATGTGTCTCATTCACAGAGAGGCTTTCAGTGTTCCCTGGCTGAGACTCCTGCCCAGCATGGCATGTCCTGCTCCCCTCTTTGCAGGATATAGGGAGACTCACCACATATGTCCTGCACCTTTGCAGGCTTGTGGAAAAACTGGCCTCCTCACACAGGTGCAATCTAGTGTGTTTTGTAAATTACTCCTTCACACAGAACTCAGCTTTCATCAGCAGCAGTTAACCCCATGTGTGCTGCTACTGAGCCAACCTGCACTTACCCTGTGCATATGCTGCAGGGTTTAGCAATCCCACATTAACGCCGGTCACGTGAGTCATGCCAGCCACGTGCCATAGCGCCGGCATGCCTCACATATCCCTCCCCCCTGTTCAGACCCGTAGGGGCGAACATGTGCCATCGAACCGGGGCCCTGGGACAGGGCATCCATCGCCGGGTGCCCCAATAGTCGAGGGGACCTCGGCAGTCGACCAAGAGCGGCAGCTCCCAAAACATGAGCCGTCAGATTTCGTAGGGACCCACCCTCAATCACGGGCCCACACATTTGCCTCAGGGAAACCCCAGGATCAGACCTAGTCAGGTCACGTGTCCGAGTAGAAAGTTTGCCAGACCTCCCCGCTCCCAGCGGTCAATACAGTAGTGTGAGTCACTTGCCTCTGTATCTAGGGTCGGATCGGACTTTGTCCTGTCCCGCAATCTACTGGACCGTCTGATCGGGCCTCTCAGACTCAAGGTACTGGAGGATTCACTCCCACTAAACTCACGCCCACTATCCTCAGGACGTCTTTGGAGGTTTCTCCAATGGCGACTTTCTTCATTGCCTCCTTTACCTAGCGAACTATCATTATTATTGGGAAGGTCCCTTCTTTGTTGGGTCTCATGGTTTACAGGCCGTCGCCATTGTCTGCTGCTCAGGCGACGCTGTCTCTCAACTCGCAGTCTTGCAAGATTCAGCAGTTTTACATCTCGGAGGTAGGCCACTCGGTATTCCATGAGCATCCGTACGTAACCAAGACTTTCCTCTGTGCCTATGGCGAAGAACGACACCATACCATTCTTGTCAGGTAACCAATCTTTGTGATCACGTAGTCCGCTCACTTTCACCACCCCGGACTTCTTTACTATTAGTTGCATGGCTTGGCCATTTCTCCCAATGAGCTTTCTCACTAGAGCCTGAGGGACCTGAATGACGTCTTCCCGCAGACTCTGAGCTTCCTTCATAAGCTCCAGCTGTCTAGCGGCTTCTTCAGTCTCCAACCGGATCATCCGCTTTGTGCGAATGCACCGTAAGTGCATGTCACTTAGGATAGTGACTCGCTTCACTGTGACTTCTGTTGTGGACAGGACCACCAGCTGTTTGGCTTCTGAAGTCCAGTACACCTTACGGGCTCCCACGGCCTTCTTGAACTCTTCATGCACCGACTCTCTGGTGCATTCTTCTCTCAAGTCCTCAGGTACATCTACGAGGCACTTGTATAGAGGAGTTCCTGACATACTACCGGTCCCCTCCAGTTCCCCTGGCTTAGGTTTCAGGGCCAATGGAATTTCAGCTTCTTCAGCGCGTTTGCCCGGGAGGAACACTGGGTACTCCACCTTCTCCAAGGTTGCCTCGTTCCTCATATGGCATGCGTCCAGGCGACTTTTGAGGTCAGAGACCTCCTTCTCTAGTTCGGCTACTCGCCTCTCAGCAGCTTGTCTTCGAAGCCCTTCCTTCTTCAGCTGTTCTTCTACCACAATTCCCGGAGACCTCTCTGTCTCCAAAGCACCCACTCGAGACTCAACAGCCTCTCTCCACAGCTTCTCTTGTCTCAAGTGGCCCTGAAGCATCTCCGTGAGCTCCCTTAACTTGGCTCCGACATCCACCGGACCAGGCAAGCTCACCACACTCGAGGAGGTATTAACTTCAGCCCTCACTTCCTCAGTGGCTTCTTCCACTTCTGCAGTCAACTTCCCCTCTTGGGGTCTGGCAGTACCCCTAGCAACCTCGACCCCATCGCCTTGGGTCTGTCCAGGGATCTCCAGTTCTTCACCTGTGACCTCTGCCACAGCACGCCACTCTTGGGTATCGGCAGCCCCATCTGCCACCCTCACCAGGGTCTCCATTGTATCAGCTCCCACCTTCTCGCAGGTCTCAGGATCGATACCTCCGGCCCTCTCCTGGGTCTCTGTAGCGTTACCCTCAGAGGTTTTCTCACCCTCCATCTCGTCCACCTTTTCCGAAACTCCACCCGTCTCTGCCGTGGTGTTGGTTCCATTTCCAGCCACCCCAGTGGTGGGTCTATTATTGGTCAGCTCTCCATGACTTTCAGGGACTCTTGCTCCCCTAGCTGTCCCCAGGATTTCTCCTCCTACAGCGCCACCAAATGACCGACCATCAGCTGCTGGTGCAGACAAGGGAGCGGACACACATACAGTCTTCCTGGATGGCTCTTCCTCCTTGTCTTCCACTTGCACGGTAGTGTCATCACACGGTGTCAGTTCCTTAGACAGCACAATATTGGTCTCAGCTCCAGCGGTTTCTATGGGCAATAACACTTCACCTTCCATTCTGTTCTTCTCGGTGTCTGGAAGAGAACTCACATATGGCATAGGAGCAGATGGCATTATATTGTCAGCTGGGGTCACCTGGGCAGCCTTTTTGTGGCGCTTGCTCTTTTTGGGACGGGAGGAGCTGCCATCCTTACTGGACCCTTCCTTACTGTACACCCTTCCTTTCTCAGAGTCACAGTCACCCCTTGAGTCAGTGTTATGCTTCACAGTATGATGAACCCCCAAGTCACTCTCTAACTTGGTGTCAGCTCCATTCTTTTTGGCTACCATGTCACTACCAGTTACAGTGTGGTTACAACCAGTCACAGTGTGGTTTACCTCTTTACTCGTCGTGTCGCTATGTTGGGGAGAACCACCCTTTTCTTTGGTCACCCTACCTCTGGGATGTCACACTTATTGGGTACCAACATATTATTACACATAACAACATCACAGACATTCCCTTTAGCCTCCCGCTGTAACAGCAGCTCCTTTGGACTGTTCTGGCTGTTTCCTGAGCAGCCAGATACAAGCCCTTGCTCCCAGAAGTTCATAAACAATTTAGAGTCCCGGCCTATTATGACCGGAAAAGCTAAATCTGGGACTACGCCCACATCGGGTCGCTCCAGTTCATAGTCCGTCTGAAGGATCACTCTGCCCAGTGGGTACTCCGTAGTGGCCCCATGGCTGCAGCGTCCTTCGATTCGCCGTCCCGGCATAAGATGGAGTTCTGGTGTGGCCCTCACTAGGGTAACAGAGTTCCCCAGGTCTAGAAGACCTGACACACCTTGTCCATCCATCTTCACCGAACACATCCGTGACCCTAAGCTGGTTGGACGCTCTATCCCACAGATAGGACATTGGTAAGAGGAGCCCCAGAGTCCCCAGCTCCCGTCAATCCGTTCAGAGTTTGATTGCTGCGCCCCCTTATGGGTAGCCACCCCTTTTGAGGTCTCCACCCCCTTTTGGGCAACCACCCCTTTTTGGGTCTCCGCCCCCTTTTGGGCAACCACCCCTCTTTGGGCCATGATCCCCTTTATGGAATCCACCCCCTTTTGGGACATTATCCGCATTCCTGAATCCGCCCCCTTTTGTGACTCCGCCCCCTTTTGATCAACCCAGTCTATAGGGGATGCTTTCTGGGGACACCCCACAACGTATTGCTGGTGCTGCTGCTCCTGGCTCTGCAGCAGAAACTCCAGGATCTCCTCCATGCTGCCCGGCCTCTCCGGCTGCAACAAGAGAAAAACAGGAGGGGCGCTCCAATGGGTAATACCCGGCGTTCAAGGGGAAGGGGGGGGGGTAGAATACCACTAACCTTTCCTGGTTGTACCGCCCGTACAACCAGGATCTGCAGCCTGTGGTGTATTGCTGCTCACCAAGCAGAGCCCACGTCTCACAGCCAGTCACTTGACTCCTCCCACTTGCATCTGGGTTGAGTGCGCTGTCCAACTTCGTGACCCCGCCGAGCCACCAGCCAGATGCTTGTCTCCCAGCTCGTCGTGTGGTTACCTCTAGTAACCTGGCTGCACTGCTGCCACAATCCTGACACCTGTGGTGTTGCCTCCAGCAACCGAGCTTGTATGCGTCGTCTTCATGACCCCACCGAGTCACCGGAAAACGTGCTTGGGTACGTTGTGCAGTTGCCCGTAGCAACCAATGTCCATATAAGTGCACCTGCACCGTTAGCACAATCCACAACCAACCTTGTAGGCCTTGTCCGTTGCCTCCAGCAATAAGGCTGCTACAATGCCCGCATTCTCCACCATAATGTGGTAACACGCTCTGGGATCGCCTTTACTGGGACCGAAGGGCCCGTAGCTTTCTGCATTCAACTCAGGCGGACAGCAGAGATCCGTGTGCAAATGATGCTGGGTCACATTTATTCAGGTGATAGCAACACAGAAAGCAAATAAAACAGCAACAAAATAAATCCTTGCCTGTCCGGCTCTAACTAAACAGGACGAAATCCTAACTACAGACTGGAGGGCTTCTCCCTTCCAGTTAAACACATAAATACTGTAAAGCTTTCACTCACATGTGTCTCATTCACAGAGAGGCTTTCAGTGTTCCCTGGCTGAGACTCCTGCCCAGCATGGCATGTCCTGCTCCCCTCTTTGCAGGATATAGGGAGACTCACCACATATGTCCTGCACCTTTGCAGGCTTGTGGAAAAACTGGCCTCCTCACACAGGTGCAATCTAGTGTGTTTTGTAAATTACTCCTTCACACAGAACTCAGCTTTCATCAGCAGCAGTTAACCCCATGTGTGCTGCTACTGAGCCAACCTGCACTTACCCTGTGCATATGCTGCAGGGTTTAGCAATCCCACATTAACGCCGGTCACGTGAGTCATGCCAGCCACGTGCCATAGCGCCGGCATGCCTCACAATATATATATATATATACCGTATTTTTCGGATTATAAGACGTACTTTTGTATATATAATTATAGCTGAAGGGTGGGTGGACCCCTGGAGTCAATTTCCCTGGTGGGCCACAGTCAACCCAGTCCGACTCTGATATTGTATATAAATGTCGCTGGTATTCTCTGTATCTGTCTAGTGAACTGAAGGTCTATGCTAGACTGAAATGTCTTGCCTGGATAAAATTTCTATAATCTCAGAGGCATCCCTCAGATTTATACACCCCTCCAAATCCCACTGTAGGCTTTCCCCACAGCAATCATATGACCTCCAAATCCCACTACAGAGGGCCCCAGCATTAACTTTCCCCACCAAAACTGCCATCATAGGAGGGCTGTCAGCAGCATTAGCCCCTTCACTAAATCCCATTCCACTGTACGAGCAAGATCAGGGTCCTCAGAGTGCATACAGTCTAGGTTCATCCGCTGTCGGGAAAGAGGGAGGCTATCGGAAAGGAGGGAGGCTGTCGGGATGGAGGGAGGCTGTCGGGATGGAGAGAGGCTGTCGGGATGGCGCTTTCTCCTCTGGGGTAAGCTTAACATCGCTCTGCACCCCAGGCTCTCCTCTCCTTCCTCCTCAGACTCACTCCATCACTGTTCTCTCGTTCTCCCTAGCTGCTCTTCCTAACCCCACCTCCAGGCCAGAACTTTTATAGAGAAGCTCCCCTTAAGCTGGGTTCTAGAGCTCCCCCTTCTGGTCTGGAGAATGGAAAGTGTTGGATGCTGTGTCACCTGAATAGGGAACTCCCCTTCTTGCTTCCAGGCGTGACATTACGCCCTGTGGGGGAGGCAATGCCATTGTTTCAACCAGACCCCTGTGGTTCTACATTCCCCCCTAGTGAAATGCAGTACTCCCAAACTGAGGAAGCCTTTTTGCAAAACACAAGAAATTACAGTAGAAAATATAACAGGATAAAATGTACAGAGTCTTAAAACTGAAAACTTACAAAAACCAACAAAATTGGAAAAGCAGTCACTTTGGTGATTAGTCCTTCCACTGCAGTACAGGATTTGTCTCCTTTCCTGGTTGTTGGCCACTCTCTTGGGCCAGCAGTGAAACCCCTAACAATACGGGCCTGACTACACACAGTCCAGTGGTCCATTGTCCATTAACTGTTCAAGGAAAATGTAAACGTTTATACAGTAAAGTCTCTGTAGGTACGTATGCTTGGTGGTTGCATAGTTACTTAGTTACAGGAAAAACATGCAAATATCTTAATCAACCTATTTACATTCTTTATCTACATGACCATTTTACTTCCGAGGGTGGACCCTCCATCCCAGGATTCGGTCAATTACGGGACAATACCTGACCAGGTGTCCTGCTCTGTCACAGCAGCTACAAATGGGTTGTCCAGTTGCATCAAAACGATCTGTGTCTTCCTCCCCCCAAACTGGAGGCTGGCTGAATCTTGACCTCTTAAGGTGTATCCTGCAGGGACTGCACGGTTCTGGTCAGTGCAGCCAAGCCACACTTTTATTCAGCTCCCAGATATGAGGCTATAGTTCTGCAGAGGGACCACCTCCTAGGTTCTGTGTGGTGGTTCACCACGGGTGCAGGTAAACTATGCGCCACCTCCGGGTAATAGATCATAGCCGAGCACCTGCTGGATGTAGCACTTCTCAAAGTCGCAGCATCTGAATGGCATGGTCTGTAAACTGCATGAAGTCTAGATCAGGTTTCTGAATGACCATCATACGCAGTTGTACTGTGTGGGCAGGGGACAGGAGCCCCTCAATAAACTATTCAATAAGCAACTTGTTCTCTTCTGGTACACCAGCTGGGTCTGTCTGTTTCATTGCCCTCAGCACTTCCTGGAGGTTTAAAGCAAAGTCTCTGATGCTATCCTGCACCCTCTGTTTACACCTGAAGAACCTTATTTTCAGCTTTGCAGCAGTACAGGTATCAAAAGTGACTTTCAGACTGGCCATTATAAATGTTCAACAGTGTCTTTATCAGTCTCCGGCCAGGACTTTTCCTCCCACTGGGCTGCACCAGTTAGTTGCCCAATCAAGTGCACTGACTCGCTGGTCTTCTGTCAGGGGTACACTTTATAATAAGTTTCCAGTCTCTCCCTGAATTAAATCAGGGTTTCTTATTCCCCTGTGTATTGCGGCACCCACACCGCCCCTGGTGTGTATGGCATCAGGAACGGCATTACATTGGCTATGGCTGACACTCGGGCTGTACCCGGTGCTGTGGGCTGGGCTGCGGCCGCCCCTCTGCGTGGGCTCCTCTCCACCCAGCTCCGACATATTCCTCCCCCCTAGTGAATTTTAGCTCTTCGGGTCCTTCACTTCCGTGGGGATGATCAACTTTAGTTCCGCCGGTGGGACAGTTTCTCGTCCCACCAGATGTCAGAGCGCAGGTTGGGCATACTTTCGCGCTCTTGGCAGGGTACTGATGACACACCCCCTCGGCTTCCCACACACCTCGCTTCTCAACAATGACGACAGTCAAAAACACACAGTTCACTTAAGTTCATGGCACACAGTACCCGTATATATCGGGCACGACATCCTGTTCATGACACCAAAAACTGTCGCACTCCAGGGCCGTGGGGTACTCAGAACTGGGCTGGTTAGCAGTTCTGAGGAGTCCCAGGGGTCGAGACCCAGCTTCCATGACCCTGGGTTCAGTTGTAAAAGAGTGTTCTTGGCTACTTTAGGGAAAAGGGTGATTGATAAGGGAATTATTTGTAACGCCACCAGTAGTTTGTGGCTATGAGTGGCCACTGCTGCTGCAGAACCTCTGGGGAAGGTGGATGGGCAGCTGAGATGTTGTGGCTCCCCATGGGTGGAGCGGATCCACAGGACAGTAGATGTTGAAGGGTGTAGAGTGCAGGATGGAGGGTGCACAAATAACTGGAGTCCACAGCAATTAACGTTTCCTTTACCTTTACTTGTCCCTCACAGATACAGTCCGGGGCACCGGTTTAGATGTTACTGGGGACCTGGGCCGCCTGGAAGCAATCAGGAGGGATCCACATAGCCAGGTGTGTTGGAGGTCTCCCTTCTGCGTTTTCTCTTGCGAGTTCCCGCAGTTGCATGAAGCTGTGCTGCGGCCCTCTCTCTCCCTCTCTCCCTTAGTCTATACCTGTATAGCAGGCAGCGTGAGCCCTAATCCAGGGGTTGCTTCTCAATGGAGACCTCGGGCTCTAGTATGCTACTGTGCTTCAAGCGTTAGGTAGGCCAGGGGACTTGGATTCCCCTCCCCTCCGTATTTCTGCTGCTGGGCCATTAGTACCCGAACAGCCTCAGACTCTGGTGTCCGGTTTTCTTGACTCTTTCTTCTCTGGGGTGAGCGTAACAACTCTCGGCTCCCCATGCTCTCCTTCCTCCTCAGACTCACTCTATCACTGTTCTCTCATCCTCCCTTGCTGTTCTGCCTATCCCCACTTCCAGGTCAGGACTTTTATAGGGAAGCTCCCCTTAAGCAGGGTTCTAGCGCTCCCCCATCTGGTCTGGAGACAGAAAAGTGTTGGATGCTGTGTCACCTGAATAGGGAACTCCCCTTCTTGCTTCCAGGTGTGACATCACCCTCTGTGGGGGAGGCAATGTCATTGTTTCAGCCAGACCCCTGGGGTGCTACAGTTACAGGTGCATCTCAATGAATTAGAATATCATCAACAGGTTAATTTTTTTCAGTAATTCAATACAAAAAGTGAAACGCATATATTATATAGAGTTATTACAAACAGAGTGATGTATTTCAAGTGTATTTCTCTGTTAATGTTGATGATTATGGCTTATAGCCAATGAAAACCCAAAGATCATCTCAGAAAATTAAAGTAGAGAGGATGAAGGGTTAAAAACCGTGCTGCCATATTCCACGAGATATCAAAGGGTGAATATAATATTGATTTATTTGTCAACATGTTTCAGGGCTCCCTGAAACGCCCTGAAACATTGTAATAGCATATGGATGTGTCCTGAGGAAGGGGCCAAGAAACTCTGAAATGCATTGACTAATCAATATTATTCACCCTTTGATGTCTTGTGGAATACAGCAGTGCAGTTTTTAACCCTTCATCTTTGATACTCTATATGCACCACGCTACGGACTGTAGCAGCTGTGATATGCTTTTATAGTGGTTGTGACTCACAACCACACAAGGTGAGCCTCTGATACCTATTTAGGTAATATTTTATCTCTCAGACCCTTCACCCTCCCTACTTTAATTTTTATGAGATAATGACCCTTAGATTTTCATTGGCTGTAAGCCATAATCCTCAACATTAATAGAAATAAACACTTGAAATAGATCACTCTGTAATGACTCTATATAATTTATGCGTTTCACTTTATGTATTCAATTACTGAAATAAATTAAATTTTTGATATTCTAATTCATTGATATGCACCTGTAAAATATACTTGCCACAGTCTCCTCACTGCAGTCACACTACTTCTGGGTCCTTTCATTAAGCCTCATGCATATTCACTTGTTGCCTCGACCACCCTCTGTGCTAGCATCTGTGATTGGTTGCCCAGCCTCACAGTAGCTGTCTGTGTCCTCTCAGTGTAATAATAAATAATTAAAAATAATGGTGTGGGATTCCCCGTATTTTGATACACAGCGCAGATAAGGCACACAGTTGTGAGCTGCAGCCTCCAACTGTGTGCATTATCCTGACGGGGTATCAAAATATGAGGGTCTCCACACGGGTTATTTTTTTAAATTATTTAAATAATAAAAAAAGTGGCATGGGGTCTCCCCCAATTTTGATCCTCAGCTAGGATAAAGCGCAAAGCTGGGTGTTGGTAAATACCTTGCAGCTTTGACCGTAATCCATAACGAGGTCCCACTAAGCTTCCCGGCCCTGCCATATCCAGAGCTTGCGCTGAGTGGTGACATTAAAGTGACTTCTCAGCGAGGGCTCTGCTACAAAGGGTGTCTGTTTTTATTCTGAATAAAGAAGTTTTTTCTCTACGTCTGTTTTTTAACTACGGTATTTACTTACATGATGATTGGTAATGTGGGGGTCTCCTAGAGCCCTGGATATGACTAATCCAGGGCTCAATGTCAACTGTCAATTCACAGCTGTCATTAATATAATAAAGCTTTATTTATATAGCGCCAACATATTCCGCAGCGCTTTACAATGTAAATCCCAACTGCCACTGCACAAGGGCAATTGGGAAGAGTTGGGTAAAGCACCAGGAATAGCACGTCTAATTGGATGAGCCATTTCTTGGGCGGCTGTTCTTAGACTGGAGGGCCCAATAACCATGGGCTTCCACAGGCTGAGAAGTCCAATATGATCCAATGGATTACTATTCTGTACTCAAAACAGAAAGCCATGGTGAAGGCGAATGGTCTATTGTCTGCTGACTTTCCTATTCACAATGAAATGCGACAGGGTTGCCCACTCGCGACCGAATTTCATTCTTACTCTGAAGCCGTTCCTAAGAAAGATAAGACCTAATGGTTGCATTTGGGGGCCTACAATTATAGGGAAGCCATATAAAATTGCGGCCTATGTGGACGACTTACTTGTCTTTAGTAATAAATCAGATACCTCCCTACCGAAACTCCTGAGAGAATTTGCCATGTCTAGTGATCTAACGTTAAAAAAAACTTAAAACCTGCCTGGGTGTCAATACTGGATTGGCAAAGAGTAGAAGTATGTTATTTTTTTTTTGAGCATTTGATGCTATTTTGTTTATTTTTTTTAAAGATGGATAACCCCTTTCAGTGTGATTACTGCAGCTCACTATGGAATGAACCAGCAGCACCAGCAACGCTGACATTTGATTGAGAGTCAGATGGGCATTAAAAGGCCAATGTTCTTGTCAATGTCACATTTTAAATTATCTCAACCCATTGTTGAAGCTCTTGCATACATCAAGCTTGAAAGAGCTTTTTGCATGTTTTGTTGTCATATGCAAGTTATTAAAAGGGACTCTATCAGCACAGAATGACAGCTCAAGCAAAGCGCAGGCACCGTTGCACCACGGCTGGGCTAATTATTTAAATATACCTTTTCATGACACAATGCACGAGCGCCACCACCCTGCACAATCATCTTGCGCCGACATAGTCCACCCAAAGAGAATCTGTCAAAAGGTCTCCGCCATGAAATCTGTGAGCAGCATGATGGAGAAGCAGAGACCCTGACTGCAGGAATCTATCACTTATGGTACCTTTACACGCCGCGACGGCAGGCTGGATACATCGCGCTACTTCACGTGCACGAGCACGCTCAAACGGCTACAAACGGTGAACGCATCTCCTTTACACGCCGCGACAAGGTGCGCTACGCCACGCTACATCTATAGCTAGCTACATCGCCGGGTGTCTCAAGTAGCCAGCTGTAGCTTAGCGTACCCGCTTCACACGCCGCCACCACAGGGTAGTTGGGAGCAACAAAGGCAGGACGTAAAACACATAGGCGTGCCACAGTCCTGTACGCTGCGCCCAAACCACAACCATTGGCCAACACTACGGAGTTGTGATTGGGCACGACGGAAAGGGCGGATGGCCGAGACGTGACGTACCAGTGAGGGGAGTGAAGCACGGAATAAGCGGTTGTGACATACTTCACCGCTGTGTCCAGCATTATTCATTATGTGTTTACAGGATGTGCACACTGTATCTGAGAATCATGGGCCATTTGGTTTGGTTTCCCGTAAGTTGTGGGCCGCGTAATTGTACTAAGGTATGATCGTGCATACGGCGCGTATGTGTAGTGCTGAAGGGACAGCTCATCCAAGATGGAGGGCTGTGCGGCAAGGGCCAATCGGCACGCAGCAGCTTCCACCAATGATCGCACATGGGGCGCGGTAAGACGGAGCCGAGGTCACGCCTTAGCTACATTGCAGCTACATCGCAGGGTGTCCGGAGTTCCCTTCCGTTGCTTCTTTACACGCCGATACAGCTCGCTACCATCGGCGATGTAGCCATCAGTTTTCGAGCAGAGCCCATAAACAGATGTATCTGTCGCCAGCTGTAGCGTCGCGTCTTCAGACGCCGCTACGACGGGCTACATTGACGCTACAAGCTACATTTGTAGCCTGTAGCGGGCTGTATCCAGCCTGCCGTCGCGGCGTGTAAAGGTACCATTACTGATCAGTGCAGTTTTGATAGAATCCCTGTTTTGAGTAATGTAGATGTAGCAGAGCTAAGACTTCTGGGCTGTGTTTAATCTGCCCATACCCCTGACAGCGGCCTATGTACACACTGCATTATGAGCAAGCTGCCAATCGGTGCAGGACGGGTTACACAGATTATCTGGTCTGGCTTCTACATGAAACCTATTCCTCTAGCAACTTCCTCCTGTTGATAAACACATTCCTGGGAGGGCGTGGCCTGGCTATGGAAGAGCAAAGACGCTGAGCGACATAGCTCCCGCTCCCAGGCATTGAAAATAGCAATCTGCCGGCGGTCCACGGTGATGGCTGCGATGAGGAACAGTGCTGCACCAGGGGAGCGCGACATGGAGGCAGAGGCTGCACCGCTGTTACAGCCCCGCGGCTCGGCCGAACAACCCACCATCTCAGACATCAGCCGCTCAGAGGGTATGCTGATAAGAGGCACTAGCAGCAGAATGGCGGCGACAGTGGCGGGCAAGGAGCTGAGGTACCGGGAGGAGATGGGTGAATCCCCACATCAGATAAGTGAACAACAAGCTAGGGGAGGAGGGGGAGTGGAAGAGGCCACTCAACGAGCATTCTATACTAATACACATCAGAATGCTGAACAGCACAAGGAGACCAAGAGAAAACCCCTAATGGTACCCCGGGGACGGAGACTGAGATTGGACTGATTAAAGTAAGCAGTCTGCTCCCCTCCATAGATCCCAGGAGGCCTGGTCCATCAACAGGGGCCCTGACTCCCCAGATCACTTTCTTACAAGAAGGCAGCATGCAGAACATAAGCGTGCTGGCGGAGCTGGGTGACTTGCGTGCACGCAAGTCCTCCATACCCACCAGGGAGGACATGGAAGCCTATATTACACGCTTAGAGCAGGCATACAGGAGTGAGCTCTCTTGTTTAAGGGGAGAAGTGTCCAGAGTAGATAACCAGGGACAAGATCATGCCCTTAGAATATCAGCCCTGGAGGAGATGTGCCAGTCCCAACAAGAAATGCTGCAAACCCAATCCACGCAGATTCTGCACCTGGTTGATGCTCTAGATGACGGAGAAAACAGGGGACGCCATAATAATATAAGAATTAGAGGGCTACCGGAGTCAGTCGAGTCCCGTGACCTCCCTGGAGTGCTACAATCAATTTTCAATGGAATATTGGGGGACCCTCCCTCGAACGTAATTGAACTGGATCATGCACATAGAGCACTGGGTCCCAGGTCGGCAGACCCCGAGTGGCCCCGGGATGTTATCTGCTGAGTTCATCGTTATGTTATCAAGGACGTTATTACAACCCAGATAAGAAACGGGCGGCCCTGCAAATTTGAGGATAAAAATCTAACTATTCTCCCAGACCTATCGCGGCTGACCCCACAAAAAAGGAGAGCTCTGCGCACTCTATTGGACGTGCTCAAAGACTATGACTTGTCATACAGCTTGGGATTCCCCTTCAAATTGCAAGTGAGGAATAATGGCCGGGTTCACGTTTTATGCTACCCTGCCTACATCCCATCGTTCACATGTGCCCTTGAGGTGCCGCCGGTGTCTACTCCTGGATGGCCGCAGTTTCCGCTGAGGGTTTCGGAAGGACCAAGGAGACCGGTAGAGGCGTTCAAACGTCGACAAGGAGGAAACGGAGAGCCTGGGCCGCGACGTTGAAAGAGAGGAAGCCGATCCATATGTGTCCTATTCCAGCTGCTCCTTGTTGAGATTTTGTATTGCTTGATCTTAGCATTAACAACGAGCTAGACCTCTGCATCCCTTCCGCAAACTCAAAAACTCCTGCCTTCCCTCCTATTCACCTACCTCCTCTTCCCTCCCCTCCCCCTTCCCCCCACCCTTTCCACCTTCTTCCCCTTCCCCCCTCTCCCCTTCCCTATTTCCTCCCCCCTTTTTGCAGATCAAGTAACAGATAACTACTGTATGAGGGTTACAGTATCTCACTGGAGAGCGATTTTCAGAGCCTCAGTAGAGGTACCTGTAGACTGGAAAAAGTGATGGCTGCCTTTAACGTAAATTGTTCTGGTATTGGTTCCCCCTATATCTGGAAATTATCAGTATTTCAAGATCAGTTACTACTTTTATTACTTTTATTGCTATTATCATATACAAGTGGCGGATGATTTTGAGTTATTAGCCTGGAGCCAGGAGGCTCCTGTATAGAAGGCCTACACCTCAAAAGGGAATCTCGGTTGCATTGGTGCGCTGAGAAATAGTTTCCCACCCATATATAAGTTAAAGTTTTTATTACTGTTGGTGTATCTCATTGATAGTAGTCGGTAAAATATTACCGATAGGTCCTCTCTTCTCTTCTTTTCGTTATTCTTATTCTCCTCCCTTGTTTGGTTTTTCTACTAGTGCTTTTGTCCTTCTCTTCACCCTTTTCTTTTCTATATCTCCTTCTCTTCCTTCTGGATCCTGGGGAGGCCCTTAGTGGTGCCCTTGAGTCCCTATCGACGGGAGCATTTGCCTACTGGACAGTTGTCTTCCTGCTCGGCTCCGCGAGCGAGGATGTCTCAGTTCAAACTATGTTCTTCTAATGTGAGGGGATTTAATACCCCACAAAAAATAACACAGATTTTAGAGGACATGCATAAACAAGGTGTCGTGTTATTGTTATTACAGGAAACCCACTTCAAGAAGGATCATGTCCCTGGTATCGGTGGCTGACGCTACAATGTCTGGGTTCATAGCGCTAATCTGGAGGCGAGGTCAGGTGGAGTCTCCATTGCGGTACATAACTCTCTTGCGCATACAATACTTGATACAATTGTGGACGAGGAAGGTAGATTTATTTTTCTGAAAATTAGAGTCAATTCCACTATACTCACCATAGCAAATTGGTATCTACCTAACAAAGATCCAGACAAAAAGTGTTTGATGCTCTTAACTGCACTAGGAAACTTCGCAGAGGGAGCCATCCTGGTTGGTGGCGATTTTAATTTCACCCTAAACCCTGACGTTGATAATGCCCCGGGAGAACACAGTGTGGCTAAATCGAGACTGAATGCGGTCAGGAGGGCCATACAAAACGTAGGATTAGTAGATTTGTGGAGGGCCATACACCCAAAGGATAGGGACTATACCTTTTTCTCATCCGCCCATGGGTCGTACAGCAGGATCGATATGCTCTTATCCAGCCAGAGGATTTTGACATGGCAAATACAGGCCCTCATAGGCCAAATAGGCTCGTCTTATCATGCCCCCATCTTTTGTCGGTTCCATATACCCGGGGGATTGGCGAGACAGTGGACATGGAGACTGAACGACAACATACTAAATGACACGATTTGTAACACGGAGGTACAGTCTACCATTAGAGATTTCATTTCAATACATGCTGAGGATTCTACAGCTGCTCCTCTCCAGTGGAAGGCTTTAAAGCGAACCTGTCACCCCCTCCAGGCATCTAAAGATAACATAGCCACCTTCTGCAGCGCTAAGGCTGCATTCTGACAAGGTGTCTATAGCATTTATGCTCCCTTGATTCACTGAAATAAAGACTTATATAAAATCTGTTTCAAACCAGACCCAAGACCGGGAGGCGGGTTTTCAAGTGTCTATCTCCCTCCTCTGTGGTGTCAGTCATCCCTCTCTGCTCTCTGTGTGCCGCCTCCAGGGCCACCTCCCTGCACTGGAGAGCTTTGTCAGCTCTGCTACAACATAGAGCTGGGAGACCCCACAGTAGTAAATCTAGCAGGAGGACCCTGAGCAGAGAAAGCACTGCCTGCTACGTAGCAGCCCTTGAGCTGTCAGCAGTGCAGCAGAGTTGAGTTTGTGCTGTAGATCAGGGGCTGAGGACGGAGCAATGCTGCTGGGTACAAGAAACTGAAAGTGAAAACTGCTCAGGTCAAGGGCTGCTACGTAGCAGGCAGTGCTTTGTCTGCTCGTCCTCCTGCTAGATTTACTACTGTGGGGTCTCTTATAACAGCAGCTCTATGTTGTAGCAGAGCTGACAAAGCTCTGTAATGCAGGGAGATGGCCCTGGAGGCGGTGCACAGAGAGCAGAGAGGGATGACTGACACCACAGAGGAGGGAGACAGACACTTGAAAACCCGCCTCCCGGTCTTGGATCTGGTTTGAAACAGATTTTATATAAGTCTTTATTTCAGTGAATCAAGGGAGCATAAATGCTATAGACACCTTGTAAGAATGCAGCCTTAGTGCTGCAGAAGGTGGCTATGTTATCTTTAGATGCCTGGAGGGGGTGACAGGTTCGCTTTAAAATGCTCTAGACTCAAGAAGGAAAAAATAGCAAAAATTGAATCCTTATTACAGAAAATAGCGGACCTGGAGTGTTCACATAAGCAGACCCTATCCAAACAGACCTTAGCTGATCTTACAGTTGCCAGAGATGAACTGAAAGCCCTGGTTGATCAAAAGTACCTAAAAGGACAGGAGAGACTGCACAGATTCCTGTATGAGTATGGGGACAAGTGCGGTAGACCGTTAGCTAGGGTGTTACATCCCAGGGGAGCCCCTGGACGAGTCCCGCAAATTAGGCGCTTGAATGGCGATATCACACAAAACCCAGACGACATCCTGTCGACATTCAGGGACTACTATAGTAGACTGTACAACATAAAAGGAAATTACGATGACATGGACCCGACGAAACTAGAAGGAAAGACGGCAACCTACATGGATGAGACAGCGCTACCAACTCTAGACCCCAAAGATACAGTCTTATTAGAGACCGACTTCTCTGAAGCAGAGGTAATAGAAGCTATTAAACAATCTCCGGGAGGGAAGAGCCCGGGACCAGATGGTTTTACCCCCAAGTTTTTCAAGCAGTTTGGCGCCCTGGTCGCGCTGTTCCTAACGAGGGTCTTTAATTCAATCTCCCCCGAGAGTTCTTGGGCTCCTCAGTCCCTTGAGGCGTATATTAGTGTTATCCCTAAGCCAGGAAAGGACCACTCAGAAGCAGCGAATTATCGGCCAATATCCCTAATGTGGATACTAAATTATACTCTAAGCTGCTTTCTAATCGTTTAGCCCCCCTCCTCCCATCAATTATCCACAACGACCAAGTGGGATTTGTCCAAGGGAGGGAAGCTAGGGATAACACTAATAAATTGATGTTGCTCACGGCAAGCTCGAGGACACGTGCACAAAAGGCCTTCAACCGAGTCAGTTGGCAATTCATGAAGGCCTCTCTGGGGCGGATCGGCTTGGGGGCCAGATGCTTGCATAGGATTCTGTCACTATACAGCTGCCCCACGGCAAGGGTCAGAGCAAACGGTGACTTGTCTCAGCCCTTCTCGATCCACAATGGAACTAGACAGGGGTGCTCCTTGTCCCCATTGATATATATTGTGATTATGGAACACCTTGCTGTGGCAATCAGACAGAACCCAAATATCAGGGGGGTGGAATGGAACCGTAGACAGTATAAGGCAGCATTGTTTGCAGATGACCTATGACTATTCATCACACACCCCCGCATTTCCTTTCCCTCACTCAAAGTTTTTGATACGTTTGGGAATTTTAGCAACTTTAAAGTCAATATAACTAAGACGGAGGCCCTCAATGTCTACCTCCCTGAGATTGAGAAGAGGCACCTGGCTGACCATTTTCATTTCAAGTGGCAGTCTGATGCGCTAAAATACCTAGGGGTCATGGTGCCTCGAGATCCCTCTAAGGGGTATACCCTAAACTATCTGCCTCTGCTTCGGAAGACGATCAAAGACTTACAGACATATGACAAACGGAGGCTCTCATGGTTTGGTCGTATAAATGTGATCAAAATGGACGTCTTGCCCAAATTTTTGTTCATGTACCAGACAGCCCCTATCTACGTCCCACCACACTACTTCACTAAATTGCAAGTGAAAGTCTCTAGGTTCATTTGGGGAGGTAGAAGACCAAGAATCACTATCCACAGACTTTGTTGCCACAAACTCAGGGGTGGTGCGGGTTTACCCAATTTCAAAATATACTATAAGGTGGTCATACTGACGAGATTATTGGAATGGCAATACCAACGGATTTCCAAACAATGGGTAGAGGTGGAACAGGGAATGGCGGAACCTCCATTATGGTGTCTACCCTGGATTTCTCCGGAAGACAGACCTAAATTGGGAGAGGATGCGGAGCTGGCGATTAACGCTCTAAAGGTCTGGGATAGAGAGACGGGAAGGGGTGAGAGCCGAAAAAGGCAGGAACCTCTAGCCCCAATCTTCCATAATCCGTCTTTTTCCCCGGCGTGGAGGGCTGACTCATTTCTGGGATGGCACAGAGCAGATGACCCGCGTCTGCTGCATATGTTTAAGGATGGGGCCCTTGTTCCCCTTCGATCCCTGGCTGGAGAACGAACTGGGTCCTCCTGGTTGGAGTACGCACAAATACAGTCTTATGCCTTTAAATGAAATCTAGTATCTGGTCTGCAGGTAGACCAGACGCCTCTAGAGAGGCTGTTCATGCTAGAGTCCCCGCCCAATCACATGGTCTCAGCATTATACTCGGTATTAAATGACAATGAAGGAAATGATAAACCGAGGTTTTTTCTGAGATGGGAGACAGAATTGAATTGTGAGTTGTCCGGGAGGGAGTGGACGAAAACGTGCTCTCTTACACACAGACTTTCTATGACATGTTCGGCCCAGGAGAAAAGTTACAAGATCCTCTCCAGGTGGTACCGTTGTCCGGCTAATCTCCATGCGGCTTTCCCCTCCATCCCGGACAAGTGCTGGAGATGCGGAACAGAGCGGGATACCATGGTGCACATATGGTGGGAGTGCAATCGGATTTAGCCCTTATGGAACTCAGTGTTTGAGGTTTATAAGAAGATTAGTGGCGTGGAACCTGAGAGGACACCTTTGCTGGCTTTGATCTCGCTCCTCCCTGGTTCCTTTAAATTCATTAAGTCGGACCTCCTCAGATTCTGCATGATGGCAGCAATAGCAGTGATACCCAGACATTGGAAAACCACTCACTCTCCTGAGCTGACAGAGTGGCTAGCGGAGATGACTAAAATCCACTGTATGAAGTAGCTCACGGCAGCAGTCACCGATGCCAGGGATAGATACCTGCGGATATGGAGCCCTTGGGTACTGTTTCTTGGGTCCCCTAAGTTTAGAGCCGCGTTCACGGGCAGAGATAGGTAAGCACAGGGGACGGGTGGAGGTGACACCTTCGCTTGGGCGCCCTGAGATCCAGAGAATTCCCCTCATTACTCATCTTTCATCGTTCTATACCCTTTCCCTCTCTAAACCTTATACATCTATTCTTTCCTTATCGAATAAAAGTGTACTCATGTTCCTTTTTTCTTTCCCTTTTTCAATTGTCCTGGTTGTGTTCCCCTGTTTCCTCTTTTCTTTTTCTTTCCTTTCTCCCGTCCTCTTGATCACCTATTTACTTGAAATAGTATATTACGATTATATACCGACTTGCTACCTTTTAATCAGCAAGCCAATATTTACGGACAGGGTATGTGTGTTAACTTTGTCCATACTAAGCTTTACTTATATACTGATCAAAAATATAAAATTATAGAAGGTTTATTTTTGCACAATTATACTTCTTACGAAATGTTTAGTAAGGGATCTTAAACCGTGATATGATGCCTCGGAACGAAGCCAAAGATCCTAAACTTAACCCGGAAGTGCTCTCTATTTGAAATTATCATAATAAAGTATTATGCTGACTTTAACTTGATGACCAGATGGTCTTTAAAAGGTCAAATCCTCCCACATAAATATGGGACTTTTCAGATGAGACCCGGACAATGGGATATTTGTCCTGAGTGGAAAATATCGAACTACAATGTCATGGTGTTTGCCAGTTTTGATGTTTAGCCCATTGAAATTGCAATGGTATTTGTTGAAACTGTAATTGTATACAGTTGTATATGTGTACAACTGTATGTGTATTTGTGTGTTTGTCAATAAACAAAGATTGAACATAAACACATTCCTGGAATCAGGGTCCCATCGTCTCTACCAAGCTGCCCCATTAAACAGTGAAAACCTCCTGACAGATTCCCTTAATAATAATAATAATATAATATTTATTCATTTATATAGCACTATTCCATAGCACTTTGCATACATGAGTAATGATGTCACTCTTGGAGCTCACAATCTACACTGTTCCAAATTATTATGCAAATTGGTTTTAAGTGTCATAGTGTTTTATTTTGATTTTTTTTCAATGAAACCCATTGATGGTATTGTGTCTCAGGGTTCTTTGGATCATTGAAATCAATCTCAGATATCTGTGATAATTAGTTTGGCAGGTGAGCCCAATAAAAGGAAAACTGTGTGTTCCACAATATTACGCAGGCCACAGTTTTCAAGTAACATGGGAAAGAAAAAGAATGTCTCTGCTGCCGAAAAGCAACAAATAGTGCAATGCCTTGGACAAGGGATGAAAACATTTGATATTGCACGAAAACTTAAGCGTGATCATCGTATTGTGAAGAGATTTGTGGCTGATTCTGAGCACAGATGTGTTCATGCAGATAAAGGCAGAATGAGGAAGGTTTCTGCTAGGCAAGTTCATCAGATTAAGAGAGCAGCTGCTAAAAAGGCCTTACAAACCAACAAACATATATTTGAAGCTGCTGGTGCCTCTGGAGTCCCTCGAACCTCAAGGTGTTAGGATCCTTCAAAGATACTAAAAGAAGGAAGCAAGCGCAGATAGGGTCTTATCTTTTTAACAATCAGCGGCTAAAGAGCCGTATTGATAACTGCTTATCTGGTTTAGTTGTGTGACACACAACCAGTATTGAAAGCATGTAATAGCGGCTGCTGCTGGACCCACACCTCTACGTGCTATGTGGTCAGATTCCAGAGTTTTCCAGGGACAATGTGTCGTCGGTCCGCGCGGCCACAAAAGACTGAATCAGAAGTTCACTCTATACCTTTATTTGGATCCATTCAACGCGTTTCGGAGCCTGCTATGCTCCTTCATCAGGGAGTGTATGAGATCATACACTCCCTGATGAAGGAGCATAGCAGGCTCCGAAACGCGTTGAATGGATCCAAATAAAGGTATAGAGTGAACTTCTGATTCAGTCTTTTGTGGCCGCGCGGACCGACAACACATTGTCCCTGGAAAACTCTAGGATCCTTCAAAGGTTTGCTGTGGTGCATAAACCCACTATTCGGCCACCCCTAAACAGTGCTCACAAGCAGAAACAGTTGCAGTGGGTCCAGATATACATGAAGACTAATTTTCAAACAGTCTTGTTTACTGATGAGTGCCGAGCAACCCTTCATGGTCCAGATGAATAGAGTAGTGGATGGTTGGTGGATGCCACCATGTCCCAACAAGGTTGAGACGTCAGCAAGGAGGTGGAGGAGTCATGTTTTGGGCTGGAATTATTGGGAAACAGCTGGTAGGCCCCTTTAAGATTCCTGAAGGTGTCAAAATGACCTCTGCAGCGTATATAGAGTTTCCAACTGAGAACTTTCTGCCATGGTACAAAAAGCAAAAACATGCCTTTAGGAGCAAAATCATCCTCATGCATGTCAATGCACCATCTTATGTTACAAAGAATACCTCTGTGCCAGGCTGCTATGGGCATAAAAGGAGATAAACTCATGGTGTGGCCACCATCTTCCCCTGACCTCAACCCTATAGAGAACCTTAGGAGTATAATCAAGCAAAAGATCTATGAGGGTGGGAGGCAGTTCACATCAAAACAGCAGCTCTGAGAGACTATTCTGACATCATGCAAAGAAATACAAGCAGAAACTCACAAGTTCATTGGATGCAAGAATTGTGAAGGTGATATCAAAGAAGGGTTCCTATGTTAACATGTAACTTGGCCTGTTAGGATGTTTTGGAGTTAAATAGCTTTTTATTTCAGTGAATGTGACCTCCTAATGCTGCAAATTCAACAAATCAGCATTTTCAGTTCTTTCAAACATATCAAATGTTTATAAACTCTGCCGTGCCTAATAATTTGGAACAGTGCATTTAGAGTTTTTTTTTAATTTTGAAGATTATACTGATTATACAGTTATCATTGGGAGGTTTCTTCAATAAAATTCGATGTATACTCTAACGGGTGATGACTTTTATTACACTATCATTTGCACCGACCATTTAGGAAAATCAGAAAAAAAGAACATTTGCATAATAATTTGGAACACAGTGTAAACATCCTATCAGTATGTCTTTACAATGTGGGAGGAAACCCACGCAAACACAGGGAGAACATACAAACTCCTTGCAGATGTTGTCCTTCGAGTCCTTGGTGGGAATTGAACCCAGGACCTCAGGACCCCAGCTCTGCAAAGGCTGCAGTGCTACCCACTTGAGCCACTGATATAGAGTTTAGAGTTTAGACAGTTGTTAGAAGTAATGTGTACCCTACTATTTTTTAGATTCTCTTTTAAAACCATATAATTGTTTTCAAATCAGATTCAGGAAACATCACTTAGTAAATATAATAGCCTCTGACACTTATCAGTGTATAAATAAGAGCAACAGATAGCACAATGACTAACTTTGGAGTGTTCATTGCTAATAGAGTGCATTCATACCATAGAGCAAAACAAAAACTAAAAAAGAGTCAACATTCTGGTGGGGCCCATGGATTACAGTGAAGAAACTAGAAAATTTGAGATGTCCAGCGAGGTTTGACCAAACTTTTGTGATGCATTATTTTATGGGGGTAAAGGATCTCTTAACTACCATTAAAGGTTCACTGTTTTCCTGCTTGTCATCCTGCTTTTTTATCTTGACCTCCTCGGCCTCCACCTGGCATTCCTCGTCCTTGCCCTCCAAAGACACCTCTCCCAGATCCACCGGCTCCTCGGCCTTTCATCTGCTTTTTCTGCTGCATCCCCCCATGACCTCTGCCCTTTGACATGACTTCCTCTTTCACCATATCAATAATTTCATCTGGGATTCACAGGTATTTAATTGTGCTGCCACGTATGTAGCATTCAGGGATTCTCCAAAATTTGTCTCAGTCCCTTGATGTGCAAATGACTTCACGAAGACTGATGTTCATCCAATTGTCACAGCTCACCAAGTGCCCATTGTAGATCTCACCATTCTTTAGCTCAGCCAACATAGGATGGTTCTGGGCACTCTTTAACAAAGATAAAGGAAGTCATTATATTTTGTATCCTGCTAAAGAATTAATTTGTTTGTGTTGGGGCTGGAGGAGAACGCAGTTACTTCCGATCGCCGACGTTTTAAGCTAGTGCTATGTTGTGATATTTTATGAGCCCATTGTAATGTGACCCTTGATACTATACATATCATATCATCGTATATTGTATGTTTGATGCTGTTTTCAATAAAACTTACATTTATAAAAAAAAATGAAAGAAAACTAAGCAGTTTTGCCTGTAATGAAAATTGTGACTAATAAACTGTGAGAAAAACCTATTCTGGTAAAGAAGCCCTAATATAACAGGTCATGTTATTGTGTCCCATACCAGTTGCGTGTGTATAGAGACAATTTAACCTTTTACAGCTACTTTGTGATTACTACCGCAATAGGTCTCGTACACACCACTGTAATCCAGGAGCAATACTACCATTGTTAGGTGTATCTGAACATACTATCCCGATCTACTCTATTTTGCACCTGACTATCTCTCTTACTTGATCTTTCTTAAAGGTAATCTACCCACTACCAGGTCTCTTTCTCTTGATGACCCTATACATACAGTACATACCAGGGCCGGACTGGGACCAAAAAGCAGCCTTAAAGCAGATCAATATATACACAGATGTGCATGGTAGGTTGGTAATTTATCAGCGCATAAATAATGATGGAATTTAGAGCACTGTTGATGTCACCCGATGATGACATCACAGACTCCTGGATCTCCAGACATCACAGACTCTCCTGGATCTCCAAACATCATTGACTCCTGGATCGCCATCAGTCAGGGCCACTAGTCTCTCTTAAAGAGACACATCATGTGTTTACCCACTTGTTCATTGGGTTGGAGTCTTTGTAGATTGACTGGCTGGCTAATATGACTTGGGCTTTTTAGACATGTCCTCAGGAGGGAAGGACAAACCAGGAGAGGACAAACCAGGAGAGAAAGACCCCATGCGGCCATGAGAGGTAATGTCTGTCTACTCATCTCTAGACACAACGAGCTGAAAACAAAGGCTCAGAAACCATATCTTCTCTGTAGATAACTATTCTCATGTATCCATCACATAGGACTGCAAGGAAACCCACTGCCTGCTCACCCTCCCGGCTCCGCTACATCTCTTACACAATCTTGTCTTATTTTTTGCAGCTCGGAAACACCCTTAGTCAGTTTTCGAGTTGGACCCCAATGATGACTGACACCTGAAATGACAGATCTGATTGGTCCTAACACCCATGATGCTTCACTTGTGGCTAAATAAAATAGTCCACTTCACCACTAAAAAATGGAGTACTGCCTCTTTTTTTGAATTTTGTATATGACAGACCATCCGCTACCGCCCTGCCCCCCTCTTCCTCCCACATGTCCGGGGCTCGGACTGCCGGGTGGGGGGGGGTCACCACTGGACCCCGTACACTTTGCCCTGGGCCCTGACAGGGGTCCCTGAGCATTGGCCCCCACCTCACCCCTGGGGCCCCCTGAGACTGAGCGCTGCCTCCCCCTCTCCCTTTTAACCTCAGCGGCCTGCACTGATCCCAGAGTAGCGTCTAGTTTGGAGTTGAATTTTGGAGGGGGCGAGTGATTTCATGAAATCATGATATCATTGGAATGGGCAGGGTTTCCTCAGTCCAATGGAAACTATTGCAGCGTGCCGCAGTCAGTGTGGATTGTGGTGGGTGGGAGGACTGTGCTGGGCTCATGATCCTGTGTTGTGCTGTGGAGAGAGAAGTCCAGCTCCGAGGCTCCTGGAGTCCCGGTCTGAGGCTCCTGTACTGAGCTGTGGAGAGAGGAGTCCAGGTGTGAGGCTCCTGGAGTCCAGCTCTGAGGCTTCTGTACTGAGCTGTGGAGAGAGGAGTCCCAAACTGAGGCTCCTGTACTGAGCTGTGGAGAGAGGAGTCCAGTTCTGAGGCTCTTGTACTGAGCTGTGCAGCCTGTGCCAGACAGGACTCTGCTGAGAGGAAGGAGAGCAGCGCTGCACTGTGAGGAGGAGGCTGATCTGGAAAGGACTGAGGTGGGGAAGATTAACCATGAGAAGAAATGAGGGGCTGTGTGTGATGTGAAGAGGTGTGGGGTATATGAAGGGAAATCCAGAGGGGCTGTGTGTAATGTGAGGAGGTGTGGGGTGTGTACAGGGTATTGAGGATAAGTTAACATGAGGCCTCCACACACGACGGAGATGGGGAGAACAAAGGAGGCGGCACAGAGAGGCAGGGGGTGGGAATGGCCCCCGTGAATCAAGCTGACTCCAGCCACAGGGAATGTCCTCAAGACTTTTAGCAAAAACACTGTTCGCAGCAGAGACTGGGAGGCCACTTCCCAGGAGAAGTCAGTGGCTCTTGGGAAGGGAAAGACCAACCTACAAGTTTGAAAAGCTTATTCCTGCCTTTTACTTCCGCAAGTGTGTCCCGGTTACTCCGGCACAGAAGCACAAGAAAAGAGGCTGCTCTCGTTCTGGCTGTCCATTGAGAAAGCAGATGAGACTTTCATATCAAGACATCATCCTGAACGTCCTTAGATATATCATTCTCTCTCCCTGCCCTTGTAACCCCCACCTGAGGAAGACAGTAATCTGCTGTCGAAATGCATTGTGGAAATAAACAGTTAAGTAAATTATCTCCCATTGTGGCCTACGTGCATTGGCGCTCCGGTGTTCACAAATTGTTTGACTGTTTCTCCCCCCTCCTGGGAGATTGTGAGGAGCCGCTGTATGCGCAGGGAGCCTGAGAACCACCTACCATGACGTATTTCCACTGACGCAGCGTCAGCTGGCCGGCACCCGGTATCACGTGACCACAACAGAAGTGGGGTCGGAGGATCCGTGCGACAGTGCTGAATCACCGCAGGATCACGCGGACACTTTTGTTGTGCTGGAACAGCACAATGATAACACGTGAGAGTCTGATACGCTCCTACTGCTTAATTGACCCCACTGGACAACCAGGTACTCATTGCGCCCTCTATCTTTTGTATTTACAAGTTACCATGAATGAACACAAGAGTCACAGGATGGATAGTCTTGTGGTAAAAATACAATGGGTGCTTCGGGATTAATACATACTGGGTTCGATCCCAATGACAATCCAGATATAATTCATGAGTGTGTATGGGGGTTCTTTATATTTTTTATGGTGATTTTTTTTAGAATTGTTTATGAAATAAATTATTTTAATTTGAAAAAGTTTTTTAGAATTGTGTTTGCAGATATAATTCGTTGTAAAAATGTGTGATTTTATATATTTCTATCACGTGATCACATTTAACTATTTTAGTCTATTATAATGAAAAAAGTGAGAATGTTCTGATTGGTAGTTTCATGCTGAATAAGCTCCACCCTGATTAACAGATGTTTTGTTGGAATACATGGATAAAAGGGGTTTTGTATGTTGGGGAATTGATGTCTGATTCAGAGCTGTCAGAGGTCGAAACCATGTCCAACGTAGCCTCAGACACTTCTGTGAGTTTACTTTCACTTTTCTTTAGTTTTGTGAGCAGTTTGTACATCCAAATGCTGACAATGTCAACATGTCATTTCATGTGGTGGGGGATGAAGGAGTTGCTTGGACACGTGTTTGTTGTGTGCTTCTGCAACCTCATTTTGTGAGCCGACCATGGTTGTACCACATGTCACCTGCTGTATGCTGAAGGTGCCAAAAGCTGTTTATACTATACATTGTAATATATGGAATAAGCTCTTTGTAGGATATACAACACGGAAAATGAAAATTAGGATATCGGAGCATGTTACTGATGTTCTCTATCCAGCTCAACAAGAAATTTCTTTAATGCATTCCAGCAATTTACAAATGAACTTTCCCGATCATTGACATCTTTGAAAGTAATTGGGATTGAAAGTGTAACCCCTGGAGTTAGGGAAAGCGATGTTCAGAGAGATCTGCAGACCCGCAGGGAATTTCGGATCATTGGGCTTGGATCAACTTACCAGCATGGTCTAAACAAATTCAGAGAAGTTCTTTATCATTAAATATGAGATTTATTGCTAAAGCTTAATGTTTTGTCTGATGTAAATTGGTGACATTAATGTATTTGTTTTGGTGAAAATTTTGCATATATGTATATATACAAATATTCTATCCCCTCTGACTGTATATTATACCTTCAAGATTCAGCTGCACTTAATGATGTGTTAATTGATTGCAGACGAAAGTGTATTTAATCATGACTGTCAACCTAAATCTTTAAGCTGTTCGTGAAAAAACGACATGACAGTTGAAACGCGTCGCTTTTAATCGCCCTAATCTCTTTTGTACTCATGAATGTAATCTATTGAATTTGCGTTAATACATTTTTAGAAGAAACCTCAAACTTCGAGCTGGAAAATAACTTTATTTGTGGATTGTCCTAACGTGTTGTCACGTTCATTTCCCTACTCTACAAGGCCCTAGGCTTGATGGTAAAGGTGATCTGGTAACAAAACTATTCTCTGCTTTTATTAGTAAGTAACGGCCACTGTCCTGGTTAATTCTGAGGTGGTGGCGCTGGCGGATCTGCAGCACTGGCTGAACCATCAGTGCATGGTGAAAAATCATCCTGAGAAGATATATGATGAGGAGCAGTTATGGAATGGAGGATATTCTATGAAGATACAGCTCATATAAGAGAATGGTGTGATCAGACATCTGACGCACTACATTATTATGTGGACAGTTAAAGCATGTATAGAATGAGTGTACAGGACCTGTCATCTGTAACCTGTGATCAGTACCAGGGCATATGTTCTGGGGTGCCTGCATGCTGAACATAAATACAAATACCAGCTCTCCTTAGTACTTATGGGAGAAGGTCAGGAAGATGTTGCCAGAGGTCTTGATGTTGTCCCTGAATATGGAACCTATCAGGGTAGAATTCACAGTATCATTGAACTAGTATCAAAGTGTAATATATCACGAAAGGATGCTGTAATGCTAGAACCACCAGACACTGAAGAAAAACCTAAGCTAAAAGAAAGATCTAAACTTTCATCAGTGACTAAAAGACCAAAAATACTACCAGTCAGACCTATAATACCAAATCTAAAAAAAAGAAAAAATCTAAAGTGACTAAAAAATCTGTTGCCAAACAATCCAGGCATCAGCTTAACACCTCTACAGAATCAGTTTGTCTGGCCAAGAGCAAGAAGGATTTGCTCAGATGAATCTACTTTTCTGAGTCAGGATGAGAAGCTATCAGTAAGGGTACCTTTACACGCCGCTACAACATGGTGGAAACAACTGGGTGCTTCACGTGCACGAGCACGCACCAACGGTTACAAACGGTACCCGCATCGCCTTTACACGCCGCTATAAGGTGCAGTACAGAAGGTTGTATCTATCTCTGGATGCACCGCCGGGTGCCTAAAGTTACCTTCTGTAGAGCACCTTACCTCATTTACACGCCACTACAACAAGGTAATATGGGAGGACCTGGAGCAGCAGGGACAACACATAGGCTTGCCAGAATTGTGGATTACGAGAATTTCGTACGCTGATAGGACAAAGCAATAGCATCATGATTGGCCAGCCAGCGCAGGAGGCTGACTAATACATGACGCTCGAGCAATTGTGTAGTGTGACTGGTCAGCTCCTTAAATATGCCGCCCTATGCAGCGACTACCAATCGCAACGCAAGAGCTTCCACCAATGATCACTGATGGGGCGCGGTATCCCGGAGCCTGTGTCACGCCCCAGGTACATAACAAGGTGTAGAAACAATCCTCTTGTTCCTCATTTACACGCCGCTACAGGTCGCTACCATCGGGTTGAAATTAACCTGTTTTAGAGCACTGCTCTGAAACAGGTGCCGCAAGTGATGGGTGGAAACAACCTAGTTTACACGCCGCTACAGAGGGTTGATTTGGCGGTGCAAGATACATTTGTCTCATCAACCCGGTTGTTTCCACCATGCTGTAGCGGCGTGTAAAGGTACCCTAAGATTTAAAGATAGAGGTTATCATCATAGCAACATCAAAAGAGGCTTTCTTGGAGTGACAGGAGCAGATAGAGCTCTCTTGTTATTTGAACAACAAAAGAAAAGACCTGATAAAATGTTGATGGACTCAAAACCATGGTTTATCACCACTTTGCTGTATCAAAATACTGGCCGGTACGACTTACAGAAAGATCTTAAAGCCCAAGACGTCTATTGACCTGGAGCCGCTCTTTCTTTGTCTGGGTGACATACTGACTAATAGTCATTACGTGGCTCCTAAGAAGTCTCTTATCCCAGGTAAAAAGGGTAGGAATTCTCCAATTCAAAAGGTATTAAGATCTGTTCAAAATTGTACATCACATTACCTGTAATGCGGAAGCAGAAGTGTGCCATGCTACCAACCCCTGTGGTCTCATGTGGGGATGACCATTTACAATCCATGTTCGGCAACAAGTTAGAAACATCCATAACACTAGGACGGGCCAGGATTTGGAGAGTCTATAAACCATTCCGAGACATTTTTATGATGTCAATTATTGTAACCCACATGGTCTGATAGTCCGAGGTATTGGTCATATATATATGATGTGAAGAGGAGACTGTTGCAGAAAGAAACAAGGTAAATTTTATCTCAATACTTTGGCACCACAAGGCTTGAACGGAGCAGTGAGCTTTAAACCCTTTTATGATTTGTGCTATTTTAATTATACAGTCTTTTTCTCTATTAATGTGTTTTATTTGGGGGATTCTGTGCACGTAATGTTTAGTTTATTTTGACAATTAATTTTTCAAGTTGTGTTTTCACTTGTATATTTTTTCTGTACATATGTCTTATCATTTGGAGATATTCTTGGATACTTTACTGTGCTGCTAACCTCTTTCCCTTTGGAGCCTTCTCGATTCCCCTGGAGCTGATTCGGTGGAGCATCTTCTATCAAATTCCCCTTCTATGAATAACTGCTCTTACTTTAGTCCTTCTAAAATTTTGATTAATTGAAATAAATTTTATAACAATATCCTGCTGGTGCTTTTGTTAATAAATTATGCTGTTGCAATACTCTTCATAATGCATATTTAATGATCTATGCTATTGTATTACTATCTATATTATATATCTTTAGTTTTGTAAAATTATTTATGTATAATTATTTATATGACGTAGTGATGTTTTTTTATATCTATTTTCCATTTGGTGCCTTACATTGCTGTTTGATATATGACATATAGGCTTGATGGTAGAGGTGATCTGGTAACCAAACTATTCTTTGCTTTTATTAGTAAGTAACGGCCACTGTCCTGGTTAATTCTGAGGTGGTGGCGCTGGCGGATCTGCAGCACCAGCTGAACCATCAGTGCATGGTGAAAAATCATCCTGAGAAGATTTATGATGAGGAGCAGTTATGGAATGGAGGATATTCTATGAAGATCCAGCTCATATAAGAAAATGGTGTGACCAGACATCTGACGCACTACATTATTATGTGAATAGTTAGAACATGTATAGAATGAGTGTACAGGACCTGTCATCTGTAACCTGCGATCAGTACCAGGGCATATGTTCTGGGGGTGCCTGCATGCTGAACAAAAATATAATTACCAGCTCTCCTTAGTACTTATGGGGGAAGGTCAGGAAGATGTTGCCTGAGGTCTTGATGTTGTCCCTGAATATGGAACCTATCAGGGTAGAATTCACAGTATCATTGAACTAGTATCAAAGTGTAATATATCACGAAAGGATGCTGTAATACTTGAACCACCAGGCACTGAAGAAAAAGCTAAGCTAAAAGAAAGATCTAAACTTTCATCAGTGACTAAAAGACCAAAAATACTACCAGTCAGACCTATAATACCAAATCTAAAATAAAGAAAAAAATCTAAAGTGAATAAAATCCTGTTGCCAAACAATCCAGGCATCAGCCTAACACCTCTACAGAATCAGTTGGTCTGGCCAAGAGCAAGAAGGATTTGCTCAGATGAATCTACTTTTTTGAGTCAGGATGAGAAGCTATCAGTAAGATTTAAAGATAGAGGTTATCATCATAGCAACATCAAAAGAGGCTTTCTTAGGCTGCTTTCACATAACGATTTTTGGTCATCCGATTGTATCCGTTCCAAAACGGATACAATCGAATCCGAAATCGGGCCCCATGTTCCCCTATGGGGATCGGATGTGCCACTATTAGCATCCGATTTTGGCACCATCCGATCCCATCCGATGTAATCACGGGCACAAAATCATAGCCTGCTACGATTTTGCGTCCGTGACTCACATCGGACAGCCTCGGATCACTGCTGATCCGAGGCTGTTCCGAGGGCCCACAACATGGGAGCCTATGGACATCGGATCCGAGCTCACCTCGGATCCGATGTCTGCTCTGTATCCCCTGTCTCTCCCTACTCCTGCCTCCTCCATCTTCTTCCCTCTCCTATTCTATATGCTGTGCCCCCGCTATTCTATTTTGTGTCCCCCGCTATTCTATCCTCATCTATCCCTATCCTGTCCCCTGTCCTCTCCCTGTGTGTAAAAAAATAAAAAAACCTCCTCCAGGAGTATACATCACCTGTCACCGGCTCCAACGCTGCACACGATCAGGGCAAAAGAGCCTGTGATGATGTAAGAGACCCGGTCAGCTGACCGGGTCATGTGACTCTGACATCATCACAGGTCCTTCAGTCCTGATCGTGCTGCAGCGTTGGAGCCGGTGACAGGTGATGTATACTCCCGGAGGAGGTTTTTTTATTTTTTTACACACAGGGAGAGGACAGGGGACAGGATAGGGATAGATGAGGATAGAATAGTGGGGGCACAGCAAAGAATAGCGGGGCACAGAGTAGCATAGGAGAGGGAAGAAGATGGAGGAGGCAGGAGTAGGGAGAGACAGGGGACCGCAGGATCCACACGGATCCTGCAGATCGGATGGCTATTTGTCATCCGATTGCAGGGATCCGTATGGATCCGTGCCTGTCCGTGGGGTCCCCCTTCAAAGTCGGATCCCACGGACAGGCACAAAATCGTTATGTGAAACCAGCCTTAGAGTGACACGAGCAGATAGAGCTCTCTTGTTATCTGAACAACAAAAGAAAAGGCCTAATAAAATGTTGATGGACTCAAAACCATGGTTTATCACCACTTTGCTGTATCAAAATACTGGCCAGTACGGCTTACAGAAAGATCTTAAAGCCCAAGAAGTCTATTGACCTGGAGACGCTCTTTCTTTGTCTGGGTGACATACTGACTAATAGTCATTATGTGGCTCCTAAGAAGTCTCTTATCCCAGGTAAAAAAGGGTAGGAATTCTCCAATTCAAAAGGTGTTAAGATCTCTTCAAAATTGTACATCACATTACTTGTAATACGGAAGCAGAAGTGTGCCATGCTACCTGCCCCTGTGGTCTCATGTGGGGATGACCATTTACAATCCATGTTCGGCAACAAGTTAGGGACATCCATAATACTAGGACGGGCCAGGATTTGGAAAGTCTCTAAATCATTCTGAGACTTTTTTATTATGTCAATTATTGTAACCCACATGGTCTGATAGTCCGAGATATTGGTCATATATATCTGATGTGAAGAGGAGGCTGTTGCAGAAAGAAACAAGGTAAATTTTATCTCAATACTTTGGCACCACAAGGCTTGAACGGAGCAGTGAGCTTTAAACCCTTTTATGATTTGTGCTATTTTATTTATACAGTCTTTTTCTCTATTAATGTGTTTTATTTGGGGGATTCTTTGCATGTAATGTTTAAGTTATTTTGACAATTAATTTTTCAAGTTGTGCTTCAGCACCATGAGAGGGGACAGCTCCCCATAGACAGTAACATAAGCCCGCTTTCTCGACAGGTCTTTAAAGCTATTGTACATAAAAATTAACCCCTTCACACACATGGTGTAATGACACCATGTCTGCAGAGAGTGAGGACACTCTCCACATACATGGTGTCACTACACCAGCTGCATATTAACCCCTTCAGCACTGGGTTTAGAGCCTCTCAGCATCCTCTGCGCACACATGCGGTCCAGAGGATGCTGAGGGGGTTAATCCGTAAAATAACCCCAGACTACATTATTTTATTACAATCATCATTGTCTTAGCTAAACATCTTGTACCGCTGCTGTCACAGTGATACAAGATGATAGCTTACTGTACAGCACAGCGGGAGATCTAAACTTGCCGGCTTTGACAGCCGGCGAGTTTAAAGCGTTTTTGCCTGCATACTCGCACTGTGTGCTGTATGGGGGCGAGATTTTCTCGCCCCCGTACACTTGCATTGCCCTCACATACGTCAGAATCGCGTGTAATCGCAGCATGCTGCAATTGCACTCGCTTCTGACTCGCAGTGCGAGTTAGGTGCGGGGGACTCGCACCAGTGTGCCCTGCCTGATAGGGCAACACTGGCCCGAGTGCAATGCGTTTTTTTCATGCATTGCACTCGCGCGAGTCTCACGCCAGTGTGCCTCCACCCTTATCTTGTCTCTAGGATAGATTTTTTTTTTTTATCTCTGTTGGTACCTTTACACACCGCTACAGAAGGTTAGAAACAACCGGGTGTCGGAGACAATTGTATCTTGCACCGTCAAAACACCGCGAGGTAGCGGCGTGTAAATCAGGTTGTTGCCACCGGTCACTGTCGACACCTGTTTTTGAGCAGTGCTCAAAAACAGGTTGATTTCAACCCGATGGTAGCGGCATCTAAATGAGGAACAGGAAGGTTTTTGCGACACCTAGTTAACTCCCTGGGGCGTGACACTGCCTCCGGGATACCGCCCCCCTTCAGCGATCATTGGTGGAAGCTCCTGCGTTACGATTGGTTGTCCCTGCAAAGGGCAGCATATTTAAGGAGATGACCAGTCACACTACACAATTGCAATAGCATCATGTATTAGCCAGCCTTCCTGCACTGGCTGGCCAATCATGATGCTATTGCTTTGTCCAATGACCGTACGAGCGTCTCGTAATCCACAACTCTGGCACGCCTATGGGTTGTCCCTGCTGCCCCGGGTCCTCCCATATTACCTTGTGGTAGCGGCGTGTAAATGAGGGAAGGTGCTCTACAGAAGGTAACCTGGGGCACCCGACGGTGCCTCCAGGGATAGAAAAAACCTGTAGAGCACCTTGAAGCAGCGTGTAAAGGTGGTATCAGGTACCGTCAGGAACCGTTGAAACGTGCTCGTGCACGTGAGACACCCGGTTGTTTCTAACTTTCTGTAGCGGCGTGTAAAGGTACCATGTGTGAGAAAGCAGTGACCTCTGGTAGTATGAAAAGAATGCACAGAACCAATGGTTGACAGGAATAAAATCATTTTACCACCACTGCACATCAAATCAGGTTTAATTAAGCAGTTTGTAAAGGCTCTAAACAAAGATGCAAGATGCTTTCACTACCTCTGCTGAAAATTTATAGCACCATTGAGAAGCTAAAAGGCAGGTATTTTTGACAGTTCTCAAATCAGAGGTCTCATGAAACATCCACACCTCAAAGATTCATTGAACAATCTTAAGCGGTACGTCACAAACAGTGATATCGCTAGAGAGATCGCTGAAATCAGCAACCTTGCCAGCGATATCGCTGTGTGTGAAAAGCAGCAGCAACGGGGTCCCTGATGTGACGTCGCTGATCGCTGCACATCCTTCAGGTCTCCCGCTGGTCAGTACGCATCGCTGCATGTGACAGCGAGAGACCAGCGATCAGCGACTTCACAGGCTGGTAACCATGATAAACACCGGGTAACTAAGCAGCACACGCTGCCTAGATACCCGGTGTTTATCATGGTTACCAGCGCTAAGTGGGAAGACACTGGTATCCATGATAAACAGTGGGTATCTAGGCAGCGCTCGCTGTCTAGATACCCAGTGTTTATCATGGTTACCAGCATCCTCCTGCTTACAGGCTGCGCTAAGTGGGAGGATACTGGTAACCATGATAAACACCGGGTAACTAAGCAGCGCGCGCTGGCTAGATACCCAATTTATCATGGTTACCAGCGTCCTCCTGCTTACCCTGCGATGTGGAGGTCGGCTCCCTGGTCGCTGAGATCTGCCTGTTTGACAGCTCCCCAGCGACCACACAGCGATGTTCCAGCGATCCTGGTAATTGATGGGATTGCTGAAACAACGCTGTATGTAACGGCACCCTAAGGCAGATGCTTATCTTCTTTCACTATGATTGTGCTTTATTTTATTAGGAACTACAAAGCAGATAATTACACTGAATTAGTGGAAAGCATGCTCTTTTAAGTCATCTTGGCTGTATCTAGGTGCTTTATCTTTACAGCCAAGGATCATTTATCAGAAAACCTTGTTGACCTAAAGGTACCATCACACGCTTCAACGTTGAAACGATGTCGGCAACGATCTCAGGTGGGCGCCGACATCGTTGATGAGATGTCGCACGTATAGGTATCGTGGACAACTCAGCAACGATGTTGTGAGCAGGGATCGTTCGCAAACCCCACGAACGATCCCTGCTCATTGCTGTGAATGGGTGAAGTCGGCCGTGACATCGCTATTGCGGTATCACACCGAACGATGCCGCAGGTTGTTTAAGTTGAAGTTGACAGGTTTTCCTGCATGCAGGAAAACGTCAACTCTGACTTGAACAACTATCGTTGTTGAATCGTGCGTTTACACGCAACGACTCACTAACAATGTCGTTCAACATCGTTCAAAATGTCACTTTTGAACAATGTTGAAAACGATGTTGAGCAGTGTAATGGGGCCTTAAGTGAAGAGCAGGGTAAACAATTCCACCAACATTTAAGAACCATAGGAGAAAGATACCAATGGCATTGGGATACATACCCACATAATGACAGATTACTGCTGGTCTATTCAGATTGCCCTGCTGCAACTCACCACAAGAAATCTTTAAAGGGAACCTGTTAGCTCGTTCTACCCCCCTATGCTATCACTACCTGTCCCTGCACCTTGGTAGCTGATCCCTAACCATTCCTCTCCGAGCTAAACATACCCTATAAAGCTTAAGATAAATGATTTACAACTTACATGTAGTCTTCATGCAGAGACTGGAAAGGCGGGATTTGGGGCTCCATTGTCGTTGTCCCCCCCACTGGCTCTCAGCACCCTCCATTGGGCTTCGTTAGTCGGTCCACTTTTAAATTCCCACCTCCTCTGGTGCTATCATGAGCTGGTCAGAATGTCATATCCTGCCTGGTGCATTGTGGAGGCTTATAACGAGTACAGCTTGGCTTCAATATGCACACTACGCATGCGCCGGGCCGCACACTTGATCAGCCCCCACAATGCACCAGGGGCATGCTGTGAGCCAGCGAGGGGGGAGAATAGAGCACTGGAGCCTGCCTTTCCACTCTCTGGATTGAGACTGCATGTAAGTTATAAATAATTTTTCTTAAGCTATATAAGGCACGTTTAGCTCAGAGATGAATTGTTAGGGATTAGCTACCAAGGTGCAGGGACAGGTAGTGATAGGTTAGGGGGTAGAACGAGCTAACAGGTTCCCTTTAAAGCGCCACTTTTGCTAAGTATCTCCGTAAGTAAGTGCATCAATGGCTACTTTTTATGCATCTTTAATTCTTAGTCTGACATGAAAATTCTTCATAATACACATGTATGAATTTAATAACTAAGAAGCCAAAAACAATGTATAGTAAACATCATTCTTAGTGTTGGATTGGCCATATGCATATACATAGGGTATAGCACATCTCATTAACTAGAGTTGATGGAAGAAAAATAAGGGCAGATTTTGAATCGGCAACAAACTGACCTAAAAACAGGTTAAATATCTCCAGACATCAATTTTCTTGTTCCCCAGTGTTATAAGTTGAATTACAGTATCCATTTTATCTGGATAGCATCAGATACAATTTCAATGTTGAGGTGTGTAACACCAAGACAGTCATGGAATTATAAAAGCACACTACCCCCTGATGAAGTCCTTAGACGAAACGGCGTAGGGGCAGGAGGAGCACTGGGCATGCAGAATTGATCATAACATCAAGACAGGTATATGAGGCACTTTGGCATAGTTTATCTATGGATGATTGGGCTCATTATATCATCAATTAACTCTCTGCACTGGCAATGCATTTAGAGGCACTATAAACAGCGGCAGTTCTTGGGTCATTGTGAATATAGCGTTTTCTGAGGGTTAGTTCTCTTTGTGTGGGAGATATCCTAGAGCTCCTAGAGCTTACTTTTATGACCATCTGTGAGACTGTTAGATGCTCTGCATTGTATACACTTGTGCAGGAGCTATATTGTGGAGGCAGTGCTTTGTTATTCCAAAGAGCAGTGTAACGTATAGATGCTAAATTACAGACATAGAGGTTTGTATCACTTTGACAGTCTTCTCAGACTTTCTAGTTGTATGGCCTGAATTTACACATAGTTACACTAGTGTTGGATGGTTGATACACTATCCAATACGAATATTGTTACTGGGTGTTCATAGCCATTTAATATTCGGAATTCAGTGCTCTGCGTTTGCTAGATTAATCTATCTGTGGTCTAACCGGAATACATATGTACTGTGGATAACTGTATAAGTTTTCTCGATACTTGTATTATCATCTGCATAGCCTATCTCTTCAGTGAGCCATGAGGCACCGTGCCATATATGATACCACCTGGGTTCCAGCAATGCTATAATAATCAATGAAATTTTTCCATATGTTCCTTTATATGATGTTTCATTTATGATGTTGTAATGCTTTTAAAGGCTCTTCAATAAAGTTTTGCATTTTTTTATACAATGCATTGTCTCCATGGAGACTTTTTGATTAACACATGGAATTATAGAAGTCATAGGAAGCAAAGTCAATGGTAAATAAAAATGGCTTTAGAGAGACGCACTGCTCATGACGGGGAGGGGCAGAAGACAGCTCATCTACACAGAAGAGCCGAAGACATGTACACTTGGCTTTAGAGGTCCAATGATGGGAGTGAAGAAAACCACACGCACACATATGCGATATTTGTAGGTTGCTGGCGATGACAAAAACTCTTGTAACTCATGGGGCATGACAACTTCCTTATTTATATGCTAAGTACCATAATTTCAGACTGTAACGGTGCGTTCACACACTGCATATTTGCTGTGTATTTTTATGCAAGTGCTCTTGCAGTTTTTGTAGCCAAAATCAGGAGTGGAACAATTAGAGGAAAAGTCTAATAGAAACAAGAGCTCCACTTCTGTATTTATCACCCACTGCTGGTTTTAATCAGCCACTCCTGGTTTTGGCTACAAAAGCTGCAAGAGCACTCGCGTAAAAATATGCAGCAAATACGCAATGTGTGAACGCACCCTAAGGCGGCCGTCACACGCACAGATATCTAGAGCGATATTGTAAGCGATCACGTGCACGCGCAATCGCTTACAATATCGCTCACATCGCTGGTGAGATGTCACACAGACAGACTCACCAGCGATGTGGAGCCGCGATCTCGCTGGTAACTATGGTACACATCGGGTTACTAGGCGCCGCGCGTCGCTTAGTTACCCGACGTGTACCATAGTTACCATCTCCCAGCATAGGCTCTGCCGCTGGGAGATCGCTCATCGTGGTGTTATACACCACGATGAAGCAGATCGTGGCATCGTTCATCGCAAGATCTGAGCTCCGGAGCTCAGATCAGCGATGTCACGATCAAGCGATTTCACATCGTGAATCGCTTGATTACATGCAACGATTTCTTGCCCGATATCGCTTAAGCGATCAAAAAGGAGATCGCTTCAACGATATCGGGCAACAAATCGTTGCGTGTGACGGCCGCCTAAGATGTACATTTCCCCTTAACTTTTGTGGGAAAGGGGAGGGTGCGTCTTATAGTCCGAATGCTGTGCTGTAGGGAGTGGAGGCTTTGGAGCACTGACAGGAGGCTGGGAAAGGCTGGAGCAGCCTGCAGCTGCGACTTGTGGTGGCACATAGTCAATTAATAGTCATAGCCACAGAGGCGAGGTGGCAACAGGTTAGCCATTTTAAAACGTAAAGAATTGGAATGGATTTTTAAATTACAGACATTAAAACCCAATGGTCTGAATGTAGACTTTAAAGTGAATAGTCTGACTTGAAGGCATTACTGTGAATGGGATATTGTGATTATTCCTGGGTCAATGAATTCCCTAGTATTTTTTTGCATTATTTAATCCGGAGGGGATCTTGCACTATTATAACATTTGAATGTACATATTGACTCTACTGTATTGAGTTATGTATTCTATGATGTTTTTAAAAAAAGTATTTTTGTTTTTTTATAGATGGTGCACCTGAATCCTATCTGAAAACAAGCCTATTTATAAATACAGCCCCTTTATCCTTGGTTTAGTCAGCATAAATAAAATAAAAAAATTATTTTTGAACCATAAGAATTTATGTTTTTCTTCTGAGTTTTGGGACCAGTATGAATGGGAATGTTGTGAAATGGCTTGGTTTAAGTGTGTAGCGGTGTGGGAATGGTAGATTGACCATCTGTCATTCTTTCATTATGCTCACACTAGGATACCTTGGATGCCCTGATGGGGTTATCCTTCGTTTCCTTCCTTACCACATTCTAATTGGATGATTGGGTTCCTCTACTTAGTGCATTTTGAGGTCTTAACATACTTTTTGGCAAATTCTCTGCTTAATAATCTAAATGAGCTTTATGGGCAAAAACTGCTGTTTGCCATATTCCAAAATGGCCGCGGTTGATCGCGCATGTGCAGTGGCTGTGTAGCGTCAAATGACGCGGCGCCAGCTCGCGCATGCGTGGTTGAGAACCCGGAAGACGCTGACGGCATGGGGCCAGCGTTACATGTGGCTGTGCTGTGGATGGATCAGGTATTTTGCACTATCTAAATTACGATTTTAACTTCACAGGTGTCATTGATCAACTAGTTAATATAGAGATATTGTATACAGTATGAATAACTTCAGCTGGACTGAAGTGATTGGCACTATAAATGCACTTTATGGAAAGATCACTGTTTGATACCGTTTAGCACTTTATGTAATGTTCTATGTGTGAGTTATATGTATAAATAATTTAATTGCCTGTCAGGCTTGACTTGTATATAAGATTTTTCACTCATTTGTTGCACTATGCTTGAGGAAGGATCAACTCCGAAACGTTGCACATGAGGCTAGAATAAATCCACATTGAGATCCTATAGGAGTGCTGCCTGTTTTTTTCTGGATCTATTGGAGGACGGTTGAAGCACTGTTATGCAGGAAGTATTGCACCCACTTTTTTTTTTTTTCCAAAATGTTTTTATTGGATTTTCAAAATATAACATAAAACAAACAAAAAAAACCACATTCATTAACATTACTGCTAACAACAGCATCAAACAGTCCCTAACTCCCTCCCCCTCCGTCCTTCCCTGGTGCAATAAATATCCTCAAAGTCGCCTCTCGGTATCTAATTTAAGTTGTAATGCCTCTCCAAGTTTAGTCCCCTAGAACATCCGAGCGTAATATCGTTTCCGTATTGTATTGTACTATACACACCACTCCCACCCAAAGGTTACCGCTCCTTCCCGTGAATTCTATCCCTGGTTTATTTTCAATGGCCCCAGGGTACCCTGAAGGTCCTCCATGCAATACCAGCTAGAATGACGGAAAGGCAGGACTACCCGTCTAATGTCTTCCCCGGAAAGCTGAGTGCAGATAAATGACCTCCATTTCATGAAAAATTTCTCTGATTCCTTCTCTTTGTCTTTTTCCGCTAACACCTGTTCTGAAGTCATTGCCCGCTTCACCTCCACCACTACTTCCCCCAGACTCGGGGGTCTCGGATTTAGCCAGTGTGTGAGAATAAGTCTCTTCGTGAGTATAGCCAGTGTATGAAAGATAGACAAGCCACCCCCCATCAGTGCAGTCGTACCCAGGTCATGCAAAACCCAAATAATAGGAGTCAAAGGGACAGCCGATCCCGTAACCCGATACAGTAACTCCTGTACCTCAGTCCACAGTTTCCTAACAGCTATACAATCCCATAGACCGTGATACATGTCCGTTCCTTTGATTTTACATTTTGGGCAATGATAGATCCTGTCCGGGTGTGAAGCTGATGGTGCCAAATTAAATCCATAAATCGTCCTATATATGATTCTGAAGTAGGAATCTCTCCATCGCTCATTTATGATATGTTTCCTCATTGCCTGCACCCACTTTTTTGATAAGGTTGTGCTGATTCTATTTTTCATATTTTTATATATGTATATATATATATATATACTAGCTATACTACCCGGCTACGCCCGGGTTAATAAATAACTGATGTTAGCTATAACAAAATAGAATTTGAATATGTCATATTAATGACCTGTAGGAAAATAGAAGCTGAGCTGTGATTGGTTGCTATAGGCAGCCTGATAAATCTCCAGCCAACAGTAAACCCTCCCCCCGGCCGGGCAGTATATGTTACCTCACACATACACATAATAGACAGCTCCTGAGACTGACATCTGCCTTAATTCCCTATATGGCACATGTGTTGCACATTGGCTGATTTAATCAGATGTTTATGTTTGGAAATTAAAGATAGCACATGTATGAAGCGAGTTGTGTGAGGTGATTTGTGCACATCTGTGTCTGTCTGTGTGGTGTGTGTGTCCCTGAGGTGTGTGTGTGTCCCTGTGGGGTGAGTGCATGTGTCCCTATAGGGTGTGTATGTGTGTGTGTGTCCCTGTGGGGGGTCTGTGTGGTGTGTGTGTGTCTCTGTGTTGTGTGTGTCTCTTTGTGGTGTGTGTGTTCCTGTGGGGTGAGTGCATGTGTCCCTATAGGGGGTGTGTGTCCCTGTGGGGGGGGTGTCTGTGTGGGGTGTGTGTGTCTCTGTGTTGTGTGTGTCTCTTTGTGGTGTGTGTGTGCCCCTGTGTGGTGAGTGCATGTGTCCCTATAGGGTGTGTATGTGTGTGTGTCCCTGTGGGGGGGTCTGTGTGGTGTGTGTGTTTCTCCGTGCTGTGTGTGTCTCTTTGTGGTGTGTGTGTGTGTCCCTGTGGGGTGAGTGCATGTGTCCCTAACGGGTGGCTATGTGTGTGTGTGTCCCTGTGGGGGGGGGGTCTGTGTGGTGTGTGTGTGTCTCTTTGTGGTGTGTGTGTCCCTGTGGGGTGAGTGCATGTGTCGCTATAGGGTGTGTGTGTCTCCCCGTGGGGGGGGGTGTGTGTCTCTGTGTTGTGTGTGTCTCTTTGTGGTGTGTGTTTGTTCGGGTGCGTGGTGAGTATCCAATGATGGGGCTGCACCTTAGCGACTATACACTTGCTGTTACTCTTTGTGTGCGTGTGGTGTGTATACATGTCCCCATGCGTGGTGAATATCTCATGTTGGGGCCCCACCTTAGTGACTATATGCTGGTATATGCTGTTAGTGTTTGGCGCTATCATTAAGCCCCTCTCATTCACAACTGTCAACTGGTAACTGTCACTTTTTCCCCATTATGTAGATAGGGGCAAAATTGTTTGGTGAATTGGAATGCGCGGGGTTAAAATTTCACCTCTTAACATAGCCTATGATGCTGTCTGGGTCCAGACATGTGACTGTGCAAAATTTTGTGGCTGTAGCTGACAGCTGTCGATTTTCCTCCAACTCTTTTCCATTCACTTTTTCCCCATTATGTAGATAGGGGCAAAATTGTTTGGCGAACTGGAATGCGCAGGGTTAAAATTTCGCCTCAAAACATAGCCTATGACGCTCTCGGGGTCCAGACGTGTGACTGTGCAAAATTTTGTGGCTGTAGTTGCGACGGTGTAGATGCCAATCCCGGATATACATACACACACACATACATACATGCATACACACATTCAGCTTTATATATTAGATATATATATATATATATATATGCACATGCATACCAGTAATGGGCCCAGAATGGGGACATTAGTACAGAATTTGGCGACATTACCCCATAACAGTGTCAGCAGCAGATTCCCCTCCCAATTTCCCCCATATCAGTGGCTCATGACGTAATTTGCTTCCATTTTTGCCCCCTATTTTCCTCCTCTAAAATCTGGGTCGGATTATGGCCTGGTGCGTCTTATAGTTAGAAAAATATGGTACCGTAATATACTCGTGTATAAGCCGAGTTTTTCAGCACAGAAATTGTGCTGAAAAGTGCCCCCTTCGGCTTATACACGAGTCAGTGACGGCTGACTGTGTGGGGCCGGTATCCGGGGGCTGGAGGAGGCAGGGGGAGGCTGTAATATGAGCGGCCGGTCACGTGGGGCCGCTCATTAGTGCAATGCAATATGCACTGCATCCCCCTGTCCATCAGCGGCAGGGGGAGCCGTGCATATTACATAGCACTGTCAGTGCTCTCCCGCCCCCCTGTGGTAGTATACAGCAGCCCCCCCCTGTGGGTATACAGCAGCCCCCCCGTGGTAGTATACAGCAGCCCCCCCGTGGTAGTATACAGCAGCCCCCCCGTAGTATATACAGCAGCCCCTACCCTGTGGTAGTATACAGCAGCCCCCCCGTGGGTATATACAGCCCCCCCCGTTGCTGCCGCACACCTGTTATCCTCCTGCTGTCACCGCGCGCATCCTCCGCTCTCCTTGCTTGCACCCGGTCCCCGGCGTCCATCCACGTGACCGCGCACAAATAATGACGTCATTATTTGTGCGCGGTCATATGGATGGACGCCGGGGCCCGGGTGCAAGCAAGGAGAGCGGAGGATGCGCGCGGTGACAGCAGGAGGATAAGTATGAAAGATCTTCTTTTTACAGGTGTGCGGCAGCAACGGGGGGGGGGCTGTATATACCCACGGGGGGGCTGCTGTATACTACCACAGGGGAGGGGCTGCTGTATACTACCACGGGGGGGCTGCTGTATACTACCACAGGGGAGGGGCTGCTGTATATACTACGGGGGGGCTGCTGTATACTACCACGGGGGCGGCTGCTGTATACCCACAGGGGAGGGGCCGCTGTATACTACCACAGGGGAGGGGCTGCTGTATACTACCACAGGGGAGGGGCTGCTGTATACTACCACAGGGGAGGGGCTGCTGTATATACCACAGGGGGGGGCTGCTGTATACCCACAGGGGAGGGGCTGCTGTATACTACCACAGGGGGGGGCTGCTGTATACCCACAGGGGAGGGGCTGCTGTATATACCACAGGGGGGGGCTGCTGTATACCCACAGGGGAGGGGCTGCTGTATACTACCACGGGGGGGCTGCTGTATATACCACAGGGGGGGCTGCTGTATACCCACAGGGGAGGGGCTGCTGTATATACCACAGGGGAGGCACTGCTGTATACCCACAGGGGGGGGGCTGCTGTATACTACCACAGGGGAGGGGCTGCAGTATATACCACAGGGGGAGGCACTGCTGTATACCCACAGGGGGGGCTGCTGTATACTACCACAGGGGAGGGGCTGCTGTATATACCTCTGTGGCTGCTGTATACTACCACAGGGAGAGACTGCTGTATACTACCACAGGGGGAGACTGCTGTATACTACCACAGGGGGAGACTGCTGTATACTACCACAGGGGGAGACTGCTGTATACTACCACAGGGGGAGACTGCTGTATACTACCACAGGGGAGGCTGCTGTATACTACCACTGGGGAGGCTGCTGTATACTACCACTGGGGAGGCTGCTGTATACTACTACTGGGGAGGCTGCTGTATATACCTCTGTGGCTGCTGTATACTACCACTGGGGAGGCTGCTATATACCACTGGGGGGGGACTGTATACCTGTGCTGGGGTCCACCCTCGGCTTATACACGAGTCAATAGGTTTTCCCAGGTTTTGGGGCAAAAGTAGGGGGGTCGGCTTATACACGGGTCGGCTTATACACGAGTATATACGGTATATCTTTTTTTTTTCTACATGTATTTCCTTAGAATTAATGCATGTTCATATTCCTATATTCATTGTTTGCAAACCTTAGCATTTCATAGTGCAACTGTGTCTTTATCTGTTTTACTAGATGGAGGTCTGATTCTATTGCATTGTGCAATTCTAGAACGTGTGTGATTATATATTAGTTGAACTATGTTGTTAATGTTTTAGGTTATGAAGTTAAATAAAAAATAGGTGTATATAAAACTTAGGCCCACGTCACACACACAGATATTTGTGCAGATGTTGTTCACAGATCTCTGGTTGCAGTGAAATCATGGACACATTGTTCCATTTTGTGGCTGTATATAAATGGATTAATGTGCCCATAATTTCACTGCAACCAGAGATCTGTGAACAATATCTTCATAAATATCTATGTGTGTGACGTGGGCCTTAGCGATAGCAGTAGAATTGTATGACTTGACATCAACAAAGTAGATATATGTATGTTAAATATCTTGAATGCTCTTATAGATGAAAAATCTGCAATTCATGGTGGAGTAACTAAATAATGTCTGGACTTCGGAAATTAGTCATTACGCTTCTGTGTAGTGGCTTGGTTAAGCCAATGCTCTCTCTGTTCTGTAGTCTATTTTGCGCATCTTTGCCTTTTCCTTTGTGCTGTTGCTTTCCTTTCCATATCATCTGCATACTTTTTGGAACGGGTCCATCTTGGCGAAGAGTTTGAGTGATCAACCAAACTTAGCTTAAATTATCACATTCCGAGGAGGTGGCTAGGGCATGGAGCTGTGAGCACACATCTCTCCTGAGCTCCAGCGTGCCTGAGGCTTCTGCAGCAATTATATAGCCACCATCAGCTCCACTCACCCACTGATCATGAAGGGCAAGGTCGGGCTCCACTCCCAGGCCCCCAGGGAGCTCACAGCAGGTCCTGCATTCACAGGAATCACCAGGTACATGTCGATGCCTGGAAGGAAGGCAGCTCCTTCAGCCATGGTGGAGGGGGGAGGTGCCTCCTCCTCCATGCAGCAGCACACACACAGAACTGGGACCTCGAGTGCACAGAGGAATGGGGCCACAGCAGAGAAGGCACAGGAGAGAGGACGAGTGCCTGCTGCACCAGGGACTGGCCGCTCACCACAGAAGCTGACAGGAGGGAACCAGACACAGAGCAAAGGAGAGGTGAGAGCTGTACTCTGTCCCTCCACCCCTGGACAGAGGACATCACAGGCTGAGCTGGCTGGGGAGCTGTCTCCCCCTATACTGCACCCTTATCAGGCTCAGGAAACTGCAGTGGGCCCCCCACTACTACCCCCAGGGAGACATGAGAGAGGGGCTCTTTCCAGCTTAGTGCCCCAGGACATTGTGCCCACCATCACTACATCTCATGGCCTCCCCACACAGGCTCCTGTTAGGTCCCTGGGCTCTGATGACTGTATAACTGCCTCTGAGCTGAAAGCGCAGCTGAGTGCCTTCCCTACAAAGGCTGACATGGAGTGCTATATACAGCGTCTGGAGGCAGTGTGCAGGAGTGAAGTGGGGTCCCTTAAGGAAGACGTGTCCCACCTTACCACCACTGTCTCTGCATTAGAAGCTAAAGTGGAGTCGCTTTCCTCACAATTGCAAAGTCAGCAACAACTTCTGGACCTACACTCAGAGACTTTCAATGTGGTTCTAGATATGCTAGAGGACTCTGAGAACAGGAACCGGAGGAATAATATCAGGCTCCGTGGGATCCCTGAGTCCGTAGCCCCACGTGACCTTTCCTCAGCCCTCCATGGCATTTTCAATTCTCTCTTAGGGAGGTCACCCACTGAACACATTGAAATTGACAGAGCCCATCGCTCGCTCGGCCCAAAGAACCCCGATACATCTAAGCCGAGGGACGTCATTTGTAGGATTCACTACTTCCAAATTAAGGATGACATCATGCGTAAGGCGAGGGACCACGATGTTATTGACTTTAATGGGTCTGATGTCCTTCTCTTGTCTGACCTTTCACGCTTCACCCTGGCTAAACGGAGGGCTCTGCGCCCCCTCCTGGAGGTGTTGCGGGAAAATGAGATCCCCTACAACTGGGGTTATCCATTTCAATTACAAGTACGCAGTGACAAAGGACTGATAATTTTGAGATCCCCGTCAGATCTCCAGAGCTTCACCGCTCAACTGGGCCTACCCATGGTCACATTGGGAAACTGGCCTCGCCTTACTGCGTCTGACCTATGGGGCCCACGTCGTACTGGAGGACCCCCCGCCGGGTCGCTGAGAAAGAAGAAACGGGGCTCCCGCCGTAGACGTGCCTCCGTTACTCATGCTGATGACACTTGATCACCTAATTCAGACCTTATGATCACTACTGCCCTTTTTCTCTTTTTGCTTTCTTGCCGCCTACATTGTCCCTCAATGTTGCCGGGCTCCCACGGGGGGCTTGGTCGTGACTTTGCTTTAGTCTGTTTATTATGGATGGATTAGAGCCGAATGTTTCGTAGTGGTGACATTTCTATTTATGAATGTCCACCTACTTCAATTGACTCCTTATTTACAGTGCTCAACTGTTGCACTACAGCATTAATGTGCTAATGTTATTCTATGTTGGCTAACGCCGCTCTTTCTCCTGAAATGTGACTTTTGATGATACCCCTTCGGGGGCTTGTTGTGACTCTGCTGATTTCGACAAATGTACTTGGCCCATGATCCGCTGTTATGTTTGTTAACAATGTTTATATTACCAGGGTCATGGGCCTATTGGGTAGAGTTGGATTTTTTCTTTTTTGCTGCAGGGGTTCGGCTGGTTGCTCTCTGCTCAATCACCTCCCCACTAGGGTGTGTCTCTGACACTACTTCTCAGAGTTTTCTCTGATATTGTCCTGTACCCTTGAGGCCTAGTGGCTTCCTGGTTTTTCTCTTTCTTTTTGGTTGGAACCCTGTCTTCCGGCTGAACTACTCTCTTTCCTTGGTGCTTTACTTTCTCTGTTTCCATCTCTCCCCACTTCCCACCCCTCCCACTCCTTTCTGACCCGATTGTACCACCCGCAGGCCCGATAGTTCCTATGGCATCCCTACAACTCTGCTCGTTTAATGTCCCAGAAAAGCGATCGAAGGTTTTATACGGTATGCATAAGAAACGGGTTGACATACTTCTGCTGCAGGAGACACATTTCCGATCAGACAGAATCCCTAAGCTTAACCATAGATACTACACACAGTGGTTCCATGGAAGTAACTCTGACTCCAAGTCTAAAGGAGTCAGCATTGCATTGCACAAGTCTTTACAGGCTCAGGTAGTTGCCTCTAAAGCTGATTCTAATGGTCGATTTGTGTTTTTGAAGCTTAAAATTGCCCATGATTTGTTCACCATAGCTAACATTTATCTTCCCAATCAAGACCAGGTCCGAGCGTGCAGAAAGTACCTACAGGATCTCTCGGCCTTTGCGGAAGGCTATGTGATTATGGGAGGGGACTTCAATATGGTGTTGGACCGCGCTGTGGATTCCTCTTCGGGCAGGTCGGCGGTGTCCCTCTCACAGCTGGAGAGATTACAGCGGGCCCTGACACACTCAAGGTTGGTAGATGTATGGAGGTTACTACACCCCACTACCCGGGATTATACCTACTTCTCCACAGTTCATAATTCCTATAGTAGATTGGATTATTTTTTGGTCAGCCCACGGGCTCCTGTCTCTTGACCCAAAGTCTGACATCGACACGATGTTGTGGTCAGACCATGCCCCAGTTTTGCTCTCCCTTCGGCTGCCGAGCCTTTCTCCGAGAGAATGGACCTGGTCCTTAAACCCTGGTCTCCTTGGAGATCTAAAGTGTCAGGCGGCCGTGCGAACAGCAATCTCGGACTTTCTAGATTTTCACAAACATGACCCCACGGCCATCCCATACCAATGGGAGGCTTTGAAAGGAGTTATACGGGGAGTATTCATACAACAGGGGGCCCGGCTGAAGAGAGAGAGGGAGACTAACATTGTGGGTTTGTTGACTTGTATCCAAACTCTGGAGTTGGATCATAAACGGACTAGAGATGCTGGGGTGCTGGCTGATCTCCTCCGGGCACGCTGTGAGTTGAGTGCCTTGTTGGACACGACGTTAGCACGACAGAGGGACCGCTTTCATAAATTTCTGTACAAGTACTCTGATAAACCCGGGAGAGCTCTGGCGAGGTTTTTGCACCCCCGTGCCCCCACCACTTATATCCCTACCATAAGGTCTGCTGCGGGTGAACTGGTCCATTTTCCAGAGGAGATTGTGGACTCATTCAAAGCATATTATGACTCTCTCTACAATTTAAGCGGCCCGTTGTCTGATATGTCCCCTTTCGAGTTTCAAGCACGGGTGGACGACTACATCCGGGATACTGAGCTCCCGCCTATGTCGGTGGAGAAGTCTGAGGCCCTGGAGAGTCCCCTCTCGGAACAGGAGGTTTTAGACACAATAAAATCTTTGGCTAATGGTAAAAGCCCTGGTCCTGACGGATTCTCCGCCGCCTTCTATAAGTTATATGCGAATTCCCTGGTCCCCTTCATGACCAAACTGTTTAACTCCATCTCGGCCAGCTGCCCCTTTGCCCCCCAAACGCTGATGGCCACAATCACCGTGATTCCTAAACCGGGAAAAGATCCCCTATTATGTGCAAGCTATAGGCCCATATCCCTCATTAATGTGGATGTGAAGGTGTTCGCGAAAGTGTTAGCTGGTAGAATGAACCCTATTCTCCCTGGGTCCATCCATAGTGATCAGGTGGGCTTTGTGCCACACAGGGAGGCCAAGGATAACACGGTGAAGACATTGCTTCTAACTTCGTACATGCGCACGGGGAAGGTACCAGCATGCTTATTATCTATTGATGCTGAGAAGGCGTTTGATGGCCTAGGCTGGACCTTTCTACGTGCCTCCCTGAAGCAACTGGGAGTGGGACCTACCATGTTAGTGAGGATTTTTGCTCTGTATCATAAGCCTACGGCCCGTCTTAGAGTGAATGGCACCCTTTCCCCGCCCATTGACATAAGAAACGGGACCCGTCAGGGTTGCCCCCTCTCCCCCTTACTTTATATCCTTGCGATGGAGCATCTGGCAGTGGCATTACAGAAGACACCTGATATTGAGGGTCTACGGATTGGCCAACATGAGTTTAAGATATCCCTGTATGCGGATGATTTATTGCTATACATTGCCAACCCGACTGTAGCTTTCCCTGTACTCCTCAGGGAGTTCCGTAGGTTCGGGGAGGTCTCAAATTTTAGAGTCAACTACTCCAAGACGGAAGCGCTCAATATCTCCCTGCCTGATGATCTAGTCTCTCGGCTCCAGGCGTCCTTCTCTTTTAAGTGGCAGACCGATGCCTTAAAATATTTAGGAGTCTTAATACCCGCTGACATTAGCGCAACATATGCTCTGAACTATGTCCCGCTCCTGCAGAAAACTATCTCAGACCTTAAACGGTATAGCAGACCTCAGCTATCTTGGTTCGGTCGGGTGGGAGTGATCAAAATGGATATTTTACCCCGATTCCTCTATCTCTTTCAGACAGCTCCAGTGCAGGTTCCGGATTGCTTTTTCAGGCGCCTGCAATCGGCTATCAATAGCTTTATTTGGGGTACTAGGAAACCACGGACTCGGTTCTCAGTACTAGTGAGACCCAAGACTAAAGGGGGGGTAGGCCTTCCTGATTTTAAACGTTATTATCAGGCAGTCTTGCTCTCTAGGATTGTCGACTGGAGGTTCAGTGATGCTCATAAACAGTGGGTGCTCTTGGAGAAACTTTTATCGCCCTTTTCTTTATACTGGCTGCCTTGGCTGGGGGGACCGGACGCCCACCTGTGTCGAGTTTTGCTCCACTCACACAGATTGTTTTGAAGTTTTGGGATAGATCCTATGTGAAATTACACCTGACCTCTCGACTGAGCAGACTGAGTCCCCTTTTTGACAATCCGGCCTTTCCCCCAGCAATGAATAGGTCTATGTATCTGTGTTGGTCACGACTTGATGGGGTGGGACTGGGTCAGGTGAGGGATAAGCTTGTGGGGCTCTCCAGCGTGCGGGGGTTACGGGGCCCTGGTCTTACGACACCGCTGTCCTGGCTAGAGTTTCTGCAATTGCGAAGCTTTCTCTCCAGTGAGCCGATGGGGGCGCTGACGCCATTTGAGTCCCTGATGCTCCCTACCGAGGGTCCCTCTCACGTGGTTTCGGTGCTCTATGGCCTGGTCTTGAATTCACTTCCCCCTACCACACTTGGATTTATGGAGGCTTGGGAGAGGGACCTGGGGATCACCTTTTCTGAGGCGGATAGTTTGAAAATCTTTACTCTTGCACATAAGATGACAATGTCCAGTCAGGCGCAGGAGAGGAATTATAAATTACTGACACGCTGGTACAGGTGTCCCACCCTTCTCCACAGGATTAACCCCGAGATCTCGGACGCCTGCTGGAGATGTGGCTCTGCCACGGGCTCTATGCTTCATATTTGGTGGTCCTGTGGTCCCCTGCAACCCTTCTGGAACTCAGTTTTTGATGCCTTTCATTTGATGACTGGGGTCCGTCATGAACCATCTCCCCAAATGGCCCTACTGTCCCTGATACCCAGTTCGATAGTTTCCGTCAAAAAGGGGATTCTGAGATTCTGCCTAATAGCTGCCAGAGCAGTTATTCCCCGTCATTGGAGGTCCACTGTGGTCCCCTCCACGGTGGAATGGATAGCTGAAATGGATAGATTACATCGTCTGGAGTCACTGGTGGCGGGTGATGGTGATGCCGCATATGAACAGGGACGCACCTGGTTCCTCTGGCAGTCCTTCAAGGAGAGCACAGGGTTCCTTACTTGGCTGCGTACATATTCGTAATTGTCAACTCGTGGGCGTTTAAATTGCTGGGTCTCCCTTACCCCCCCTCTCCTTCCTTACTCCCCTTCTCCCCTACCCCTTTTTTCTCTCTTTCTCTCCTCTTATATTTCCACAATTGCCTTTTCATAGGTTCTGTATTCTATATATAAGGTCCTTGTCCAGAGGTGATTCCTAAGATGGGAAACATGTACCCTTTAGGTGCTAGTGTCCTTATTGGACTACTCCTGTGCTGCGCTCTTCGGGAAGTAATGTATCTCTGTATTAAGCCCTGGACATTGTACTGGTTCTTTCTATTGTTTTTACTGTTGAAAATCTCAATAAATATATTTACTGAAAAAAAAAATGATCACATTCCAGTTTAACTGCCTTTTGTAATGTACATGATGTCCTACAGGTGGAGGTTTTCAGGAAAAAATTACAGACACACAGATTGGACAGGGCTTGTATACAGCAGATAGTAAATTTAATGTTCAGTGTTCACCTGTTCAGACTTGCATGTTAGGAAGTGCACTCAGATTTCTATTCAGATTATTGGGGTAATGCCTTCTGACTACATTCCTCCCCATTAGCCCTAGGAACCTGCTAATAGGTGATCTTAATTCTTTATCAGCCCTTAAAAGTGAGGGTTCTTTTAACCCAGAGAGAGGCATTAGCTTAAGTAGGGACCCAGTGAAGAGATATGCCGTGATGTTAGCTACTGGCAGGGCTGCATCATCCATTGGACAGTGTGAGCCCTGAGGATCAATCGGCAGCAGCCAGGGGGAGCAGCAGTGGTTAAGGGGGCGGCGCCAGCATGACAAGTTTTCAACCCTGTGCGATCGGTGCTGCCGCAGCATGACTGGGTAAGAGGGCGGCGGTGCTGGAAACCGGCAGCCGAACCCCCCCTTCCCCGCTCCTCACCAAAGGCTGTAGAAGGGTGGCGGGTGCTGTAAGTCGACAGCACGAATCCCCCCCCCATGCTCCTCACTAAAGGCTGCAGGACGGTGGCAGTGCTGGAACCCCATAGCTATACACCACCCCCCCCCCCGATCTTCACTTGATGCACCCCTGGCTACTGGGCTCACATAAACGGGCCTTCTTTATATGTTGAGGATCTCATTTTTATGTATTTACTTAGGCATTGACGCATTTCCACATTTCTATATTCATTGTTAGTTGTATTCTGAAATGCTACGGCATGCTATCTTATTTGTTAGAGCATTTCATGTTCAGTATGCACCTATTCACACTTGCATGTTAGGAAGTCCACAATGAGTATTTAATGTTGCACAGTTTTTGTAGCATTTTTGCACCTATTAAGTAAATTAGTTAACATGCCTTTTATTCATTGCATTTTTAACATATTTTTATCGCATTTTTGATGCTGTGGCTTTTGTCTCTGTGCGTCATGCTTTAAGTAAAGTTGCTTGCTTTTTTATACTTCCTGGTTTTTGGCTCACGCAAAACTTTAAAGGGGATATCCGAGACTTCAAAAAAAATAAAAAATTGTGCCTATGCACTAACAGGCAGGTATCTGCCACCTGCCTGGCTGTTGTGCTTGGCGCCCTTCACCGCCAACACGAAGCAGACTTAGGCCGATTTTCATGTCGATGATTTTGCCTCTTCTGGTGACGTCACATCAACAGAGGGCGACTTCTCCCCTCTGTAGACAGGCGCATAGCAGATGATTGACAGCCGGGTCCTCCTAATCAGGTAGCGAGGAGCCAGCTGTCAATCAGCCTGATGTCGACTTCGTGCCCACTTCCATAGAGCAGAGTGTAGTGGAAAAGCCTCTGCTCTTCCGCACAGCTCTGTTAACCCACCATGCTGTCCTCGGCAGGAGCGGTTTGTGACCTCTCTGTACCAGTGCTGAATGGAGGTGACTGGTGCCAGGCACAATAGGGAGGTAGGTGGCATCTACCTGCCTGTTAGTGCTTGGGCACATTTTTTTTCCTAAAAATCCTGGATATCTCCTTTAATGTAATCCACACAAGACTGTACCTCTTTTTTAATGTTCTTTTTATTAAAGAGGATCTGTCACCCCCTTAGTGCATGGCAAACTAAACAATGCAGCATGTTTGCTTCATTCAGGGAAGGGGTCCCCCATGTCTCTAGCCCCCTTTAAGCTTTAATAAAGACTTTACAAACCTTACAGATAAGAAGTCGCCTGGGTTGGGTCTGAATAAGAGGTCCTTGCCGCTGGCACAGTCCTCCCACCTTCTTCTTGTTCCACTCCCTCTATGTGTCTCCCGCCGCCTCCTCTTCTGCTGGGTCTGGCCTCCTCTTCTGCTGTCAATCACGCTGCAGCACAGCTCTTGGTGTGAGCAGCATTGCGTGATGTCAGCGGCAGAGCCTGCCCTGTTTGTGCTTTATTCAAACAGCTGGGTGGGAATCTGGCACTGACGTCACACAAGCCGCTCACACCAAGAGCTGCAGCATGATTGACAGAAAGCGGCAGACAGAGGGGGCGGAACAAACAAGGAGAAGGCGGGAGGACTGTGCCAGCGGCAAGGACCTCTTATTCAGATCCAACCCAGGCAACCTCTCATCTGTAAAGTTTATAAAGTCTTTTTTTTTAAAGCTTATAGGTTGCTAGAGACATGGGGACCCCTTCCCTGAATCTAGGAGACATGCTACATTCAGTACTGCATTTAGTTTGCCATGCACCAAAGGGGTGACAAGGTCCTCTTTAAGTATATTTCAGCATCAAATAACATATAACAACTGACATTGCATATTAGAATAGGTAAATGTAGTAACAACACCGTCAATCAAAAGTGAAATGGCTGTCAACCTTTAGAGTATGTAAATAAGCATGAACAGGAGGCACGAGAGCAAGCACAGGAACAGTGCCGCCAAAATGTAATGTTCATCTACCGACGAAGCCTAAAATTGAACAAGTTCGTGATAGAATATGCATTCGCTCAAGAAGACAACAATAGCTTAGGTTATTGACAGTAGTATCACTATACTATTAATATAAAAAAAAAAAATTAATAGATGAGAGAAATAAAAGATAAAAAAAGAAGAAAAGATAAGGGTTAAGAGTATAGAGAAAGGTGGAGAAGTGAAAAAAGTGTAGGGGCTCAAATGGGAGATCCTGGAGTACATCTAGTACCAAATTCAGATCCCAGGGATCAAGGGGGGGACGAAATGGTGGGGAGACGTGAGCCACTCCCTGAAGGAACGTCTTGACCTGTGGGAGAGAGGCGAGCTGCCTTTGGAAAAGAACCGAAAGGGCAGATACTTGGCCTTTCAGAGAGCTGAGAGATAGATGTGCCTCAAGGCTGGACTGGAGAAAAGCCAGGAGAGATGGAAGAGAAAAAACCATAGGAGAACGGTTGCGGTCCTCACTCCATCGGAAGAAAGCCTTCCACGTGGGGTGATAAGCACGTGAAGAGGAAGGTTTTCTGGCTTTTAACATGGTCTGGATGACCTGTTCAGAAAGACCCGACTTTCTCAGAACCGCGGCTTAAACAGCCACGCCGTTAAATTGAGTGACTGAGAATTCGGCTTTCAAAAAGGACCCTGAGTCAAGAGGTCCGGGAGATTGGGAAGCGGCCATGGAGAGTCCGCGAGGAGGTTGACTACTTCTGCGTACCAGAACCGTCTGGGCCAATCTGGAGCTACGAGGATTACCATTGCTCCTTCTGCTCGGATCTTCTTGAGAACCCTGGGAATGAGAGGATGGGGGGAAAGAGATAAGGGAGGGAGAATTGGGCCCATGAGATCGCTAGAGCGTCCACGTCGAGGGCCTGAGGATTCCTGGACCTGGCGACGAAGGGACGGAGCTTGTAATTGTCCCTGGAGGCCATCAGGTCTACGTCTGGGAAGCCCCATCTGAGGCAAATTTGGTGGAATACCTCTGAGTTCAGGGACCATTCTCCTTGGTCCAGCACCCCGCGACTGAGATAGTCGGCTGTCCAATTGTCCATGCCTGGAATGTGGATTGCCGAAATTGCGGGAATGTGTAGTTCGGCCCATTGGAGGATCTGAGTCACTTCCGCCATGGCTGATCGGCTCCGAGTCCCTCCCTGGCGATTTATGTATGCTACAGCTGTAGCGTTGTCCGTCTGGATTCGGACATGTCGGCCTGTCAGGTGGGATTGCCAGTGTAAGAGTGCTTGAAGGATCGCCCTGAGTTCTAGGATGTTTATGGGCAGGGAGGCTTCCTGAAAGCTCCACGTGCCCTGAGCTGTGTGGCCGAGAAATGTCGCACCCCAACCGGAGAGGCTGGCATCAGTGGAAATGATCGTCCACGTGATCGGGAGAAACGATCTGCCGCGAGAGAGAAGGGGGGACTCGATCCACCAGAGGAGTGACTGTCTCGCTGATCTGGAGAGGTGGACTGGGCGATCGAGACTGCTGAGGGAGCGGTCCCAAGTCGTCAGAAAAGAGCGCTGGAGGGGCCTGGTGTGAAATTGGGCAAATGGAACCGCTTCGATGGAAGCCACCATTCTGCCCAAAACCCTCATACAGAAACGGAATGTCCGAGGGGAGGGCTGCCTGAGACTGTGAATCCTGGATAGCAGAGATGCCCGCTTCTCTGGGGGAAGGAAAATGCGGTACTGGGCTGAGTTGAAAATCATGCCCAGAAAGGTAATCCTCTGAGACAGGACAAGGCAAGACTTCTTGACATTGATGATCCAGCCCAGGCGACGGAGAGAATCCAGAGATATTTGCAGGCTTTCGAGACACTCTGAGCGTGAGGGGGCTTTTATTAGGATGTCGTCCAAGTAGGGTATTGCTAGAATTCCCTTGGACCGAAGGATGGCCACCACTGTTGCCATGATCTTTGTAAAGACCCGGGGAGCCGTGGCAAGGCCGAATGGTAGAGCGGTAAACTGGTAATGTTGGGACCCTACTGCGAAGCGCAGGAATCGTTGGTGAGATGCCAGGATGGGAACATGGAGGTAGGCATCCTGGATGTCTATGGAGGCCATGAATTCTCCTGGTTCCATAGATGCTATCACTGAACGAAGAGACTCCATCCTGAAGTGTCTCAACTGGAGCTTGGTGTTGAGAAGCTTCAGGTCCAAAATGGGACGAATGGAGCCTCCCTTCTTTGGGACCACAAAGAGATTGGAGTAAAATCCCAAGAAGTGTTGATGCTTTGGAACGGGAATGATAACGCCTGCTTCCTCGAGGGAAGAGATGGCTTGATGAAAGCCGGGAATGAGCTTGGGATCCTTCGGGGGCCAGGATAGAAAAAAATGGTCTTGGGGAAAAGAAGAAAATTTGATTTTGTACCCCACTGAGACGACGTCTCGGCAGGGGTGAACCTAGCCTCTCTGCTGCCTGAGGCGAACTGCAGAACGGCGCCCCCCCCCCCCATAGTAAATGCTTTAAAATCGGTAGAAATAAATCTGGTTTGTACAGAACTATGTATATCCTGTAAAAATGAGAATAGTGGCCATTTTAATTTGGAGAAATAGAAAAAAAAACGTCCAAACACAAGGATGTCAGCGCCATCACACACACATACAAGAACCACAAAGACGAATCCAGAACAAGGATCATTAATGGTAATGGCAGCTTGGCAGCAGCAAACAGACACACAATGATGGCGGCAGAGTGGTGGTCTTGTAGGCAGATCCAGTACTGCATCATTATAGCACAGGAGGCAGCACTGATTGCCAACATATTGTCTGACTAGTCAGACATGTCACCATGCGGCACTGTCCACACATACAACGACCTGCAGTCTGAGCATCAACAAGCCACCACTGCACTAAGCTGGAGAAATGATGCGTCTTCCCCAACAGACCACACCTCCTTCTCCCAAAACACTTAGCCAATCACAAGCGCAGCACATCGGGCTGTCCAGAGCTAATAGCAGGGGCTTTCGTATTGGGTTAAGGGATGCGGAAGGGGGACGAGCGCCACTGAGCAACCACCACTCAAGAGAAGCATGGCTGGATGCCTGTATGTACAGAGGGTCGGCACTGGACATCAGGGGCGGACCTACCGTGGTGCAGCGGATACAGGGCACCTCAAGCCTGCAGGGGGGCCCCCAGCCGACCCCCATGTCCCTGAGTCAGATGAGAGGGGTTCCCTCAGCTGATCCCGCCCCTCCTCTCCTCTCCTGCCCCGGCTCCCTGATCCACAATGCGGCGCAGGTAAGAGCCGCACGCTCGTTCCCCCCTGCCAGCACCCCCCCCGGTCCTCATCCGACTCTGCTAGCACCTTCCCCCTGGTCCTCACCTAAGGCTGCTGCACCAGAGCCCAGCATGCTAAAGGTCCGCCACTGCTGGACATGGTGTGTAATTATAGCCAATCAGTCCTGCAGCATATGTGAAAGGGACAATGTATCCTGTACCAGGGGCGCACATAGAATTTCTGCTATGGGGTCCCATGATTTCTATGTGCGCCCCTCCCCCCACAAAAAATATTTGGCTTAGGCTGGATCACTCTCTTTCAACTTTGCAGCCGTTACAAAATCATTTTCCTCCTATTGAAGTCCCTAGATTCCTCTGTCATTGCCCCTATAATGTACGATGCCAACAAAAGTGCCCCCCAAACACTGTATGATCCCCCAGTGATTCATCCACCTGCCCAGTATGATAACCTGACTGTACCCCCTCAACTATACTGACACAGTATGATCTACAACTGTGAGCCCCACACAGTCTTCCATACAGTATAAAGGACCTATGTACAGTACGGTATAATGGACCCCATCATAGCCCTCCATAAAGTATAAAGGCTTCTTTGTAGCCCTTCATGTATTATCATGCCCTTCACTGAGCCCTCCAAATGTTATAATTAATTCCATATAGTATAATTGGCTCCATTAGTCCTCCATATATTATAATGCACCCTCATATTCCTCCATATAGTATAATGCACCCTCATAGTCCGCGATATAGTATAATGCACCCTCATAGTCCGCGATATAATATAATGCAACATCCATAGTCTTCCACATAATGCACCCCCTCATAGTCCTCCATATAGTATAATGCCAGCATGCAAGCCTGTATCAAAGGCAAGGATACAACCTTTGAAGAATATGTCAAAGGTGGTGAAGGGGTTAAATTACATTATATATAGCACACATATACTGGACAACACCTGCTCATTACATACATCATACAGACACACATATCATACATGTCCTTAGTACATACATGCTAACATATACACAGCAGGTACACATCATATACACAGAACATGCATGCAGGACAAGTGTATATACTCACAAGATATCCTAAATACACACACAACACCACACACAGACACAACCACACACAGACACAACCATACACAGACACAACCTACACACAAATACAAGCCACACAGTTACAACACATACACAACACAACACACAACCCACACACAGAGAACCCACAAACAGACACAATCCCACACAGACACAAACACAAACCCACACACATACATGAAAACAACCCACACAGACACAACCCACACACACTCCACACACAGAGAGACACAACCCATACAGACACAACCACACACAACCCACACACAGAGAGACACAACCCACACAGACACAACCACACACACTCCACACACAGAGAGACACAACCCACACAGCACAAACACACATCATGACACACACCCACGCACAGATACAAGACACAGACACAAACCCAAACACATACAACACACACACAGACACCACCCACATAGACACAATGCACACATATACACAGCCACACACACACAGTCCACATAGAGACACAACCCACACACACTCCACACACAGAGAGACACAACCCACACACACTCCACACACAGAGACACAACCCACACACATGCCATACACAGAGAGACACAACCCACACCACACTACAGAGACACAACCCACACACACTCCACACACAGATACAAGCCTCACACACCACACACAGAGAGACACAACCCACACACACTGAGAACACAACCCACACACACTGAGACACAACCCACACACATCCACACACAGGACACAACCCACACACCTCCATACACACAGAGACACAACAACCCACACACACGCCACCACAGATACAACCTCACACTCCATACACAGAGAGACACAACCCACCACACACTCCACACACAGAGACACAACTCACACACACTCCATACACAGAGAGACACAACCACACACACTCCACACACACAGAGACACAAACCCACACACACGCCACACACAGATACAAGCCTCACACACTCCATACACAGAGAGACACAACCCACACACACACTCCACACACAGAAACACAACCCACACACACTCCATACACAGAGACACAACCCACACACACTCCACACACACAGAGACACAACAACCCACACACACTCCACACACAGATACAAGCCTCACACACTCCATACACAGAGAGACACAACCCACACACACGCAGAGAGACACAACCCACACACACTCCACACACAGAGACACAACCCACACAGACACCAACCCACACACACTCTACACACACACAGAGACACAACCCACACACACAGAGACACAACCCACACACACTCCACACACAGAGACACAACCCACACACACTCCACACACAGAGACACAACCCACACACACGCCATACACAGAGAGACACAACCCACACACACTCCACACACAGAGACACAACCCACACACACACCCATACACAGAGAGACACAACCCACACACACTACACAGAGACACAACCCACACACACTCCACACACAGATACAAGCCTCACACACTCCATACACAGAGAGACACAACCCACACACGCAGAGAGACACAACCCACACACACTCCACACACAGAGACACAACCCACACACACTCCACACACAGATACAAGCCTCACACACTCCATACACAGAGAGACACAACCCACACACGCAGAGAGACACAACCCACACACACTCCATACAGAGAGACACAACCCACACATACTCCACACACACAGAGACAAAACAACCCACACACACTCCACACACAGATACAAGTCTCACACACTCCATACACAGAGAGACACAACCCACACACACCCCACACACAAGATACAAGCCTCACACACTCCATACACAGAGAGACACAACCCACACACACGCGAGAGACACAACCAACACACACTCCACACCAGAGACACAACCCACACACACTCCACACACAGAGACACAACCCACACACACACTCCACACACAGATACCAAGCCTCACACACTCCATACACAGAGAGACACAACCCACCCACACTCACACACACACAGAGACACAACCCACACACTCCAACACACACACAAGACACAACCCACACACAGAGACACAACCCACAGAGACACAACCCACACACACTCCACACACACAAGAGACACAACCCACACACACTCCATACACAGAGAGACACAACCCACACACACTCCATACACAGAGAGACACAACCCACACACACTCCACACACAGAGAGACACAACCCACACACACTCCACACACAGAGACACAACCCACACACACACTCCACACACACAGAGACACAACAGCCCACACACACTCCACACACACAGACACAACAACCCACACACACTCCACACACAGATACAAGCCTCACACACTCCATACACAGAGAGACACAACCCACACACACTCCACACACAGAGACACAACCCACACACACTCTACACACACAGAGACACAACCCACACACACAGAGACACAACCCACCACACACTCCACACACAGAGACACAACCCACACACACTCCACACACAGATACAAGCCTCACACACTCCATACACAGAGAGACAAAACCCACCCACACTCCACACACACAGAGACACAACCCACACACACTCCACACACACACAGACACAACCCACACACAGAGACACAACCCACACACACTCCACACACACAGAGACACAACCCACACACACTCCATACACAGAGAGACACAACCCACACACACTCCATACACAGAGAGACACAACCCACACACACTCCATACACAGAGAGACACAACCCACACACACTCCACACACAGAGACACAACCCACACACACTCCACACACAGAGAGACACAACCCACACACACTCCACACACAGAGACACAACCGACACACACACTCCACACACACAGAGACACAACAGCCCACACACACTCCACACACACAGAGACACAACAACCCACACACACTCCACACACAGATACAAGCCTCACACAGCACATACACACATCACTGACACACGACCCACGCACAGATACAAGACACAGACACAACCCAAACAGACACAAACCCACACAGCACAGACCACACACACTCCTCTGCTGATGTACATGTGCAGCTTTACCTGCTCACAGCAGCTGAGCACCTCCCCAACTCTTTCTGCCAGGACTATCCAGCATGTGGTGGATTAGAGCTGCTTCTCCACGGGATCTTCCATCAGAGGTGACTTCTCCTATTTGCAGGCTCTCACCTCTTCACTTCAAAGACCGCGCCATGCAGGAAGAGAAGAGCACTGGCTAATCAGCTCTTCTGTCACTCAGTCTGATGTAAGAGGTTAATTGGCCAGTGCTCTTCTCCTGCAGGACACGCCCCCTCTGTGACTTGCTGGACCCGGAGGAGGGTAAAAGCTGCTGCACAGTGCACACATGAAAGTGCAGGTTCCCCAGCATAGAGCGGCAGAGGCAGGCACTGTAGGAGATAGCAGGATGTCAGAGAGAGAAAGAGCTGCCAAAGGCAGTATCTGATAGAGCGGCCCTTCAGCACCTCCGCATATGCCGCCCCTATTTTATCAGCAGGTGTCGCCGCTTGAGACAGTGTCTCAACTTGCCTTATGATAGATGCGGCCCTGCATCTCGGACCCAGACGTTGTCGATTACCGTTAGCCAAACTGACTGGAATGCCCTGAGGCGGCCCCCGAGGTTGGGGTTGGCGTCATGAGCGATTGGCCCTGGAACCAGAGGATCAAAAGTGTGTGTTACGAGGGCGCCAGGAAGGAGCGGGCTTGTAGGAGGGCCTTTTTCTGTCCTGGCGGGCAGGAGAGCGGTCTCGCCGATTGGAGAATTTGGACGCTGAGGGACGAAAGGAGCGGAATTGAAAATTCCTCTTCTTAGGGATTGTCTGTTTGCGTTTTGCCTGCCGGAGGGAAGTACTTTTCCCGCTGGTGGCGTCCGAAATAATTTTATCGAGCTTATTGCCGAATAGGCGAGAGCACTCGAAGGAGAGGTTGGCGAGGGATTTTTTAGAGGCTGAATCGGCATTCCAGGCCTTCAGCCAAAGAGCCCTGCAAACTGAGATCATGTTGCCGGAGGCCTGGGCGCTGCAGGATGCGGCGTCGAGGCAAGCTGTGGAGATATATTTACCCGACTGAGGAATCTGATCAGCCAGGCCCGCAAGTTTCGCGGGAGGTGCTTGAGCCATAATACCCCTATGGAGGTTCTTGGCCCAGGAGGTCACAGCAAGGGAGACCCAGGTGGCTGCGAATGAAGGGCAAAGAGAAGCGCCCGAGGCCTCGAAAGCTGATTTCGCCATGGACTCAATGTGTCTGTCCGGTCCCTCCTTAAGGGAAGCGCAGTCAGGGGCGTGTCTGGGATGCAGAGCTGAGCGGCCGCACGAGGAGAGAGCTCCCACCAGCACCCAGCTTATAACAGCGCTAATCTGCCGGCAATACACCGCAGGATGGGCCCCAGGAGACCCAAGACGGCACAGGTGCCAACAATACCGCCGCTGGACCAGAGGACGGTCCTGGAGGCTTTTAAGATCCAGAGAGAGGACACACTCCGGCGCCATCTTCCCTGCAGCACATGGAGGAGGAGGAGGTCTCTGCATCTATGCAGGAAAGCGACACAGCAACTGCGGAGATAGGAGAGGGAGAAGATACATTGGGGCGGTGTGCTGGGGGAGAATCTGGACCCCCTGAGAGCCCCAAGTCTACATTAATGGACGGACTCCCCCTCTCTAGATCCCCCCCAGTATTATGGCAGGTATGAGGCCCTCATGGAGGACGACCCTGGGCACATGCTGGATCCCCAGCCCCAAAGAGAGGACGCCTTGCAACGGGGACATTCTAGGGGGGGACCATCTAAGACCCTGCAGGCCCCATATGCAGCTGCGTCTGCTCGTGAGACTCTCCAGCACCCCCATACTCTGAGCTACCCCCCCTGAGACCAGCTCCAGTGTGCCATCTGCTGCAAGTAAAGTTATATCAAAAAGCCCTGCTCAAGTGACCCCAGGTAACTGGGAGGAACTCCTTGCCCTTATACCCTCCAAAGAGGACTTCAAGTCTTTAATAAGTGAAGTGAAGGAGACGTGCAGAGCAGAAATTGCCACTGTTAGAAGAGACATACACCATCTCTCTGGAAGGATGGATCCTTTGGAGGAGGAACATGATGTCACCAGGACCCATTTAGGCGACCTACATGACCTAGTCCTTTCCCAACAACAAGCTATAGAGGCCTTTCAGAATCATCTAGAAGACCTCGATAACTGGGGACGCCGATTCAACATTAGAGTCCGAGGGGTCCCAGAATCGGATGATCAGGAGTCCCCTAGATCCATTCTGCAGTCTATATTTAACACTGTCCTTGGGGATCCCCCTTCGTCAATGATTAAACTGGACAGAGCACACCGGGCCCTAAAGCCTAGGGCACTGTCCGGCCAACCAAGGGACATCATTTGTTGCTTTCACGATTTTGAAACAAAAGAAAAGACCATGGCGGCTGCTAAAAATATTGGCCCCACGCAATTTGCAGGAGGAGAAGTTCATTTATTCCCTGATTTATCCCTGATTACATTGCAAAAACGGAGGCACCTGAAGCCTCTCACCAGAGTCCTCACAGATCAGCAAATCACGTATAGATGGGGCTATCCCTTTGCCCTTATTGCACGCCGTGGAGGTTGTACAGCCATCTTGCATACCCCAGCAGACTCTCTGGCTTTTTGTAGAGAACTAGACACTACACCTGTGGAACTTCCCCATTGGAATATCATATTGCCTGGTCTACTGGTCTACCTCCAAGCCCAATGTGGTGTAAAAATATCCCTCAAAGGGCCACAAGAAAGAGAGGAGGAGGCCGGGGACTTCCATCCTCGCTACGCTCTCGTTGACCCAGGTGGATACCCTGGATAGTTATCTCTTGGAGACAAGAAGGGCTTATGTATATTAACCCACCCCTTGTACATATTGCTTTTTCCTAAAATTTTGCAACTGCCGCTGGTGCTGAATTTACACTTCACTTGTATTTTCTTTTTTATGTACATATAAGCATGTCATTTAGTTTTACTTAGCTGTTGCGTTAACTGCTGGAAATTTCCCTGCGGAAGGGATTGGGGATGTAGTCCCCTTCCCTCCCTTTCCTTACTTGATACAGGCGAGGCCACTCCCCTCCCCCCAGGGCGTCTTTTCCTCGTTTGGGAGGTAATTTTTTCTGTGCTCAATTCGAGTCGGAGTGGCTGCTGGCCTCTGCTAACCGGAGCGTTCTCCCTCTTTGTTATCTCTGGACCTCGACTTGGGCTAATGTTTTTATTTTTATTTCTACCCCATGCTCATTGGAGATGGGGGTTAGCCCTCTGTCGACTTCCAGCTGGGTGAAAACTCGGGAATGCTATGTCCATAAGGACTGGTTTTATTTACCTTTTTTCCTTCATTGTTTTCTATATATACTATCTTGTTTTCAAGTGTTCCCCCCTTTCCCCCATCCCCCCCACCTGCTTCCACTTTTCTGACATCTTCTCCCTTTTCCTTGCCTGACTACCCTCTAGGATCGGGAGGACACATGTCATCAAGCTTCCATAGTTCTCGAACCATTACCCATGGTGCGTTTCATATCACTTAATGTGCGGGGTCTCAACTCTCCCCGCAAACGTAAACTCACTTTACAAGAATTAAGACCCCTCAAGGCGGATATAGCCTTCCTACAGGAGACGCACTACGATGCCAAGGGTAGTGATGGGCGAATCCTAAATTACTCGGAATCGCTTGACTCTAGCGAGTCCGAGCACAGGACTCGCTACTCGTTGCGAGTCTAGCGAGTCCAATGTTAATGAATGGGGAAGCGAGTAATAGCGAGTAGTGTGAGATTTACAAATCACAGATGTGTCTCGGAAGCTTCAGCCTGAAGCAATCCTAGTTTTGTCATTTATTTGCATTGCTCGTTTACTTTGTAAGTAATCGCTGACTCGCACAGATAAGATCCTGTCTCCTCTGTACAGGCTGCCAGCTCCAGGGTCCTAGAGCCCGCCTGCTGCCTGATGTAGCAGTGCTGAGATTGTTCTCAGTCTGCTCATTCCCTGTGTACAGACATGAATGTCTGTGCACAGAGATGATGTAGCAGAGCTGAGATTGTTCTCAGTCTGCTTATTCCCTGTGCATAGACATCTATATTTATGCACAGGGGATGTAGCAGAGAGGACATCGCGTTTTGGACTGCGTCGGACGGAAGAGGATTTTTTTAATTAAAGATGGAGTCCCTAATGGCTTTTTTTTTTATTTCTAATAAAAATTTTTCTCTGTGTTGTGTTTTTTTTAAAACAATTTAATAGAAATTCATGGCGGTCATGTCTAATATTGGCGTGACCGGCATAAATTTCGGGCTTAGGGTCAGCTGATAATACAAAGCTGGCCCTAACCTCTATTACCCAGCGTGCCACCGCTACCAGGGCCGCTGGAAGAGCGGGGTTCAGCGCCAGAGGATGGCGCTTCAATGAACGCGCCATCTTCTGGGGCGGCTGCGGGCTGCAATTTGCAGCGGGGGGTGCCCAGAAAGCTTGGGCATCCCTGCGCTGCGGATTCCAGCCCCCAGCTGCTTAGCTGTACCTGGCTAGACATAGAAATTGCGCGGAGCCCCACGCATTTTTTTTTAATTATTTCATGAAATTCTGAGATTCTGACTCTGAGACTCTGACTCTGAAATTCATGAAATAATAAAAAAAAAATGCGTGGGGCTCCGCGCAATTTCTATGTCTAGCCAGGTACAGCTAAGCAGCTGGGGGCTGGAATCCGCAGCGCAGGGATGCCCAAGCTTTCTGGGCACCCCCCGCTGCAAATTGCAGCCCGCAGCCGCCCCAGAAGATGGCGCGTTCATTGAAGCGCCATCCTCTGGCGCTGAACCCCGCTCTTCCAGCGGCCCTGGTAGCGGTGGCACGCTGGGTAATAAAGAGGTTAGGGCCAGCTTTGTATTATCAGCTGGCCCTAAGCCCGAAATTTATGGCGGTCACGCCAATATTAGACATGACCGCCATGAATTTCTATTAAATTGTTTTTAAAAAAACACAACACAAGGAAAATTTTTTATTAGAAATAAAAAAAAAAGCCATTAGGGACTCCATCTTTAATTAAAAAAATCCTCTTCCGTCCGACGCAGTCCAAAACGCGATGTCCTCTCTGCTACATCCCCTGTGCATAAATATAGATGTCTATGCACAGGGAATAAGAAGACTGAGAACAATCTCAGCTCTGCTATAACATCTTCTCTGTGCACAGACATTCATGTCTGTACACAGGGAATGAGCAGACTGAGAACAATCTCAGCACTGCTACATCATCTCTGTGCACAGACATTCATGTCTGTACACAGGGAATGAGCAGACTGAGAACAATCTCAGCTCTGCTACATCATCTCTGTGCACAGACATTCATGTCTGTACACAGGGAATGAGCAGACTGAGAACAATCTCAGCTCTGCTACATCATCTCTGTGCACAGAAATTCATGTCTGTACACAGGGAATGAGCAGACTGAGAACAATCTCAGCACTGCTACATAATGTCTGTGAGCAGGCGGGCTCTAGGACCCTGGAGCTGCACAGAGAAGACAGCTGGACTCGGCTCGCAAAGAAACAGCAGTTATCTGCGAGTTTCCCTGCTATCACTGGCACAGTAGCCAGTGATTACTCGCACGAGTCTAATGCAAACAATGGCAATCCTAGTTTTGTCAGCGTTTCTGACAAAACTAGGATTGATATTGATTTGCATTGGACTCGTGCGAGTAATCACTGGGAAACTCGCAGAGTACCGAGTCCTGCGAGTCCCTTACTACTCGCCGAGTAACGAGTCCTAGCGAGTAGATTCGCCCATCCCTAGCCAAGGGCTCATTTAGCTTTGCAAAGAATGCCTACCCGTCCAGTTACTCTGCTTTATCTAACAATAAGAAGGGGGGTGTTGCCATCCTGGTATCAGCCAGTTGTCCTGTCCACGTCCATCAAATGCATAGAGACCCGGAGAGGCGATTTGTGATTTTGGAGGCTCAGCTGGGTGAGCAGAAGTTGATTCTGGCAAATATCTATGCCCCAAATTCGGGTCAGGCTCTCTTCTATAGGAGGGTCCTCTCTCTCATTCGTGGTCTTCCTTCAGCAGCTGTAATACTGGGTGGGGACTTTAATGCTCCCTTCTCAAGCACACAAGACCGTCACTCGGTCAAAGGAGCTCCCCCTTCTGAAGGCCTGCAGAGGCTCTCTTTAGAGTTCAGGAGGGTGATCAGAGAGGAGATCCTGTTTGACACATGGAGGATTGACCACCCTGGGGAGAGAACCTTCTCTTACTATTCAGCCCCCATCAGACGCATACGCGAATCGATTACTTTTTTGTGAGCAGTGCCTTGCTTCGTGTGATGGATAGATCTGAAATTGGGGCCATTACTTGGTCTGACCATTCGCCTATAGTTCTGGATCTTAAGGACGCTCAGACCCCGAAGTCCTTTGGACATTGGCGTCTGAATGAATTTCTGGTCAAGAACCCTCTCGTTTAAGCCTCATTACATAAACACCTAGAAGAATATTTTCAACTCAATCAGACATCGGTCTCTACGACGTCCACTTTGTGGGAAGCCCATAAGGCGGTGATGAGGGGTCATTGTATCAGAGAGGGAGCCAGAGTTAAAAGAGATGACGCAGCTCAACGTCTTACGTTGACTTCTCAGCTGACGTCCTTGGAGGCTAGATTGGCGGCCAGCCCTTCCCTTCCCTTACTGCGGAAGGTACTATACCTCCGAGAAAGAATGAAGGATCTATCCATCAAAAAGGTGGAAAAGCTGCTCCTTTATTCTAAGCAAAGATATTATGAAAGGGGAAATAAAGCTCACTCATTATTGGCACGTCGGCTTAAAGAACGCACCTCTAGGGCCTGCCCACAAGCTTTGAGAGATGGTGAAGGTACGATCCATTATAACCCCTCTAAAATTTCAGACATCTTTCTCTCCTACTATACACATCTTTATAACCTGCCTTCCCCTGGAGGGGGGGATCCATCTCAGAGGAGGAGAGACGTGGGGGCTTATCTGGCTAACCTTCATTTGCCCAAACTCCCAGCGGAGGCTCTGGATCAACCAGTTACGTGCAAGGAGGTGGAAGAGATCTTACACGATTTACCGCAAGGCAAATCACCGGGCCCAGATGGCCTCACTTATCTGTACTATAAAGCCTTTGCCAAAACTCTTCTCCCTTACATGACCTCCTTGTTCAATTCCTTCATGGATGGCACCGAGATCCCCAGCTCTATGTCACATTCTCACCTTATACTTATTCCTAAGCCACCCAGGGATCCTATGGATTGCGCCAATTACAGGCCTATTGCGCTGTTGAATTCCGATATTAAGATCTATGCTAAGATTTTAGCAGTCAGGCTGGGTCCTTGGCTTCCCCAGGTTGTCCACAAAGACCAAGTTGGGTTCATACACTATCGGCAAGGTGGAGACAACATGAGACGTGTTATTGACTTGATAGATGTGGTCAATCGGAGGAACCAACAGATGCTAGCATTAAGTTTAGATGCCGAGAAGGCCTTTGACCGTTTGGACTGGTCCTTCTTGTTTGCCTGCCTCCAGTCTTTTGGCTTTTCAGGGAGATTCCTCAGCGCAATAAGAGCTCTCTATAGATCCCCCACGGCGTCCATCAAATTTCCCTGTATTACATCCTCTTCCTTCCCTATCTCTAACGGGACGAGGCAGGGCTGCCCGCTGTCTCCCTCCTCTTCGCTTTGTGCATTGGGCCACTAGCCTCTGACATCCGCAATATCAAAGATATCTCAGGAGTGACACTTAGCACTAAGGAATTCAAAGTGTCTCTTTTTGCTGATGATGTCCTCCTCACCCTGATGAGCCTCCACGTTTCCCTCCCTAATTTGATGTCCTCTTTAAAAGCTATACGGCTCCTTTTCGGGCTACAAGGTGAACCGGAGTAAGACAAAAGCTCTACATATCAATATACCACCTGACGTCCTGGACCATCTGATGCTAAACTTTCAATTTAGATGAAAGCTAGATACCATAAAGTACCTAGGGGTTAATATTAGAGCCTCCTTTGGTTCCCTTAACAAATTCAATTTCCCACCGCTCTTCAAAGAGTTGAGGGCCCTAATTTTCAAATGGGCACCGTTATCTTTATCTTGGCTGGGTAGGGTGGCCGCGTTAAAGATGACACTAATTCCCAAGCTTCTGTATTACTTTGAGACCCTGCCAGTAGTGGTCCCTCTGGGAGACCTTAAATCTCTCCAGACGGCCATCATGAAATTTGTGTGGAACAATAAAAGACATAGGATAGCTAAAAATGTTGTGACAACACACAGGTCACGGGGTGGTCTTTCGGTCCCGGATATCGTGAAGTACTACTGGGCCTCACAGCTCCGTAGAATACCATCCTGGTCATTTTTATGGGCATATAACAAGTGGACCGAGATCGAGAAATTATGGCTGCACCTGTCCACTCCAATTCTCTGCTATGGCCACCAGCCCAGGTAGTTCCGCAAACCCCACTATTAGGCCCTATGCAGGCAACTTGGGATGTTTGGAAGTACTGTCAAAGGAGATTTGCCCTGGCCTCCCCAGCATCGCCGATGATCTCATTTATATACCATCCTCCCCTTCCCAGTGGGCTGGAGACAGCCATGGTTCATCCGTGGCTATCCGCGGGCCTCTTTAGGTTCGCGGACATTATCGATAAAAGGACTATGCGAATCCAACCCTTTGACTGCTTGAAAACTATCCCCCCCATTTCTGATAAAATATTCTATCAGTACCTTCAGATTCGGGATTACGCTACATCACTATATGGCACTTCAGGGGTATTGGTCCCATCAGAATTGAGAAACTATGTAGGAAGGGAACGAGTACTAAACGTTTGATCTCAGAGATCTACCAACTCCTCGCTTCTTCTGAAAATGGAGGTCTTGAGAGCTTCCCATATATGAAGAAATGGGAGGTCTTACTGGGTAGACAAATCACCCCCCAGACTTGGCAATATATTTGGGACAGAGCGGCCAAGACTTCCATTTGCACATTATATAAGGAAAATCAATATAAACTCATGATGTTCTGGTACCATACCCCTGAATTCCTCCACAAATTAAACCCTCTTCTACCTGATACATGCTGGAGGTGTGGCGATCTGCTTCATATCTTCTGGTCCTGCCCGAGACTTGAGGGCTACTGGAAATCTATCAGAGATCTTACCGTGAAGGTTCTCTATGTTGAAATGGAGCTGGACCTATTGGTGTACCTTTTTAACGCACGTACTGGACGGGTGGGCAAACTAGCCTCTAAACTCCTTCTACATATTCTCACTGCGGCTAGATGCTTAATTGCCCTTTTCTGGAGGAGACTGGAACCGCCTTCCCTCAAAGATCTGTACACCAGGTTATCTGATGTTAGACGGATGGAGTACCTGACAGCCCTACTGGCGGCCAGAGTGGACCAATTTAACCAGGTCTGGGCTCCATGGGATTACTTTACGGCCCAAGAGGGTATATAACAAGGCGGGGCTTCCCTTGGTCCTGGAGGGTTCTGCTTCCTTACCCTCTTTCACCTTACCCCCTACTTCTTCCTTCTTTTCTCTTCCCCCTCCTCTCTTCTACCCCCCTACCTGACTTCTTCTTGGTTACTCTTCTCATGGTTTTGTCCATCTGTTGGTTGGTTGATAGCTACTCAGGGATGGTGCTTTGCGTCTTTAACCCTCCGCGCCTGGATGTTCCTCCAAAGGAATTTATAATGGACTAGGATTGCTCCTCGAGGGGATGTCTATTAACACCTACGAGGACATGAGAGGAAGACTCTAACCTGGGCATGGAGCCCTTTCGGGGCTTACCAGCCAATAATGCAATAACCCAGGCTTTCTAATTTCTACCTTCAAGCGCAATGTATTGTCTTGATTTATTCTAATGATTCGTTTTCTCTTCTGTATTTTGAAAACGTTAATAAACATTACAGTTGTTAAAAAAAAAAAGGGAAGCGCCGTCTGCTAGGGGTAGGATAGTATTGGTAGCCAGACGTGACACTGGGGGATCCACTGCTGGAGAAGCAGTCCACTTTTGGTGAGTGTCCTTAGAGAAGGGATAAAGAGCCTCTAGACGCTTTCTAGATTGAAAGCGCTTCTCTGGGTGTAGTCATTCTTTGGAAAAGATGTTGTCAAAGTTTTCTAGATAAGAGAAGACGCGAGGGGCTGGTTTACTACGCTTAACCGACACTTTCCGTGTGGGCGGTTTGTTATCAGAGTCGACCTTGAGGGTGTCATTTACGGCCAGGATTAGGGAATCTACTGTGTCCCTGATTCCCGACAGTTGGTCCGAGTCTATGTCCGGGTCCGAATCCGATACTGAATTGGAATCTGATGGAGCCGAGCGTGCTGGAGAAGAATGCCTCGAGTAGAGGTCTCTGGGGGATGGGGACCGGGACGAGTGAGACGTGCGAACCCGCTTCCTCTGCGAGCGGTCTGGTCCCTCTAATTCAGAATCTGGCGGTCCAGGAGCATCGTTCCCTGGTGGCCCAGGGGCATCATTCCCTGGTGGGCTAGGGTCGGACTGCTCCGATGGATTAGGACTAATCGCGGAGGCAATCTGCGAGGGCAGGTGCTCTAGGGCCGCCATTAGTTTCTCTGAGAACTTAATCAGAGTAGTGGCAGACTGAGATAGGGAAAGAACTACCTCAGGTGGGGCAGAGGCCACGGACGTGTCAGTGGTAGGGTCCTGAGCTGCCTGCATGGTCTGGGGACTACAAGCGAGGCACAGTGGAGAGTTCTGAGCCGAGGGTAGCTTGTTATTGCACCCTGAGCAGGCGTAGTACACTATGGTTGCTATGGTGGCTGTACGGGTGCTCCTTGTATGAGGCATCTACTATGGCCAGTATGAGGAAGCCAGCAGTGTAAGTGGCTGGGGAGGCTTTGCTTACCTGTGCCCCAGCTTCCAGTGTCCCCTGTGGAGGTCCCAGCAGTGCAGGATCGCAGATGCTGCTCTTCTCCCTGAAATGGCACCCAAAAGCACGGGCTTCTGCTGTGCTCAGATCAGGAGGCTGAGAAGAAGAGGGGCGGAGCCAAAAAAGTGCGGGGAAAGAGCCCGAGCTCGATCCCCATTGGACCGGGGGAGGAGCGGGGCTGGAAAGACCAAAAAATGCCGCCCAAGGATGCCGGGGGCGTGGCCAGCATGGCCGGAGGATGCGGCCTCACTTACAGTGAGGCTTGAGTGTGGGTGGGGCCTTGGCGGAGCATTGCGGGGCTCCGGGCGGTGCCTTAGTAAGGAACCTGCCCACGGACATCCGCCATTGGTCCAGAGGCGGTCCGTGGGCGGGTGGGAGCGCTCTGGATGCCGCAGTTGAAGCCTGGGCCTCAATCTGTAGCTGCGGCCTAGATCGAGAGGCCCGCGGCGCAGAGCCGCAGATCCAGAGCTTTGCTGGCCTGTCCGGGGCTGTGGTGGCCTGTCTGGGACTGTGCTGGCCCAGCAAGGGCTGGAGACGGCTGCACAAAAGCTCCACTAATCTGATGGTTAGGAGCTATGGGGCTGATGCAGCCACAGCACAGTGTGCTGGCTGCAACTAGTGTAAAGGGGCTTGCTGGCCCTGAAACAGAGCCAGGAGCCCCTAAGAAACCATAATGTACCCCCCCCCTTATTTGACCCCCATCCTCCATGCCTATCAGGCTACCCCTGCTGCAGTACTAGGGGTAAGACCTATGAACGCAGGGGCAGATGGCCTCGCTGAGGCTGCTGCCCCAGAGCAAGATCCCCTCTGGATTAGCCAGAGGGGAAGCTGAGGAGCTACCAGGAGGGGGCTGGTGAAGTGAGGATGGGGAAGGGGGGTTATATGGGCCCCGGACCTAGGGACTGCTTGCTGCCATCAGGGTGCAGGTCCCTACCTCGTCCTGAGAGGTGCCGAGCTCCAGACGCAGATCTGCTCTCCTGTGTACCAGGGATCCATGCGTCTGATGACCCTACCGACAGGCTCTGGAAGGTGAGTGGGTACGGGAGTGAATGGGCCAGGGCAGCTACCGTCCAGCCTCAGAGTCCTCCAGGATCCTCTTCAAAGAAGGGATGGATGGCCCTGGCCCAGAGAGGGAGAGTTAACAGTGCAACCTGCGTACACTGGACTCTCGATCTCTATGCGGGGTGACGGATTGGCTTAACCGCTCCGTATTCCCTGAAGAATCTTCATTGAAGAAAAATTTTAAATTAAAATTAAAAATCTAACTAATCTAATAAAAATTCTGGTAGATACGGGATCAGAGAGACCCGTGTCTACCTCCTAGACACTAAGCTAAAACTGAGTTGCATTTGTGCCAGTAGTGGGTGTATACTGCTTGGGAGGAGTTGCCTGTTTTCTGCATAGTGTCAGCCTCCTGATGGCAGCAAGCATACACCCAAGGTCTTCCGGTGTCCCCCAATGAAGCGATTAAGAAAAGATAGTTTCACGATCTAAAACCTCTGAGATAACTCGGGAAATGTCAACCCAGTATAACTATCTCCGGACAGAGCCACTAAATATGAAAATAAGTCCCGTCTTCAGCTTTACACCTCCAGCACAATTCAATAGTGGAAGAGTGCCATTTGTGCAGCTGAACCTGGGTGCAGTACCAACGGTCACTATTTTATATGAGTTCTCTTGAACCTTCAAGCATTGTGAGGGTCTATGTGATCTATGATATATCATGTCAATCTGTTCGTCCGTAAAGATGATGTTAAGGTCTCTTTCCCTTAAGCCTATATATGCTCTCTTAACTTGAGCTGTTTCTCTGACCACGTAGTTGTAGATCTCTGATAAAATTATTAGGTCGGCGTTAGTTTGCACATAATTGTTCGAAATGTGTGAGAGATGGCAGTAAGTTAGCGTGTTTTATGTTTATGAGTATATTCTTTTAGTCTGTTGTATTGTAGAAATGTGATAGTAGCTAGGGATTCAATGTGCTGGAGTTCAGTAAAAGAAAGCAATGCGCCATCTAAAAATAATTGGTCAACCGATGTAAGTTGGGAGGTAGAGAGATTAGAGGCCGTAAGGGAGACAGATCGGAGTGTTGGGGGGAGGAGTCCAGTTACATCTTCAATCGTCAAGAAGGGGGACAAGGGAGAAATCGCCTTAGAGTGTTCTTTCTCCCAAACCCTAAGTACAGCCCGCGTAATTTTATTTCATGGTCGTAGAGATTTGTTGTAAAAATGAAGTTTGCGCTAAATGTTAAATTGGAATCCACAATTTATCTGTAGGGCTCCTTATCCATTCCAGTACCCTAGTGAGCATTGCCATCTAGTAGTATTGAAAGATATCTGGAGCTCCCATGCCCACTTTGGACCTTGGCAACTTTAGTGTAGAAGACCTAATGTGAGGTCTTCTGTCTGCCCAGATGAAGTTAAAGAAAAAGGAATTATTTTAGAAAGGTACTGTGTAGATATGTGTATAGGGAACATTTGAAATGAGTATAATTCTCCCTAAATTCCTTTACTTTTCAAAAAGTTTTTTCTGCCAATCCAGGAAAGGAACTCTCCAGGGTTTGCACAGTCACGATAGCTTTATCTAGCATTGGTAATATGTTAATAAGATCAAGGAGGTCTTTAACTGATCTTCCACTTTTAATCCCTAGATATTGATACTTTTGGATGGCCATTTCAAAGGGTATAGTTCTTGAAATCCATCAATTGTAAATTTAAAGATATTTAGGCTTAATGCTTCAGATTTCGTTGGTTTAATCTTATAGTTGGATAAAGTGCTATATTTATGTAGTACACGCATGAGGGCAGGGATGCCCCTGTCAGGTTCCAATAAAATTACCAGCAAGACCTCTGCAAAGGCAGTGGATTTGTGGTGAACTCCCTTTATTTTACTCCTCTAATCTGTCTCTTGTTGGATACAGCGTAGAAAAGGTTCCATAACAAGGACAAAAAGGAGTGGTGACAAAGGGCATCCATGTCTCGTGCCATTTTGGATGGAGAAGGGATCTGATAGTTGGTTATTAATGTGTTATCTCGCAGTAGGGAAGGAATAGATTTTAAAGATTTATTCAACAAAGAAATTGTAAAGCGGAAAGCTAATGAAGTTTGACAAAGGAATGTTCAGTCCACCTTGTCGAAAGCTTTTTCAGCATCTGTCCCTAAGAGGACCAATGGCAGGTTGTTGATTCTCGCATGTTGTATCAGATGTAGGATTCTGCTTGCATTATCCTTCCCTTCTCTACCAGACACAAACCCTGTCTGCTCCAAGGAGATAATTTGAGGCAGCAAACCCACCAAACGTTTCGTTATTAAGCTTGCAAATATTTTAAAGGTCAAAGTTTAGGAGGGAGATAACTTCCGCAGAGCTCCGGGTCCTTGCCTTCTTTATATAAAAGATATATGTGCATTTAAGGATTGAGGAGGGAAGCAGCTGCCATTCAGAACAGCATTGCACATATTTAGCAGATGCGGACCCAAATCTGTTACAAATGTCTTATAATAGAGTGAAGTAAAACCGTTACGGGTCCAGGCGACTTTCCTTTTTGGGCTTCCCAACAGGATGTACAGGAATTCTCGTAAATCAAAGGGTTTGCTTAGGGCCTCCTGTTGTTCTTCAGAGAGATGGGAAAGGGAAAGAGAGGAGAGGAAAGATGTAATGTGTCTCGTCCTCTATAATTTCTCCGCCTCCGGTTCGTGAAGCTTTAGCTGGAAAAAGTCTTTATAGAAGGACAGAAAAGTATTTATTATTTGATCATAATTCTGCGTCACCTGGCCTGCAGCTGTTTAAGATTATGTATAAATATACATGCTTGGCGTGGTTTAATTTGAATGCTTTGTCTCCATGAACCAGGAGGCGGTTTCTCAAAGAGGTGTATTATTTAGCTGATTGTTTATTCAGTATATCTCGTAGGCATTGCCTTTTTTGGGTCAGTTGAGTCAACAAATCTGGTGTGGCTGACTGTCTGTGGTGGGCCTCTATTTAAGCAATATCATTGTAAAGATTTTCTATTTCAGTTTTCCTTTGTTTATTGATATAAGAAGCAGCCGAAATGAGTACTCCTCTAATTGTGGCCTTATGGGCTTTCCATAGCAGAGTCGGATCTACGTTTGGGGTGGCGTTAAATGCAAAATACTCTGATATGGATGTTTGAATTTTAGTTTTAATGTTATGTAAATGAAGGAGGCATTCATTTAATCTTCAAGTTCTAAAGTTAGAGAGAGGTTTTTGAAATTCCAGTGTAATAGTTATCATAGAATGATCTGAATATAGTGCTGGAAGTATACTCGACATCCGATGTAGTGGGGAGATTTCTATTGATCAAGATATAGTCTAACCGGTGGTAAGTTTTGTGAGGGTGGGAGTAGTATGTGCAATTTCTGTCTGAGGGGTGAAGATATCTCCAGGCATCAATCAATTCCAGAGAATGAAAAATCAAGCTAATCTGGGCTAGATCTTTAAGGGTAACAGTACTCTTCCGTGTTGAGGTATCAAGGGAGGGTTCCAATGTGTTATTTAGATCTCCACCAACTATAACAGCACCCTCTTGAAATAAACATAATTTATTCAAGACTTTTTTAAGCCATCGCAGATGATATCTATTAGGAGCTTATAGGCTACAAATAGTCACCATATTCCCTCCGAGCAGGACTATCGCCAGCCCTCTTGCCCATTTTTTAAGTGATAGTGCATGATGCCATCTGTCATAGAAGCAATTTTCAAATGAAGGGATTTTTTTCAGCTACAAAAGGAGAATTTTGTGTACTCACCGTAAATTCCTTTTCTCTTAGCCTCTAATTGGGGGACACAGGACGATGGGTTATAGCATTCTGCCACTAGGAGGCGACACTAAGTAATTAATAAAAAATGCACAGTGGCTCCTCCCTGCAGTATATAAACCCCTGACTGGCACAGTCTAGTTTTGTGCTAAAGCAGTAGGAGTAAAAAACTACACAAGCCGAAAAGGCAAACAAAGAAAAAACTCAAGAAGGCCCAACAGGCCCAGAGTGGGTGCTGTGTCCCCCAATTAGAGGCCAAGAGAAAAGGAATTTACGGTGAGTACACAAAATTCTCCTTTTCTCCTTCGCCTCATTGGGGGACACAGGACGATGGGACGTCCTAAAGCAGTCCCTGGGTGGGAACAAGAACATCCCAACTGAAATACACAATCTACAGGCTAGCAGCCGCTGCCTGAAGGATGCGTCTACCCAGACTCGCATCCGCCAAAGCCTGAGTGTGCACTCAATAGTGCTTTGCAAAGGTGTGCAGACTGGACCAAGTGGCCGCCTTGCACACCTGCTCAGCCATAGCCTGGTGCCTAACAGCCCAGGAGGCACCCACCGCACGAGTGGAATGAGCACGCAAACCAGAAGGAACTGACTGGTTGCGCAAAGAGTATGCTTCCTGAATGGTCAGTTTAATCCATCGAGCAAGCGTGGCCTTTGACGCGACCATCCCCTTACGGTGACCTTCCGGAAGGATGAACAAAGTGTCCGACTTCCTGGAACACGCTGTCCGAGACACACAGATCCAGAGAGCACGAACCATATCCAAAGTGTGCAAAGCTTTCTCAAAACGATGCACAGGAGCCGGACAAAAGGAAGGAAGGACAATATCCTCATTTAAATGAAAAGAGGACACCACCTTAGGAACGAAAGACGATATCGTTCGCAACACCACCTTGTCCTGGTGGAAACAAAGAAACGGCGCCTTACAAGAAAGTGCCGCCAACTCGGATACTCTCCGAATCAAAGTGATCGCCACCAGGAAAACCACCTTCTGAGACAGAAGGCGCAAAGAAATCTCCTTGAGAGGTTCAAACGGGGTCTTCTGAAGAGTTTCCAGGACCAGGTTCAAATCCCAGGCCTCCAAAGGCCTCCTGTATGGTGGGACTATACGAGCCACACCCTGCAAAAAAGTACGGACCTGAGGTTTTGAAGCCAATCGGTGCTGAAAAAGTACCAATAGAGCAGAAATCTGCCCTTTAAGGGAACTCAAAGAGAGTTCCTTGGCCAGCCCTGATTGGAGAAACCCCAGAACCACCGGGAACGAAAAAAGCAAGGGCGAAACCCGCTCCGACTCACATCAACCAAAGAACGTCTTCCAAGTTTTATGATATATCCGGGTGGAAACAGGCTTCCTCGCACGCACCATAGGGCGCGCAACTTCTTCCGAGAACCCTGCCCGGGTCAGAATTCTGGCCTCAAGGGCCACGCTATCAAACGCAGAGCCCCGGAATTCTGATGCCAAATCGGACCTTGACACGGAAGATCCGGACGAACCGGCAACTGCCAAGGAGCGTCTGCGACAAGTTGAACCAGGTCGGCGTACCACGACCTCCTGGACCAATTGGGGGCTATTAATATTACCGCAACTTTCTCCGTTCTGACTTTCTGGACCACTCTGGGAAGGAGGCCAGAGGCGGAAAAATGTAAGGAAGGCGAAATGGTGTCTAGTCCTGAACCAGGGCGTCTGATCCCAGAGCCATGGGATCGCGGGACCGAGCAAGTGCCGAACCTGGGCATTCATCCGTGACGCCATGAGATCCACATCTGGAGTCCCGAAGCCCCTGCAGATCTGCTCGAACACATCCGGGTGAAGAGCCCACTCCCCTGACGCAAGCCCCTGATGGCTGAGATAATCCGCCGCCCAATTCTCGACCCCCGGGATGTGGACTGCTGACAGCACCACACCCGAGGATTCGGCCCATTGCAGAATCGGCTCCACTTCCCGCATCGCTGTTCTGCTGAGCGTCCCTCCCTGATTGGTTGATGTAGGCCACCGCCGTGGCATTGTCCGATTGTACTCGAACATGGCAACCCATCAGGAAACGCTGGAAGCTCTGCAATGCCAAGTAAATGGCCCGAATCTCTAGAAGATTGATGGGTAGAGAGGACCCCTGTTGAGTCCATCGGCCCTGAGCTGTGTGAGTCCGAAACACCGCCCCCCAGCAGAGGAGGCTGGCATCGGTAGTCACAACAGTCCACTTCACCAGCAGGAAGGATCTCCCTCGCGAGAGAGACGACGGGAGCAACCACCACCGAAGAGATCTCGTTGCCGCTAATGGGCGAAAAAGGTGATGGAGGGTGAAAGGACTGCGGGTCCATGCTGATAACAGATCCAGCTGTAGGGGACGGAGATGCAGTTGCCCAAACGGCACCGCCTCCATGGCCGCCACCTTCTTCCCCAAAACCCGCATCGCAAACCGGAGGGAATGCGGATGAGGGCCCCGCAAGGCACTGACTGCAGTTCTCAGAGACTGAGCCTTGTCTTGGGTAAGAAGAACCAGACCCTGAGATGTATCCAGAACCATCCCCAGAAACGTGAGTCTGCGACTCGGAACTGGAAAGGACTTTGGCAGGTTGAGAATCCAACCCAGTCGAGACATAGTGTCTATCGTGATGCGGACACTGTCCTTGCAATCCCTGAAGGACCGACCTTTGATCAAGAGGTCGTCCAGGTAAGGAAAGACCACCACTCCCCGACCGTGCAAAACGGTCATGACCGTGGCCATGACTTTGGTAAACACGCGCGGAGCAGTCGCTAAACCGAAGGGAAGGGCGACAAACTGATAATGATCCTCGCCCACCGCGAACCGCATGAATCTGATGAGGACCAGATATCGGGATGTGCAGATAAGCATCCTTGATATCTATGGAAGCGAGGAACTCTCCTCCTTGCATGGATGCAATGACGGACCTGAGACTCTGCATCTGGAACCGTCTGACTCTTACAAATCTGTTCAGACGCTTCAAGTCTAAAATGGGACGAAAGGAACCGTCCTTTTTGGGGACGAGGAACAGGTTGGAATAGAAACCCTGACCTCGCTCATTCAGAGGCACTGGGACGACGACCCCTGCTCACCTCAGATACTTGACTGCCAGGGAAAAGGCCTGTGCCTTTTCCAGTGTTCCCGAGGGGCGAGAGATAACAAAACTTCTGGGAGGGAGAGTGTGAAACTCTATGTTGTATCTGGAAGACACCAATTCCCGGACCCACTGATCGTCTGTAGCAGCGAGCCAGGCATGCCGAAAGCGGGAAATATGGCCGCCCACTTGGGAGGTGTCTTCCAGATGTGACGAGTCATGAAGAGGGGGACCTTTGAGACCCAGAGTCCTTGGATTTAGCTTGCTTATTCCGGGACTGCCAGGCAGAACCCGACTTATTAAGCGAGTAGAAGCCCCTGTCCGTACGTGGCAACCAATTCTGGGGAGACAGACGGGAAACCGACCACCCAGACGAGTTCCGAAAGGACTGGAATCTCGTCTGCTGACTCTTGGGGAACCTACGCCTCACCTTATGCTGAGGGAGTGAGGTGCTTTTACCACCCGTAGCATCTGAGATCATCTTATCCAGCTTTTCCCTGAATAAGCGATCCCCTACATACGGCATGCCCGTGAGAGACTTCTTAGAGGCCGAATCTGCCTTCCACTCCCGGAGCCAGAGAGCCCGGCGTATCGCAATGGAGATAGAGGTGGCTACTGCGGTGCAATTAGCTGCATCAAGGGAAGAATGAACCAAAAACTCCCCCGCCACAGAAATCTGATTCGCCAGATCTAGCAACTCCGGATCAGCCTCATGACGACTCAGGGCAGAGTGTAAGTCCCCCGCCCACGTCATGATAGCTTTTGCCGGCCACATAGAGAACAAAAGAAGGAGATAAAGAAGCACCTGACGCTTCAAAGACCGACTTGGACAGTTATTCCAACTGGCGATCGGCCGCATCCTTGATGGAAGCACCATCAGGAAGAGACATCAGAGTCTTAGAAGCTAAACGGGACACCGGAGGATCCACTGACGGGGACTCCGACCATGCCTTTGCCACTGTTGGCAAAAAGGGGTAACGGGCTGCAATCACCTTATGATTGCCAAACTTCTTATCAGGATGAGCCCAGTGTTTTTGTAAAACTTCCTGGATCTCGGAGTGATCCGAAAAAACCTTCTGAGGCCTCTTAGGTCTCTTAAAGGAGACTACATGATCCGCTACCGACACCGGAGCTGGATCTGCCACCGACAGGGCCTGATTAATGGCCGACACCAGGTCGTCCACCATGGCTAGAGTATCAGAGGACGTGGACTCAAAAGATTCACCCTGGTCCACCTCTGATTCGTGAAGTGCACCCGAAGAGTGAGAATCACAAGACCTACTCCGAGTATGGGAGGTCACAGAGCCCTGAGATAGGGCCGAGGAAGAACCTGTCCGGGATCTCTTCCTACCCGCCTGACCAAGGGGAAGGGAGGAACTCGAATAAGACTCCTCGTGGTGGGGGCGTGCCCAGCTGCTTATGGCGCCGGACGCAGACTAAGAGAGCTCCGCTGGCTACTCCACAAAACACGGCACCTGAACGGCTCTTCCCGCCTCTAAAGTTAGCTACCGGCTACTGGGACCACCCAGGACTCTGGAGAGATGCCTAAACCGGGTCAATCTAAACGTAGGACTGAGCACAGACTTACCGAGTATTTCGGCACTGAGCAGCAGCGGGACTCCCCAACAAAGATGGCGCCTGATGAGTCTCAGCGTGAGCGGCCTCAGCATGACTAGCGATCCCGTCGACCATCAGAAAGACGAGACCCGATTGCAAGCGGTGACTCTCCCGTTACTCAAGCGATTCTGCAGGATTGCCTCGCAACATTCAGAACTTCCCTCATGACAGACATAGCGACTCTGATCGGCACGATGAGGGAAGATATAGGGGAACTTGCCGCCAAAACGTCACACTTAGAAAATACAATGGGAGACATTGCAAAAGCTCACAATGCTCTAGCAGACAACTATGCTGAACTAGACAACGAGATGGGATCATTCTCTGGAGCATTGAATCATATGGAAGACCAACTCCGCCGCAACAACTTTAAAATCAGAGGGATGGCAGAGGAAACCGGTACATCGGATGTGAGACCAGCTGCTGTTGCCTTTCTGGCCGCGGTTTTCCCTGAGCTTCCCCCGGCAGAACTGGCCATAGACAAGGCGTTTCGGATCCCCAAGCCCCAGAATCTCCCTCAGTCTGTGCCCAGAGATGTGCTCGTACACATGAGGTACCCGGGGATTGCAGAACTACTTTTCAAACGGATGAGAAGAGGTGCACCACTACCCACTCCCTATGAGAACCTCTCTATTTATCAAGACCTCTCCCCGGGGACATTGGCGAGGCGCAGAGAATTTGCTTCCAGTTGCAGAGTACTGAGGGACAGAGAGATACCATATGCTTGGGGATCCCCTACATCAGTCAACTTCAAGTTTGATGGCAGACGACACTCCTTCACATCACCAACCTTACTGAGAAAAGCTCTCCGAGCGTGGCGACTGCTAACTGCATCTACACCGCAACGTCCGGACCCGACTAGGGAGAGTCCTGCGCGGAATAATGGAGAAAAGGAGACTGCCCCGGAATAGATCTGTGTGCTGCTTTTTCTTTGGGAATGTTAAATCCTTTTATTGTGGATTGCCAGTGGAGGCCTCTACTGGGTTTTTACCCACAAGGTACTGTGTGTTTTAACGGTTTCTTGTCTACCCCTGGTAATGTGAGCAGTAGGGGAGACGGAGACGCCGTGTGAAACCTTCCCCCCCAAGGACCTGATTCTGATTATCGGAATCCCTATGTGAGTTTACAATCCATGTTGATGTTTGTCCTTTGTACATTTGCTTTCTCCCCTTTCCACTAGTTGAGTAGTAGTCTATCTCCTCCCTAACGAGGAGTCCCTTATTCTCTGGAGAAATCCTCTCTTGCCTTTTTTCTCTCTGAAGTGTTTATCCCCCTCGGACCTATCCCAACACTCAGCTCCTTCTTTCCTTCCTCCCTCCCCCCTTACGGTCTTACTTCTATATCTAACTTATCTGTTTCTTATCCTTCCGGTCTCCCCTGGGCCCTGAGATGCCGTTGAAAGTAATATCATTGAATGTAAACGGTCTGAATTCCCCGAATAAAAGAACATGCCTCTGGAGAGAAGCAAAGTCCTCCAGGGCTGATATCCTGTGTCTTCAGGAGACCCACTTGCTAGAGATTGATAATGTGCGGCTCCAGCATGCGGACTATCCGTATAGCTTTTTCGCTAATGCTCCTCAGAAAAAAGCAGGAGTGTGTATTTTTGTCAGCCACAGACTGCAGTTCACCCAGGTCTCCACATTCCATGACGGGTTAGGAAGATATGTGGGTGTGAAATGCGAGATTGAGGGAACCCGTTACACCATAGTCACTGTCTACAGCCCGAATGTGGGCCAAACGAAATTTCTGAAACACTTATTTGAGCGTATTCAAAAAGAGGCTGAAGGACGCCTTATCGTCTGTGGCGACTTCAATGCAGTGATGGAACCTCGCATTGACTCCTCATCCCCTGTGTCTAGGGGTAGAGGTGCGCTTGGAGACCTCTGTCGGGAGTTCCACCTCCATGACGTCTGGAGATACCAGCACGCGGAGGAGAGGGACTATTCCTTCTTTTCCCTGGCGCACAAATCCTACTCCAGAATAGATTTCTTTCTGCTTAATGACTTGGCACTGGATAGGTGCAGTTCATCGGGGATTGGTCTGATCACTTGGTCGGACCACGCCCCGATCGAATTGGAAATGGCTCTGGATGTTGGAGGTGGGGCTTCTAGATCATGGAGGTTACATGCGGGCCTCTTGACTGACTTGAAGACCGCTGATGATATTGGCGCAGCACTAAAGGAATACTTTGCTCTAAATGATGTACAGCAGACCCCAGATGATGTGATATGGTATGCACACAAGGCGGTGATACGTGGTCTGTGTATACAGAGAGCTTCGATTATGAAGCGTCGCAGGGAAAAGCTTTTCAAAGACTGGACAGCAGATTTGTCTCAATTGGAGACACTCAACAAGGCTTCACCGTCCTGTGCGTTGGTATCGCAGATAATGCAGATCCGCAACAACCTGCGTGCATTGCTACTGAAGCAGCACGAAACTAATCTCAGAAAACTACGCACCAGATATTACGAGGCCGGTGATCGAGCTGGTAGATTACTGGCCCGCAGACTCAAAAAGAGAACGACTAAAGGGATGGTAATGGCTATACGAGACGTTGAGGGGAAATTAGTCAGAAACCCGGCAGATATAGTGGAGACTTTTGCCTCATACTATGAGAAACTATATAATTTACACCTCGACCCTCGGACGCCCCAACCCTCCACAGACAGTATACAGAAGTTTTTAGAGACCCTGCATATTCCCGCTCTCTCGCCTGACGCGCTAGCCTCACTAAACACTCCTTTTTCTGAATTGGAAATCCACAAAGCACTGAAAAGCTTAAAAAAAAATAAAGCCCCAGGCCCTGATGGGTTAATCAATGAATACTATGACCACTACGGGCAGATCCTCGCACCTTATCTTCTCCGACTATTCAACGTATGGCAAGCGCAGGGAAAGTGTCCCTGAAGCTGCGCTAGAATCCACGATATCGACAATTCCCAAGTCGGGTAAGGCCCAGGACTGCCCGGAAAACTTTAGACCCATATCTCTTTTAAACACAGACATTAAATTATATGCTAAACTTTTAGCCACACGTCTGGGCGATGTGATTCCCATGTTAGTGCACCATGATCAGGTTGGGTTCGTGCAGGGCAGGCAAGCAAACGACGCGACGAGGAGAATGCTGGACTTAATAGAGGTGGCTGAGAGGAGAGGTATCCCCAGTGTATTTCTGTCATTGGATGCTGAGAAAGCGTTTGATAGAGTACACTGGGGATATCTCAGGGAGGTCCTCACGGCTTTCGGTATTACGGGCCCTATTTTGACAGCGATTCTTGCTCTTTACTCCAACCCGTGTGCAAGAGTTTTGTCCTCTGGATATAAGTCTAGGCTCTTCCGTATCACAAATGGCACTCGGCAGGGATGTCCCCTGTCACCTCTAATTTTTGCCCTGGTCATGGAGCCACTCGCAATATCCTTGAGAGGTGACCCGGGGATCCCTGGACTTGTAGTGGGACGTCACAAACACGTCGTCGGTCTATATGCTGATGATGTCATTGTGATTACGGAAGACCCCCTCTCCTCCCTCCCTAGGATTGTAAAGACACTTGACTGCTTTGCACGGATTTCATACTACAAACTTAATCCAACTAAATCAGTGCTGCTCCCTATCGGCATATCAGATAGAGACACATCCATCCTCATAGCCTCTTTCCCATTTAAATGCTCGCCATCGGGTATTCCATACCTGGGGATTACTTTGTGCCCCTCTAGACATATGGCGATGAAAAATATGGACAATCTCACAGCTGACCTGGGAAAAGCCCTGGCGGATCTCCCACTTGACTCAATGTCGTGGATTGCCAGAGTGCAGGCTGTTAGGATGTTGTGGCTCCCCAAAATCCTGTATCTTTTTAGATGCGTCCCAATTCATTTCCCCAGGATGCTCCTACGGCGTCTTCAGCGAATGATCTCTAGATGCGTATGGGGGACGGCCCCAGCTAGAGTTAAAGGGTCCTTATTATATAGACATCTCACAAAAGGTGGAATGGGAGTGCCGGATGTGGAGAAATACAGAAAAGCGGTGGTGTTGGAAGCGGCGGGGAAGTGGTGGCATGACGAGGACTCTCAGGGATGGAAACTAATTGAGGAGGGTTCGCTCCGGGGAGGATCTTTACGATCTCTTCTCGCGGCAAACTCGGTGAGTCGTGTGACAGACTCTGACTTCCTTAACACAATTTCTGAATTGCTGGCGGTGCATGGCTCTCTCCGGGGAGAGTGGACCAAGATTCCTCCGGGTGATTTCCCAATAGAAGCGTTTTCCTGGCTGATTCCTACTTTTTCGGTCTCGACATGGAAACACAAGGGCCCTCAGACCCTTGCGGATCTTCTTAAGGGAACTGGACCGCTCAAACTGGAGGAGTTGTTGACCAAATATCCAGACCTAAGGTCTACCTTCCTGTATTTTCATCAGATTGTGCACCTTATGCGCTCCCCCGCCTTTTCTCATGACCTGTGTCCATCGCGGACTCCCTCAGCGCTGAGACGCTCTCTGACGACTGTGCCTAGACCACCGAAATCCCTCTCAGCCCTGTACTCAGATCTGATTGAAAAAGATGCGCCTCCGAGACTTTCCTACACTATTAAATGGGAACAGGACCTTTCGTTCGGGGCGACGGAGGAGGATTGGGAAGACGCTGTGCATTGTGTGAGGGAAGCATCTAGATGCATAAACCATATCGAACTACTTAAAAAAATTCATCTACGCTGGTATATCAGCCCCAAAAAATTAGCGAATTTCGGCAGAGGGGCCTCGCCGTTGTGCTGGAAGCAATGTGGCATGGAGGCCGATCTGCCACACGTTTGGTGGAGCTGTCCAAAGGTGGCACAGTTCTGGCAGCTGGTGTCTGGGTTATTGGACTCAGTCACGGAAATGAAAATCCCATTGGAACCACAGACCGCGGTGCTGCATGTGGGAGTCATGGGATATCCACCCGTGATTCGTCGGATAATGACATATGTATTAACAGCTGCCAGGGCTTGTATCACCTCCAAATGGAAGCAACCTTCCCCCCCGTCTATGAACGACCTTACTGATAAGATTAATTCCATATTCTGCCACGAGTACCATCTGGCGTTAGACCACGGTGCCCGCCGTTACGTGGCTGAAGCATGGGATCTATGGGGAACACACCCACTTGCACAACGGCTCCCTATGTAGTAGGAGATGAGCCGTCAACCGAATCCTACCCAGTGACACATGGGGGCTGAACCCAGGGGTAGACCGGTTCCCTCCCTCTCTCCTTTCATCTTTTCCCTTTCCCTTTTCCCTTATCTCTTCACTTTTCCTCTTTTGATACGCCCCTTTGATGTAACTATATTCCCCCCCTCCTGTCCTGCCCCATATTACTAAGATCTACTTGGATTCTATACATTAGAGCGTTGTGCTATCGTTTCCCCGTCTGGCTACTAGGGTGTGAAAGACCCTTTCTGCAACTTTCCTACCTTGCGCTACAATGTTAAGAAGATCATCCCGGAGACATTACTCGGGAAGTTGAAACAGTGAGTGAACAAATTCAAGACCTACGCTCTTTGGAGTAAATATGCGGTCAAGACTTACTCTGCGGAGATTGCATCTAACTCTACTGTGTCATATATGGGGACTCATTGTTATGCGGACCAATGTGCAACAACGATGCTTCCTTAAATCGGAATCAATGGGTCATTATGGCTCGAATGCTTGTTGCAATAACCTGTCCCCTCTTTTCCCTACCCTCCTTTCCCTATTTCTACTATTGTTGTACCAATGATATATCCTTGTTAATATGTGAAAATTGTTAATAAAAATCATATATGAGAAAAAGACTCCTCGTGGTCAGAACCATCCTCCAAATGGACCTGCTGGTCCGGGATGATGAACGTGGTTGTACCACCCGGAGCAATGTGTCGGAGAGCTGCTGAATAGCCTGGCTCACTGATTGCGACAGCGTAACTGCCCATTCTGGGGTAGCAGGATTATCTACAGATACCTCCACCCTGGTGGGTGTCTGACCGGAGTCAGAGACACTAGGCTGAGGATGATCAGAAGCACAGCCCTGCCAGAGCGGGGTCGAGCACCCACAGGGCAGCTCAGCTTTGCAAGCTGTGGAAAGCATAGTAAACAGTAAAGGCCTTAGGTGCCTTCTTGCCCGGCATCATGCAGCCTTTCTCTACTGCTGCGCTCAGACTACACACACAGTACAAAGGGTAGTATACAGGGAAGAAAACCACAGTGCTAATATGCACAGCAGTCTAGGGCTATAGCGGCTCAAGAACCACTATGCCCGGTCACCTGAGAGGCTAGAAGAAGAAAAAACGCGTCCTGTGTCCCCCTGGCGTCCTATGCTGCAGCAATGGTGTCCCAGACAGAGAAAAGGCGCCAAAAACGCAGTGTGGAGAGGGAAAACGAAGCCACACCCCCTGCCATGCTGCCTTGCACAACCGCCCTCCCCCTAATGCTACTGGCCAGCAAAGATGGCCGGGGGCGGTCCCAAGGCACCGCAGCCCATTGGAGGATGCGAGCTCCAGAGCTAGGCCGAAGCCGGGGACTAAATTAATAGCGCCTGCCGCCTGTCAGCAGGGGCCGGCGCGGAGCACCGGAAAAAAACTCTGCAGACACAGGACGCCACAAGGGACACGCAGCGCCGCCTCATACCTGAATGGCTCTTCATTCTCAGCCCCTCCATAGACAGGAGTGCGGACCAGTCATTCCCCGCAGCTGTATGGCAGCTGCCACGGCCAGAAAAGGAACAAGAAGACTTGCTGGTGGCCCAGGGGGGATGCCTCCTACAACCCAGAGTCCCAACTGTGGGGTCTGGGGAGGGATGCTGCAAGAGTCTGCCATTACTATAACACAGAACCCCAACTGTGGGGTCTGTGAAGGGACGGTGCAGCGGTCCGTTAACGTCAGTTTCAACCTAGAACCCCAACTGAAGGGCCCGGGGAGCACGATCAACAATAGGAAAAAATAATAAACCTACAAAACAAACAGTGTCTTGCCTCCTAAGACACTAAGCAAAAAACTGGCTAGACTGTGCCAGTCAGGGGGTTATATACTGCAGGGAGGAGCCACTGTGCATTTTTTGTTAATTACTTAGAGTCGCCTCATAGTGGCAGAATGCTATAACCCATCGTCCTGTGTCCCACAATGAGGCGAAGGAGAAAGTGGGTTTCTTGTAATAGTAATATGTCATATTTAGCTTTCTTTAAGTGGTGTAAGGTATGAGATGAAGGAATTGGAGAATTGAATCCATGAACATTATGAGACACAACATTAAATAACTTACAAGTCACAGTCATGGTGGTCGTTGAGGCAATGTTCGTTTCATCAAGGACGAGCCTCCCACAGGTTTGGAGAAATGGAAAGAGAAGTTGAGCGATAAGAGAGGTGAAATAGAAAAGAAGAGAAAGGAGGAGATGTCTGAGGTTATACAACAAAAGTTAAATGGTATTTTGATAACCCCAATATAAAAAACAGTTAAGTAACAAAGGAGAAGCCAAATGTAATTCCTTCATAGTCAGCTCAATGACACAAGAACAGTCAAAGGGCCGATACGAGGGGATTTATAGGGAACGGTAAATAGCTAAGCAAATCGCTACTTGTTAAGCAATCCCCATTAGAATTATATGATAGAACAATGGGTGACAAAAAAAAATAATAGGATTTGAGTTGTATAATAAATGTTACACAAAGAAGATATATGAGGGGGATAACAGACAGTTCAAGAAAAATATATGGGGTCAAGTGGATGTCTCTGTAACCTAACTTCCTGAGTTAGGGGTGGGGGGAGGGTGTGTAATAAAATCTTCTGAGTCACCGTGTTCTTCCAAAGATGAAAATTTGTTGGCTAGATCATTAGAAGAATCCAGTGTTACGATTTTCGGTCTCAACCATTTGGGTCTTCATCTTCTCAAGCCGCAGTAGATTTTTCAGATCTTCTTTTGGACCTTTGAGATTTAGGGGTAAGATTTAATTGCCATGGAGGTGGATGAAAGAATGGCTTCAGTAAATAAGCCGAGTTGACAGCTTCTAGGTCTGGGTAGTATTCTAGCACAATATCAAGATCTTTACAGGCTTTTTTAATATCCACTGATGTTCTCGCTTGGATTCTCTTTGGCAGATATGTAGATGCTAAAGGGAATAGCCACCTGTAAGTATAGTGTCTCCGCTGTACCACTGTGGTGAAGGGTTTTAGTAGCCTTCTTTTCTTCAGTGTGACAGCAGAGAGGTCTTGGTAAATTTTAATTTTAGAGCCTCCACATAAGATCTCTGTTGCCTCTCGGACTCTCTTCAGCAGAAGATCCTTGGTCCTGAAATCTACAAATCGGCAAATCACATCTCTAGGGGAGTCTTCTGGTTGCAGTTTAGGTCTTAGAGCTCTATGGACCCTCACCATTTCAATAGCTGTTGGGTCTTCAGATATTAAGATAGAGCGGAAGACATCTGTAATAGTTGCAACAAGAGCATCTGAGTTTGATAGATTCAGGGATAAATTGACAATTTGGGAATTTCTGCTGCATTGACAAAAAAACTCTGGTATTCAAATTTCCATTAATCTAAATTGCTGGAATTGTAAGAGTTTTTTTTTTTGCGCAGAATAAAAAAAAAAAAAAAAAAGTCATTATAAGAACTTAACCTAATGGTGGTTTTGAGAAACATGGCGGAGATACTTTTCCCGTTACCAGTAATAATAATATTGCTTTTCAGAAGTGGTAAAATAATTAAGTATTTTTAAAAAATTGTTGTAGCATAAAGTGTACACATTTTTCTGACCTGAACAGAGCAAAACATTAGTTTTTACGAAAATCTTAAATTTTTATTACATTTACATATGTATATATTGCACATATTACAGGTAAATGTCCGTGTACTACTCAGTTCTCTTTATAGTAACTATTAAAGTTGATCCGCAATAAGAAATCTTCCAGATGTGGTTGATAGCCTCGATTTACAAGCTTGGTCACCACTGTAAAACAAAAAAATATTACATTAAGTGTATAGCATTTTTTTATATAGTACAATTATATCACAATAACACATAATACAATAAAAGAGACAGGGCCAGATTTGTTGGTGCATTATCAACTGTTATTTTAGTGTTAATAACCCTTATTAAGGCAGCGTTCACACATTGTGTATTTTGTTGCGCTTTTTTGCTGTGTTTTCAGCCGCGCAAAAAAGCGCAACAAAATACGCAGGGGCTTTCACACACTGCGCTTTCTTTAACCCAGAAAACGCAGTGATGTCACAGAGGGGAGGAAGAATCCTGCTTCCTCCTCCCCTCTGTGACAGCCCCATTAGATTTCACAGTGTATTAATATATACTGCGAAATCTAACTTAAACAAAAGCAAGTGTATGAAAAATAAAAAAGAATGAATACTTCACCTCTCCGACGCCTTTTCATATCACATGACCGCGAGCAGCCAATCAGTGCCGGGAACTCCCCTCTGACATCACCGCAGGTCCTGGCAGAAGACATCTCGCTTGGCACCGGACACCAGGAAAAGGCATGTCGGAGAGGTGAAGTATTCATTCTTTTTTATTTTTCATACACTTGCTTTTGTTTAATTTAGATTTCACAGTGTATATTAATACACTGTGAAATCTAATGGGCAGTCACAGCTGTCACAGAGGGGAGGAGGAAGCAGGATTCTTCCTCCCCTCTGTGACATCACAGGGAGAAAACGCAGGAGCAGCTGCGTAAAGAATTGACATCTCAATTCTTTACACAGCTGCGCTTTCTCTCAAAAAAGCACTGCGTATTTTTACGCACTGTCTGCACGGCAAAGTGAATTTTCACTTTGCTGGCAGACACAAAAGACATTGCGTATTTTGAAAAGCGCGCGTAAAAAAGCGCGGCAAAATGCGCAATGTGTGAACGCAGCCTAAGAGCGTTTCTAATTTGCACCTTTTTAACCGGTTCACGCACCAAACTTCATACAATGGGGGTGCTATTGTTAAAGATCTGGAGCAAAAGAGGGGAATGAATATCCCAAGACAAAAAAAAAAATACACATTGTGAATCAGCGCCACAGTGTCACCGGACTTTTTTGGGGGATTTTATTCTGTTTTCGGTCTTCAAAAAAAAAAATCTTAGCTTTATGATTCTTCAAAGTATAATGAATATATGTACTTAAGAATTCAAATTTCTTGTTAGAGCTAAAAGTCAATAAGAAAAAACTACTAAGAGACTTACCTTCAAATAGAAAATCTGAGTAATACTTAAAGGTGTCATAGGATTGCTGCATCAATCCATAGTTGGGATGAATGGCTATCTGCTTTTCCTTGTCACACATCCATGACTGAGAGATTAACTGTGTGCGGAATTTCAGAATAAGACTGAAGATGCTGTGGATGACGTTCATCAATGGAGCAGCTTTTTCTGTCAGCAATCCCCTGGAAGACGAGCAGATTACCAGAATCAGCCATGATGTGTCATTTGGTGCAGATTTTCAGTACAGATTTTGAACAGAAAAAGTACAGTACATGTAAAAGGTTCCAGAGTGTGCGGCAGGTGGCTATTTCACCAGAAACAATAACACATCAATGTATAGATAATATTTTGCAAATGAAACAGTCTAATTTTTTCAAATTGTTTCTCTGTGCATCACCACTTTCCACTTGGAAGTAGTGATCCAATAGAAATGTATAAGTATACTAGATGGTGGTCCGATTCCAACGCATCGGGTATTCTAGAATATGTATGACGGCCAGGCGTGACGAATCCACGAAGCGGGGTTTAAATGCTGCGCCAATATCGCTGACTGGTTGCGCCTGGCCGGCCGCGACCAATCAGTGACGTAAGATTTCCTTTACAGACAAACAGACAGAATTAGACGATTATATAGTAGATAGAACTTACTAATATTCTTGAATTATCACTGGTGTCTTGTCCTTATCAGTAAAGTTGCTTCTACTTGACAATGTACACTGTATTTTATGTCAACAATTAGTCAGTGCTATGTGAAGGGGACTGGCTGTCTGTCTTATTTACAATAGCTGAACCAGTCCACTTCTCTGTATGCAATGGCCAAAACAGAAAAAGAATGGCCTAACTACTGTAAATCTGCCATTTGGCCAGACCCCTTCACACACAACCGATACAAGATGGATGTGGATCGGCACTGATGGCTGGAGATTGGAGCACATTTACTAATACAAGCCATTCATTCTGTAGACTTACTTTAAGAACAAAGCTAAACATAGTTTTTAATGTCTGAAGAAATAAAGGGTCCATGGCTTGACACCCTTGGTATGCTATCTAGAATTGTTGTATCTGAAAGATTGATGTGATGGGAAATGTTATTCCAGGATTTAACATAATACAGATCCTAAACAATAATGATTCTAGTGTTTACCACTTGTACTTTTTCTATATCTACGTATTAGTTTGAGGGTTTGTGTTTAGAGGCAAAGAATGACTAAATACTATTTCCATAGACTGCGGACAGCTGGACCGCGCTCTGATACAGAGAATATATTCAGACTGGCTGAGTGTTGGTCTGGGTTTTGATTATTTCTCTTTAACTGTTATAATGGAAAATGTTGCATGTTCTGAATAAAAATTATCTGATTAAAAAAAGAGAACATTTTTCCACCTGGACAATGCGATAGATGTAAACAGGGAACATATAAATTGCTCATAGTGTAACAGGAAAAGATAAGAAATGTCTCACCGTGGTTGTCTATACAAAGCTGGGGGAGATGTTTACCCCTATGGCATAAGGTCCACCTCCCCATTTTATATAGAAACAACAATAAAGGTTATATTTTAATGGAAGGAAGAAGGGAGGAGGGAGGAAGAAGGGAGAAGAGAGGAAGAAGGGAGGGAGGAGGAAAAAGGGAGGAGGTAGGAAGAAGGGGATTTTCTGTTCAGCATTCCTGATAAATAAAAAATAAAAAAAAAAAAAGAAGGAGAGGAAGGAAGAAGGGAGGAGGAGGAAGAAGGAGGAGGAGGAAGAAGGGAGGAAGAAGGGAGGAGGGAGGAAGAAGGGAGGAGGGAGGAAAAAGGGAGGAGGGAGGAAAAAGGAAGAGGGAGGAAGAAGGGAGGAGGGAGGAAGAAGGGAGGAGGGAGGAAGAAGGGAAGGGAGGAGGAAAGGAAGAAGGGAGGAGGAAGGAAGAAGGGAGGAGGAAGGAAGAAGGGAGGAGGAAGGAAGAAGGGAGGAGAAGGGAGGAGGGAGGAAGAAGGGAGGAGGGAGGAAGAAGGGGAGAGGGGAAGAAGGGAGGAAGAAGGGAGAAGAAGGGAGAAGGAAAGAGAAGGGAGGAGGGAGGAAGAAGGGAGGAGGGAGGAAGAAGGGAGGAGGGAGGAAGAAGGGAGGAAGAAGGGAGGAAGAAGGGAGGAAGAAGGGAGAAGGGAGGAAGAAGGGAGGAAGAAGGGAGGAGGGAGGAAGAAGGGAGGAAGAAGAGAGGAAGAAGGGAGGAGGAAGGAAGAAGGGAGGAGGAAGGAAGGTGTGAGGGAATGGGATCAGAGGTGCATGTAGTGGGACGTGAGGATGAGAGGAGCCTGGAGACTACTTCTTCTGTGGCTGGGTCAAAAATGGAGAGTGAGCCAGAGGGGATGTGGGGACAGATGGGAGTAGAGACACTTGAAGGTTGGGAGCTGATTTCCTGACGGATGTTTTCTATTTTCTCTGTGAAGTAAAAGGCCAGATCATCAGCACAGAGGTCAGTGATAGGAGCCTGCACTTTCGGACTGAGTAAAGAGTGAGAGGTGTCAAAAAGTTTTCTTTGAGTTGTTGGCTAGTGAGGAGATCAGGGTGGTGAAGTAGGTCTGTTTGGCGAGGTGAAGGGCAGAGTTGTAGGTTTTTAGCATGAATTTATAATGGATGAAGCCTCCTGGTGAGTGAGTTTTCCTCCATAGGTGTTCGGCACTCCTGGAGCATCGCTGGAGGAATCGAGTTTGTGATGTGAGCCAGGGCTGTTTTACTCTGTGTTTGGAGGTTCTGAGGGTGAGGGGTGCTGCTTGGTCCAGGGTACTTTTGAGAGTGTCATCGTAGTAATTCACAGCCAGATTAGGGCAGGAGAAGGAGGAGATTGGGGACAGTGATGAGAGAAGAGAGTCTGTGAATGTGTGAGGGTTGATGGCCTGTAGATTTCTGAATGTGTGATAGGTCAGACTATGCTGTGATGGGCGAGGGTTTGTGAGTGTGAAGGTGAGAATGTTGTGATCAGAGAGAGAAGGAGATGAGTTGTCTAAGGAGGAGGTAGAGCAGAGTCGGGTAACGACCAGGTCAAGGGTGTTACTTTCCTTATGTGTCTCAGAGGTTGAGAGTTACGAGAGGCCAAGAGGAGTGGTTAGAGATAGGAGCTGGGATGCAGATGTGGAGTTGAGGCTGTTTATGGGGATGTTAAAATCTCCCAGGATGAGGGTTGGTAATTCTGAGGACATGAAGTGCGGCAGCCACGCGGAGAAGTGGTCGAGGAAGTGGGTGGTTGAACCTGGGGGGCGGTACACTACCGCTACTCTGAGGGGGAGGGGACAGAACAGCCTAATGGTGTGAACCTCAAAAGAAGGGAATGAGAGTGATGTAGTGGGGGGGATGACCTGGAAGGTACATTGTGGGGACAGGAGTAGGCCAACTCCACCACCACGTCTGTTTCCAGGTCTCGGGGAATGAGAGAAGTGTAGACCGCCGTAGGAGATAGCAGCAGGGGAGGCAGTGTCTGAGTCCTGGATCCAGGTTTCAGTAAGGGCCAAAAGGTTAAGAGAGTTAGTGAGAAAGTAGTTGTGGATAAAGGGAAGTTTGTTGCATGCGGACCGTGTATTCCAGAGGGCACATTTAAAAGAGGGAGATGGAGGTGTGCAGGTAATGTTAATAAGGTTACTGGGATTTCTGTGTGAGGCGTGGGGGGGGTTGAAGTTGGAAGAGGGTGGCCCAGGATTGGGAGAAATATCGCCTGACATAAGCAGTAGTAGAAAGAGAAGGGGGAGTAATGTTTGGCTCTCTGACATTGTTTTTGTTGAGGCAAGACCCTGGAATATGATGGGCTTAGATTATTGAGTAGGGTGAAGAGAGTATGGGAGCAGGACATAGAAAAGAGAAGTAGAGAGGGGCTGATGTGGATAAAGGGTGATGGAGGGGGAATGGGGCGGTAAAAGTGGATGACTAATGCACATAGATATAAAAGCATTGAATTGAATGACATTTTGATGCAATGCGCTAAGTAAAGTACTGAAGGGTAGTAGATGGGTAGAGTTGTTACCTTCTGGTTACCTCTGGCTTATCTCTGGTATATCTCTGTATCCACTTAGAAATGCCACTTTGAAATGGCACAGATGCCAAGGCACAGAATGCCTTACACCATGCAATTTAAAGCTCTTGTGAACAACAGACAATATACCAGGTATGTGGAGGGGAGGGGTCAGAGGAGAAGGATACATCACACCAGGGGACAATTAACAAATTACTGCTAAGAGGAAAGTTTGGGTCAGGATCAGCAGGAGATAGAGACAAGGGCAGGAGGAGAAAAAAAAAAAAAAAGATTCGCATTTAGTGAGCCGATGCCCGCAATTCTTGGTCTAAAGGGGGGTGGGAAACCAGAGGTTGGGACTTTAGACAGAAACTATTAAATAGAGAAATATTTTGGAATCTGAAATTAGACACAAGGATTCCTAAGGGACTTAACATTCGGCTGTATACAGTGATTCAATATCAGTAGTTCTATCTATATTCATGCTGGTAGTTTACTATGTGCAAATGTATTCTGGGTTACTGATATAGTCCTGCCCTGTTTTTGCTCTTTTTACAGGTTTACAGGTTTATGTGAGACCTTTAAAAGTAGCTTGATAGATATAGATCAGGGCAAAAGCCTTTGAAATAGTCTGATGGCTTGGTGTGTAGTATGTCAGATTTACATGTGGGATGTTGATTTGTTGATTTTTATATATATATGTATATATATATATATATATATATATATATATATATATCCCATGTGAAAAAATGTGAGTCTTTGGACCATTATCAGTATTGTTTGATATATTCCGCTTTGCACACAGTTATTTATATGTGATGTAGTGAGTGACTTCTGTTATGTCTTATCTATATATAATGTGCTATCTATTATTTCCTGGATGCATGGTATTACAGCGGAGAAGACATCTCAAACTCAAGTTACGCCCACGAAAGAGGATGGCTTCACTCAAAAACAAGCTTTGTTTTCCTTGTCAAAGACTATATATATTTGCTGGTGTTACTTCTATCCTTATAACACCATGATTAAGGCATTGCCAAAACACGTGGGGTTGTGGTGGTTAATGTTTGTCTGGAGTCATTTTTTGTACTTTATAGTAATTGCACGATTTTTCTATGGACATAATAAATGCATCAAGTTTTGGAAATCACTGACTGGTCACCTATTTTGTTCACTGTATTTTTCTTCTTCTTATAAGTCTGCTGAGGCGAGACCCTATTTCCATGCTGAGCATACAGCGGATCCGGATACATGGTGAGCTGAAGCGATATTTTTCCTCTACTAATGAATATATTAGGTCCCTGCTGAAATATTTATAATGTTTGGATCCTTTATAGCCATATTTTGGTGTTTGCTTAACCGCCTGGACAGTCTCTTTGATATTTTCTACTAATGGATGCGTGTAAATCTTGATCTGACAGATTGAGAAGACAGATATTACAGTAACTAAATCATCATATGACACAGACTACTTCCAGAGACTAGGATTATTTACAGTAATCTACATAAACATACTCCTTTCAGGTGGTCACATAGCTCAGTACCTAAAGAGTGCCTTATTCAGGTATTCTGTGTGTGTCTTGCGAATCTCCTCCAGGTTACCGACGGTACGAAGTTTGTTTTTGAATTCACTCCAAGTAACATGCAGAATCTGGTTAGCGATGTAACCCTGAATAACCTTCACAAAGTGCTGCATCTCATGGCGGTAAAGCTGAAGCTGTCGATACTGGACAGAATTAGAGGCCTGATTCACTAGTGCTGTAGAGGAAATAAGAATAGATGACAATAGATTTCTCACATTTAAAGAGTAACAGTTGTTTTATTCTTTTTCCATATATTAATAGCACAAATAAAAATAAGCACTCTTGTAATATACATTATCAGAAACACCCACTTTGTTGTCTTCCAGGACTGATCATCTATTCGCAAAATTCTTAATGTGTGTTTAATTACTGGGATAGGAAAAGAAGATTTTTGTGTACTCACCGTAAAATCTCTTTCTCTGAGCCTTCATTGGGGGACACAGGATACCATGGGTGTATGCTTTTCTGCCACTAGGAGGCGACACTAAGTTAATTTTAAAAGTTAGCTCCTCCTAGCAGTATACACCCCCATGTAGGAGTGAACATAGTCAGTTTGTACTAAAGCAGTAGGAGAAGCAATATGAAGATTGTGGTATGCTGGTCTAAAGGATAATACGAAGTTAGGGTGGGTGCTGTGTCCCCCAATGAAGGCTCAGAGAAAGAGATTTTACGGTGAGTACACAAAAATCTTCTTTTCTCTATCGCTTCATTGGGGGACACAGGATACCATGGGACGTCCTAAAGCAGTCCCTAGGGTGGGAATAGCCAAAGACCAGCGGGTAATGTGGAGGGCTACCTTGTTCAGGGCAAGGTGGCCGTTGAACGTTGTGATTTAAGTAGCATCAAAGTCGAGAGATCATGTCGATTTCTTAGACTTTAGGAAAAGGACTCTTTGTAATAAAAGGAGAGAGACTATTGTACTGTAGTCGGGACAAGGGGAGGCGTCTGGCCGACCTATGTTTATTTATTTGATATTATTTAAATTTATTTATATATAATTTTTTTTTTTTTTTTTTTTAAAGGGTTTGACTGGGTAGTAAAGATACCCGTTGGCCCATTCGGGGACTGAACCCGCTCTTGGCGTTGTTAGCCCCACGCTCTGACCAACTGAGCTAACCAGCCATGTGTGTTGCAATAGGTCTCTGGAACAGCTGCCCAAGGTGGGTGACCTGGGCTCTGCTGGTGGGCGCAGGCAGAGTCTTTGTTATGGTCTGACAGGGTTCAGTACCAGGTTTCTTTAGACTTAGGCGGATTCGGTGAGTACCTGCATGCTGCTGATAAATGTGGCCAGGTAGCGAAGCAACGTTGGTGTTATAGGGGGCGTTTTAAGAGTCGGGTGGCTCTGTCTGAAAGGGTGAAAGACAGGAAAAGTCTAGGAGCATTGGATGATCCTGATGAGGGCCAGTGTCAAACAGCCACTGTGAGACTGCCAAGGGTTTGTTGAGACGAGAATGGTAATGAGCCTTGTGTGAGGGTTGTGTTACTAATGTCTGCTAGGACCAGTACGTGTCCTGAGGAGGCAAGCACAGGCACAGAAGCTAGAGGTGGAGGGCGTTCGACGTCTCTGTAGTCTGTGGGATGTCTAGGTAGCCTTCGGGAGAAGGAGTAACGAGTGTTGAGGCGTGAGACAGGACGTATGGTTGGCTAGTGTAACTGACAGTTGTTTGCGTGAGCTTCTACTTACAGTTAGAAACCTAGGGTCTTGACCCGAAGCACACTTGGCTGATGTTACTAGACTAAACGGTCGGTTGTAAACCGAGTAAACGCTTGGCTTTAAAAGCCAAGTGTATCAGTGATAGGCGTGAATTCCCTGTAAGGCGTAGGCCGTAACGTGGCCAGTGTGGGTACTTGAGTGTTAGCGCCTATTTGGGGTGGAGGAGACGCACTTGCTGTGGTAATTTTTGATACGTGGTTATAGTGTGACGTTGCGGGCTCAGCTTAGCATTTGCTAGCAGTTGGTGGTCGGGGGCTGGGCCCTAGTAAGTGACTGAGGCTTTAACGTCTTTGGTTAGGCAAGGAAAATTGTCTATGGTGGAGTTTGAACCAAGTTAGAGGTAGACAACAATTGTAATTTATTTTATACGTGCCCTCCTCTGAATATGAGCTCGCAACCCTCCGCTGAATGACAGACAGGAGGTTTATTACCAACAGGTGGGTTAGCGTATTGTTCTTCCGACACTGGGACGGGCATTTTGGCTTCAGGGGTGGAAGGCCTTTGAAGGGAGAGGTCAGAGTGGTAGATGGTGCAAGGGTTACCAGTTTTGATGATTAGACATTTGTTGGATAAGCTGACTGTAGTCTATGGTGCAAGGGGCTGATGCTGCTGGAGAGTAGCTAAGCGCGGCCCACTCCTAGAGGATGACTAACGTTTACTTGAGTCATGTCCTAAATGATCCGTGGATTACACCATTTACGTTATCTGTTTGATTTTTGGGGCTGTGCCGTTAGTATGTATGGCGTTGTCCTGCTAGATGCCCGGTCGGGGTGTTTGCTCTGTTTGGCGGTGGGTAAGGGTGTTAACAGTGCAAGGAGGTACGACCTACTTAGCGAGGTGTAGCCTATGTGCAGTAGACTTGTTTAAATTCGATTACCTCATGTGCGGACATCAGAGACATCGATGGTTCAGTGGCTGTACCTTTGTTGCGGTCTGTGAGGACGCCTGCTTGAGGGGACTTCACCCTTTCCGTAGGTGTAGGGTCCGAATTCCAGATGAGGTCAGTTTACCTGTTAATCCTTTGTAAAAGAGAATTAAGAGGCGACAGACAGACATGGACACTGAACTAGAGACGTTGTAGACTTTCCAGGTATGGAAGTAAATGAGTGGGAATTTGAGTTGGTGTACTGAGATGAGACGTGTGAGCCGCTAGTAATGTTGTGGTTGTAAGACTGATCTTTGATGTGGTAGGATATAAACACTATGTCCGAACACAAGCGTTGTTTTATATGTTATAGTGTTTCGGATCCTGAGCCAGTAGGCAGTTTGGCAGGTGTCTATACTGCAGTTAAGGGCCCGTTTTCAGGCTACTTGGCGGATCCCTCTGATTACTGCTTCCGTTGTAGCGCAGTACTGAGAGACAGCTTGACCAGACTAACGAATGTTGGGCAGGTTCTACCAAAGTAGCCTGTATAAAGTTGCATCTTGGCCAAAGTATGTGAATCACTGTCCCACCGGCAGTTAATGTTGGCTCAGAAGTCCTAGGCTGATGAAGTGGAGGACTATGGAGCGCATGGCAGTGGTGTTTTCCGTACTCTGCCTAATGGGAAAACTATATACTAATGCTGGAGCCAGTTAGGTCGAGATGTGCGGCCTTGAATTATGCGCTGATATGACCACTGAACAGAGTGAGTTGTAGATTTCGTTAGCCGTTAAGGCAGACGGGTTCGTCTATTATCGAGAAGGTGGTTTCGTGACAAGTACAGCTATGTGTGCCGTTCGGGTATAGGCCCGATAGCATAATTGATAGCCAAATAAGACCAGCCACATAATATATCCTGTGTTATGTGAGGGGGTCATACGGTGCTGGTGGTTTGACAGGCAAGGTACCTCTGCGTGCCTGAGGTATGGTGGGGGAATCCGATTTGTTAGAGAGTTTGGCTTTCTAAATAACATAAGGTAGCCGTCCGATTCATAGTTTAGTATGTGGGAGCTTATGGTACCGGCTTGCAGAGCTGCGGGCCGATAGAACGGTGAGTCATGTTGGTGCGTGGTAGATGGCAGTTTTGACTGGTGGACGGCGGGCAAAATCCATAGTCCCCTTGAGTTCTAGGCTCCCGTCCGGCTTACCATATAGTGAACAGGTTTTGCAATTCACAGTCTGGGGAACGGGGAAAGACTATAATTCTGCCTAATGAGTCTGTCGATTGTGTCAGTGCCAGGGCCCTTGTGGTGGGCTGCATCAGTGGTGGGCTTCATGGGTATTGGGTTCGCCGTTTAAGCCGGCTTGTAAGGCGTGTCCCCCTCCCTGGAAGTGTAGTCCGGCAGCCGGTACATGATGCGTTGACCCCATTTGTTTTGGCTGGTTTGGGATGCACTTAAATGGTACAGTTATGTGATAAAGTAACGTCCACTATATTACTTAGGCACAGGGGTTGTGAGACGTTGAAATGCCATAGTTAGTGCGTCATGGCGTGTAGCACCGTGATGCGACTACAATGCATCGTTGGATCACTGATTGATGAACGTGTCCATAAACTATGAAACTAGCTGATAGTCATCCCTCCAACCTGCTGCCTCGTGTGTGTCACACTGCGATAACACTGCCGTTAACGACTTTGCTTATTCACCCCAGTGAACAGATATCGTTCGCTGGGTTGTGTGAATGATCGCTGATACTGCATTGTTGGTGTGTCATCTGCAATATCTACACGTGTGACATCTCACCAACGATGTCTAGGCGAAGTCGTTTCCTTGTGAAATCGTTGGCGACATTGTTACAGCGTTGAAGCGTGTAACGGTACTTATAGTGTACGAAATCACAAGCTGATACTGCATTGTATTAAGCGATTGCTTTCAAAAAGTGCAAGCAGGCACTGTTTGAGAGTTTAGCAGCGGTGCTGGGCGGAGGAGCTCTTGCTTTGTAGGCATTCTGTGGTGCCAGCCTGCTGAGCTGGCTCCGTGTTTATTTTTGTGTTAGTCCTGTGTGCACTCAAACTTATGGAGCTTAATTTGAGTCTAATTACAGCCGGCAGCTTTGGCCTCTGGAGCCACAAGCTTTGTGGAGGAAGGGAGGTGGAGAGTCAGCAGGTAGCAGGGATTTGGGTCCATTGATTAGGCTCATCACTCCATTCCGGGCTGTAAGGGGGCCGGATGGGCACGAGCTGTGGCCTCACTCGGGTAGGAAAATTGGTGGAGGTAGTGCTGGGACTTGTAGTGCCGCACAGACTGAGCCCATGTCAGCGGCTGCTATATCCCTAGAGGGGCCCCAGGTGACAGCACTTAGTGCGGGCTGTTGCTGCCACTGAAAGGTCGCTATATTCTTCAGCCAGATGTGCTTTGTCCTTAGGATTCGCGCCATTTTGGGGGCGTGGGGGTAGCGGTGTGCAGAGCAATGGGGCCATGGCTTGTGCCCTACATGCGCGTTCTTTGTTAAGTTTCGCGCTTGTTCGGGGGCGTGGCTTGGGGCGGGGTTTCTGTGGCCCAGCATCATGGCAGAGGGCGTGTGTTGCCGCGATTGACGCTAGTATCGGCCAATCGCGGCTATCCCTGTCCCGGCCATCATTGCGCCCGCCCCCATGACGCTGGTGGTCACATGATGAGCGGCCAATCACCGGTGGCGCCAACGTGTAGGCCCAGACTGGGGTCTAAATTAAAGCGTCGGGGCCCGCGATAGCGGCAGGCTGTTGTTCCTCTGTCCCATGTATTGGACGCGCACCCCGAACTTACTGGCGGTGCGCGTCCAGCATGGAGCCGCCGTGGAACACGGAGGGTGGGGGCTGTGAAGACTGAGCACCGGATCCTTTGAGGCTGGGTCGGTGCTGATGTGGCCAGGGTGTCCTCAATCATCCTCTCCTTGGTTGGAGAGGGTGAGAGGTGGCAGCATGGGAGCTCCTTGAGGGATGCTCTGCAGATGGCTAGAGGCTCTGGGGGGAGCAGGGAGTGCAGAGCCCTTTGTGGGTTCCGTCTTTCTTCCCCGGGGGGACGCAGCAAGAGGGGGGCCTTGCGGGGTCCGTTGCTCTTCCACAGCGGAGAGGCTTCGGCCCTGTGCCCTGAGCTTACCGGTGGTGCGCGTCCCGGCCTGGGGCCGCCGCGGGGGAGATGGTGCACTGTGTGTGCAGGCTGCTGCTGTTGGTGCAGCACCAGGTCCCTTGAGGATGGATCGGTGCGGTGGCTGGGCACCTTGGTGGCCTCAAACACATGCTCTGTGTGTGTAGGCTGTTGGTGCTGCACTGGATCCCTTGGGGATGGATCGGTGCGGTGGCTGGGCACCTTGGTGGCCTCAAACACATGCTCTGTGTGTGTAGGCTGTTGGTGCTGCACTGGATCCCTTGGGGATGGATCGGTGCGGTGGCTGGGCACCCTGGTGGCCTCAAAACACCTGCTCCTTTGTTGGAGGAGGTGAGAGGTGCTGCACTTGTGCTCCCTTTGCTATGGGAATGCAGTGACTGGCAGGCTCTTTGGTCTGGGGTAGTGAGAGCTGAGCCCCTCTATGAGGATCCGTCGCCCCTCCAAGGGTGGTGTGCGCTGCCTTGGGATCCCCCATGCTCTGTGTAGAGCAGTGCCTTTGGCGTATAATAAAGAGTTAAATAAGAATTAAGTAGTAAAATTTAAAGTAAGAGTAAAAAATGGTAGATGTGGTCTGAGCTACAGACACACATGTGCCTCCAGCGACACTAAGCATAAAACTGACTATGTTCACTCCTACATGGGGGTGTATACTGCTAGGAGGAGCTAACTTTTAAAATTAACTTAGTGTCGCCTCCTAGTGGCAGAAAAGCATACACCCATGGTATCCTGTGTCCCCCAATGAAGCGATAGAGAAATAACCGTAGGTACTCAAGAAGTTCTATAGAGCTTGCAGGCTGTTCGCCTCTATCACCCCCCACCCTATTACCCTAGTAATGAAATCTGTCTGCACTACCCCGAGGAAGTCACAATGCCAGTGGTGACAAGCGTGGGGTTCAAGTGTACTTCTCCATTATTGCCTGTGTACAGGGACCTTATTTATTTTCACCTCGCTTTTTTGAGTGATGTGCACTTTTTGTTACAGTGGCGTACAATTTTATCTTCTTGCATTTATCATGAGTGAATTTATGTAAGATGTCATTTTCCCATAGACATTAGGGCCGAGTCAATCAATTAATTTGCACTTTGATGTCATTATAATTGATTCCTTTTTCCATGCTCAGAGTGGTTAGTACTTGACATCTGTAGTACATATTTTCCAAACGATACCAAGTGTATTATTGTTATGATATCATTATAATATACTTTCCGGTGTATTATTATTTAGCAGGCATTAGAGGTTAGACATTTGCTCCACCATGAGCATGTCATGAATTGCATATGTAGCCTTTTGGGCCCCGTTACATGGGGCAACGGGGCTGGAGATGTCAGAATGGCGGGAGCGCGCACGCTGTTGCCGCCCCCGCCAGCGTCGCCGCCCCCCGTTTAGATGGGGCGACACCTCCAGCCCCGCAACAGCGATCTGTCAGGCGGCAGCGCCGCTGGGGTGTCTGGAAACCCCAGCGGGGATGCAGGACAATGGGAGCCTATGGCTCCCATCGCCTGACAGGTCGCCGGCGCCTGGTTACATGGGGCGATGTGTGCACATCGCCCCATGATGGTTGCCAGGTTTCAGAGCACTGCTCTGAAACCAGGCGTCCTCCAGCCACCGGCGACATCGCCCCTTCACATGAGGCGACGTAGGGTCGATGACGCCGGCGATAGGCCACGCCCCCACGTCGCCTCTGTTATGGGCGGCGATGTCGCCCCGTGTAACCCTTTGGGTTAATTAATTAACATTTAATAATCCCCTTTCTTTGGCATATCTTTCTTTTTCTTAACAATTGTTACATTTTGGTACGCTCCAGGTAGATCCTTGATAATGTCTTAGTGCCCTCTATGTATTAAAAAAATGCTCAAAAGAGGAATTTTCATTAAAGGAATTACCGTGTTGCAAGGTAATAAGGCCGAGCTTTACCTGTGCGTTTTAAGTGGAACCAAACGTCCCTCAGAGTCCAGACCATGTGTTTCAGTTGTAGGAGAAAAGAGAAAATCTTATTGTACTTGTTTATGCAGCTATCTGTGATAACGATGTTTAGTGGCCAATCAACCTGCAGAGGACAGAAATATCATGTAACCACTTATACAAAGTTGTAACATTATTTATCTGCAAATTTCTATTATCATACTAGATGGATAGATTAGTTTACCTTATATTTTAATTCCAAGCAGCTTAATGTATCGGGAGCTGTAGGTGTGAACACTTCTGGGATGTACTTAAGTGCAAAAGAAAGATTGGAGGCCAGGTGAGAGTCGCCATGTAGACTGTACTGCAGAGCTTTGTTCAATATGGAATTCAGAACCAAGGGGGTGAACAGCTCACGGAGGGTCTGACCGGACACAAGCTGGGAAATAAACGGTGCAAAGTCAAACAGATGCTACACAAAGGCACAAGTCCGGTAAGAATGGCACACAAGCTCCTTACAGTACATACGGTCTTTCTTACTGGGTTGGTTACGTTACATTGTAGCAAATGAAAATATAGTCCAACTGCAGCATATTTAGGGTATGTTAAAATCATGACATACTAAACTACATGTAAAAATAAAAACATCATTACTTGTATATGCAGAACCTTAAAGGGATCCTGTCACCTCCAAAACACCTCATAAGTTAGCAAAACATGTCCCTGCAGCATATTATCACTAATCCCACACTCCTTTTTTCTCAAAAAAGCATCCTGTGAAAGTGCATAAAAACGTTTTATAACTTACTCGTTAGCGATGTTAATTAGCAGGGGCTATATTCTTTAGCCCCTAGGGCAGGCCATCTTCATCATAAGATCATGCCCTAATAGGCGTGATCTTCTATTCATATTGTATTCAGCGCCTCCCTGCTCTCTTTAGCGCTGCCTGGGCTGTAATGGGGCTGTAATGACGCAAATCGCGTCATTTCCGGAATCGGGTGACGTCAGTACACCCACGCTGCATGTGCAATGCGGTGTTTGAAGCCTACAGAGCGGCGCGGGTGTACTGACGTCACCCGATGCCGGAAATGACGCGATTTGCATCATTACAGCCTTTACAACGTCATGGAGAGCAGGGAGGCGCTGAATACAATATGAATAGAAGATCATGCCTATTAGGGCGTGATCTTATGACGAAGAGAGCCCGCCCAAGGGCTAAAGAATATAGCTCCAGCTCATTAACATCGCTAATGAGCAAGTTATAAAATGTTTTTATGCACTTTCACAGGATGCTTTTTTGAGACAAAATGAGTGTGAGATTAGTGATAGGATGCTGCAGGGACATGTTTTGCTAGCTTATGAGGCGTTTTGGAGGTGACAGGATCACTTTAAAGAGAACCTGTCAGCAGCATTTTACTAAGTAAAGTACAGACAGGGCCTAATTGGTGCTGTCATACTGATTACATACTGTGATACCGGAGGAGAAGAAATACGTTTAGTTTATTTTCTTTAATACACGTTTGATGTTTTCTACTATGCATATCTCCATGCATTGGGCTTGGCCTGTCAGTAGGGTCTTCAGCTCTGTCTCGGTCCCTTTGCTCCCTCTAGGTATCTTTTCTTCTTCCTCATTTAATTCTTGTGCTGACGTAGTCCTAACCACCGGCGACACTTGCACAGATTGATCTCACGGAGAGCTTGAGTAAAATGGCACAGGCGCCACTGAGCAACCTTCACATGCACAGCCACTGGTGCCATTTCCTGAAGACCACCATATCATCAATCTGCCCAAATGCTGCCTGCAGCTAGGATGGCGCCAAAGGAAATTTCAATAAGGAAGATGAAAAGACACCAAAAGACAACAATACCAAAGTTATAGATTCCACAGCACCATGTAGCAATCGGAACTCTATGAATTCCTAGTGTGGGCGCACGTCATCAGTCAGGGAGCTCCACCTGGCATAGGTATTATAAGCATAAAAAAGACAGCGCCTCACCAGCCGGTGTATTTCAAAGATCCATGCTTTATTCCGTCATCTTAGTGCTAAGATGACGGAATAAAGCATGGATCTTTGAAATACACCGGCTGGTGAGGCGCTGTCTTTTTTATGCTTACCAAAAGACAACAAAACTGAAGACCCTACCAACAGGCCTGAACTTGATGCACTCTAGAGATATGAATAGAAGAAAACATTAAACACAGATTAAAGAAAATACACAAAAAGGAGAATTTTGTGTACTCACCGTAAATTCCTTTTCTCTTAGCCTCTAATTGGGGGACACAGGACCGTGGGTGTTATGCTGCTGTCCACTAGGAGGTGACACTAAGCAGAATCTGCAAAAGAGTTAAGTGGCTCCTCCTCTACAGCATATACAGCCTAGAGCAGGAAGTGCTTCTCCAGTTTTGTGCTAAAGCAGTAGGAGAATTAACAGAAGAAAGACAAGAATCACAGTAAAATAAGGCCTGTTAAGTAAACAGGCAGCCACATAATAACAGTAAGGTAAAACGTGTAACCGAACAGGCAACTACGTAATAACATTATAAGCAGGCCTGTAAAATAAACAGGCAACTATATAACCTCTCAGGAGTAAGATGAGAACCTAGTTACGGCCCGAAACGGGCAACAGGGTGGGTGCTGTGTCCCCCAATTAGAGGCTAAGAGAAAAGGAATTTACGGTGAGTACACAAAATTCTCCTTTTCTCCTTCGCCTCATTGGGGGACACAGGACCGTGGGACGTCCTAAAGCAGTCCCTGGGTGGGAACAGCAATGGAAAATCACTACTGATAAAAATAACAATGCACCTACAGGTGGGCTACTGCCGCCTGGAGGGTACGGTGTCCCAGACTGCATTTGCCGAGGACTGAGAGCACTAAAGCGCTTGGTAAGCCTGTGCATGCTGACCGCGTGACTACCTTACACACTTGTTGTGCTAACTCCTGGTGCCTAATAGCTCAGAAGCCCAGTAGGTTTCGGTGGTCATAGTAGAATGTGCTGTGCCCGCAGCCGGAAAGGATACAGCACCATGGAAGAATGGTTCTGTATAAATATATAATAAGTATAAGAATAATAACATTAATGATATATGTATGTATTTTTTTTTTTTTTATTTTTTTTTTTTATAATAATGTAATAAGCACCCTGGAAGGTGGATTTAAGCCATCTGATCAAAGTATCTGTAGAGCCCGGCCTGCCTGCTGCATTATCCTTCTGGGAGAAGAAAAAGAGGTTTCTAAAGGAAACTGTTCTGGGCGAGGATATGTGCAGGGCTCTGACGGAGCTCTAGAAACGTCGAGCCTTCTGGCCCGATGAACTGGCGGGACTTAGCGCCGTCAGAAATATATATTCAGGTAGGCGGACAAAAAGGACACCCCCAACTTGGGAAAAAACCCAACTGGACGTAGGACAACCTTGTCTGGGTGGAAGACCAGAAAAAAAGTGATTTACATGAAATCGCTGCAAATTTAAGACTCTGCGGAGAGAGGTAATTGCCATCCAAAAAACAACTCCCTATGTGAGAAGACGAAGGGAATTTTCGTTCATGGCTTAAAATGTGGGTAGCGTACAGCCGTGAGAACGAGGGTCAGGACCCGCGGTTCTAGTAGACTTTGATTGGGCGGAACAGGTCGGCAAAAACTCCTTGAAGGATGTTACTTGAGGCCTGGCAGCAAGACGTTGTTGAGAGAGAATGAAAAGGGTTGAAACTTGTCCTTTGAAAGGACATAAGGACAGTCGTGAGTGTAGATCCGATTGGATGGAATTGGGAACCCTTGGGAAGGAACAGTGCTAAGGTGAAAAAAACCACGAGAAGAAAGGAAAAAGATTTTCCATATTGATGGGATATCTCTTCTGAAACCGGTGTCCGTGCTCGGATTGAGGTCGCGACACCATTCTGTGAACACCCGGGTCTCCAGGGTCACATCGTCGAATTTAGAGTCGATGAATCATGATGGTAAGATGGCCTTGAGGGGGCAGGTCTGGACGATCCAGTAGGTGTCATGGCACGTCTACTATGAAGTGGACGAGATCGGCATACCAATCGCGCTTGGGCCAGTGTGTGGCCACAAGAATGAGTTGCTGACAGTCCAGTTTGAATATCTTCACTAACTTGGGATAGTGGAAACCTGGAGCAAATGTAGTGGAGTTGGAATTGGGTCCAGTCCAGGACCAGTCAGTCCGCCATCCATGACTGTGGGTTGTGGGACCCGGCTATGAAGCTAGGAACCTTGGCAATGAGGTGTGACACCATTACGGATACTTCAGGAGTTCTCCAGTGATGTCAGCTTTGTTTGAAGCCATCTGGATGTAGGAACCCTAATCTGAGGTAATTTCTCGGCGACGGAGGAACGTTTTTTCCTAATCATCTACAAGCGGTAGAGTAACGGCCGATAGTACTGAGTTCGTGAATTCCGCCCGCCTAGTGAAGAATGTGGTAAACTTCCTTCATTGCCTGGGAACTGCGGGATTCGCTCTAGTGAATCGACATATGCCACAGCCGTGGCATCATCAGCCTGCCTTCTGAAATTGGCGGGCGACCAGAAGAAGAGATAAAATCTTCAGTGTTGGGAATCTCGCCCAAATCTCTGAAAGGATGATGGGTATTGCTGACCCGATCAGGACCAATCGTTCCGAGTGTTGAGATGGAGGTACATCGCACCTCATTCTGTCTGATTCATGTCGGTGAATAGTACCTTTCAACTTGGTAGAAGAAAATACTTCCCCTGCGTAAAAGTGAGTGGCTGAGTCACCGCAGGAGATACTACATGGCTGGTACTGGAAGATGACACCTCCTGATAACTGATCGTATAATCTTATCTCATGACGTGAGCATGGATAACTGGGGAGGCCTGAGGAGCAGGTGCATCAGAGTAATGGCTACCTGTGCTGCAACCGTCCTGCCTCTGACCGTCATGTCAGCTCTGGAAGGCCTGAGTTGAAGGAGAGTGCGGACTTCTAGTTGGAGTGCCCATGCCTATTCTCGGAGAAGTCTGACTATGGAAGTATTGAACCGCCTTCCGAAAATACTAGAGACTGCAGTGAAAACTGGTGTAGACTTGTGGAGGATGACCAGCCAAACAAGTCTTAATAAAGTGTTCACCGTAAAAGAAACGCTGCGTTCTTAATTTCTGAAGGTCATGCGTTGATCGGGAAATTGTCCAGGCATGGAAGATTGACCACGTCCCTGGAACGCAGGAAAACCAGGCGACTGCCGTAACCTTTGTGACCTCTTCAGGAACTGTAACAAGCGTGGACGGAGGCGCCACAATTAGGATGGTCCTTGCAAAATGTAAATATGATAAGTGGCTGCAAGGGAAAACATGCAGGTATACATCCTGTATATCTAAGGGTACAAGGTATTCTCCGTGTTCCCTGGAAAATTATTATGGAGCGGAGAGAATCTGTGCGGAAAAATCTGTCCCAGGCATTTTGTCTAGCTGTTTCAGTCCAGCACAGGACGTACCGCACGTATTTGGTAGGGACTACAAGGAAATTGGAATAGAATGTTTAAGCACGCTCTGCGTGTAGCACCGACATATGACTCCCTCAATTAAGGGGCCCGTGATGTGAGTTTGGATGGTCGTTTGTGATCGCTACATGTGCGTTGATCGAGTTTGTGTCCATCTAGACGATGATCCGCTAAATTAATTCCCAAAAGGTTGGAATCTGGATTGCTGACGGCGAGTGAGACACTGTCTGGTGCTGTGTTCTGTTCAGCAGGACTGTGTCCCTAGGGGGAACCGTGTTTCATAGGGTACCGCACAAAACATGCCATGGAGTCCCAACTAACAAAACTCCCTTATGGTAAATGGGGTGCTGAGGGTCCCATGGGTACGGTCTTGTGTCCTGTGAGACACAGTTTAATATTCAAAGTATCGAGCTTTCCTAAATATGTTGTCCTGGTGTCCTACCAGAGATGCATAAAGGTCCGAGTCTGTGTCTGAATTGCGAAAAACCATCAGACGTCAGAGCCATCATCCTGCTGCATGCCAGTTTCCCATAAACTGTGACATAGCTGCAGACGGAATGACTGTCTATTTAGATGTAGCATTATATGCTCTGACAGGTACTGGCATCAGGGCTGACACGGTGTAAGGAAAAACCAGACCGTGCCTTATTAGTGTGTCACCCGCACTAGGCAGAGGAACTCTGCTCACTGGTTGAGTGTCATAAGAGGGACACCTCCGATGTGGTATGACCATAGGCGAAGTCGTGTCACTGCGACGACACAATAAACACATTACGTCCATAGTGCATCCAGTGGATCACGTCTCCCCTGTGCGTACTTGAGAATAATCTGACGCCTGTTTTCTTCACTGACATTATGTCTAGCTGTTGAAAATAAGGTTAACAGCAGCACAGAGTATGTCAGGAGAGCTCTGTTAGGGGCTGCACACTCATTGAGGACAGCGTCGTGCAGCATTTTATGAAGTTAAAAATTTACAATAAAATTGACTTCGCAGCAGCACAGAGTATTTCAGGACAGAAAATGTCGGTCTGCCCACTGTCCGTCTATGAAATCCAGAGGGAGGAGAGAGTGTAGCAGGGAAAAACCCTGCCGGCTTTCCTGCCTATGTAGATTGTGACACATGGCATAGCCTGTAACACATGGTGTACAGGGAGAGGAGAAGCTGCAGAAAGGAATATATCCCTGTTGGCTCTCCAGTATATGCTCACATAGTCTGTCACCTGGTGTACAGGGAGAGGAGAAGCTGCTGGCTCTCCTGCATATGCCCCCACAGGCTGTCACTCTGATGTATAGGGGGAGGTGAGCTGCAGCAGGGAAAATATATCCCTGCTGGCTCTCCTGTATATGCCCCCACAGCCTGCCGCACTGTATATGTGCACTCTGCCCCACAGTTGTGCCCCAGGGCTTTATAATGGCGCCCAGGCATTTGGCGCCGTCAGCAGGGGAAAGAGGGGGCGGGAACCTGAATGGGCGCACAGAACAAGCGCCCAGAGGGACTTCCCGCCCCTCTCTGTGGAGCCCAGCGTCATTTGACGCTATCCGGAGGGCGGGCGGTGGGCGGGCATAGGCGGCGCCTTCCACGCTAGGCCCGAAGCCGGGACCTAGCGTGATTTGCGAACCAGCAAATAGTGGGGGGGTCGGCGCGGAGGTCCGCAAATCTTCTGGAAACCGCAGGGATGGCCGCGAGGGGGGCCATAGCGGATCACTATTGCACAGGTACCTTGCTGCCTGCACTTGCAGGGGCAGCGCAGGGGAGCTGGGCACCTCTTCCTCTGCCATGTGCTGTGGGAGCAGTGCAGGAGGGGGGGACTGGTAGACACCTATGTCCCAACTATGCATGAGCAGTGCAGGGCTGAGTAGGGGCTGGATGGACCCAGACCCCACCGGGATCCTGGCACATTCGGTACTGGTCCCAGCAGGATATGCAGCTGCACTGCTGGTACCTGTAGTGCCACAGCCTAATGGCCCATAGTGATTAGGGGGTCATCTCATGCTCTTTGGCGTCTCATCTCCTTGTCAGCTTGCGCTCTTGCAGGCAGCCATTCAGGATCCCAGCCCAGAATGCAGCATGTGCTGCTGGTAGCTGCGGTGCCACAACCTAATGACCCAAAAGGTGATTAGGGGGTCGTCTCATGCTCCTTGTCAGCCTGCGCTCTTGCAGGCAGCCATTCAGGATCCCAGCCCAGAATGCAGCATGTGCTGCTGATACCTGTGGTGCCTCAGCCTAAGCACCCAGAGGGTGATTAGGGGGACGTCATCTGGCAGGTAGTCCAGCTCTGGCTTCAAGTCAGGACCCCGAGGGAGTGAGGAAGGTGGATGTTATGCTGGGCTGTCTCAACTTTAACCCAGCAACCCAACAGTGGGAGGCCGAGAAAGGAGTACGGCATATGTAACGATTCTCAACTTCAACCCAGCGCCCCAACAGTGGGTGGCCGAGGAAGGAGCATGCCGGGGGTCACACCGGACCCACTTTTCTTCATTGGAAGAAGAAAGATGAAAAAAATAGAGAGTAAAAATGGTCGTGTGCCTCCTTCGACACTAAGCAAAAACTGGAGAAGCACTTCCTGCTCTAGGCTGTATATGCTGTAGAGGAGGAGCCACTTAACTCTTTTGCAGATTCTGCTTAGTGTCACCTCCTAGTGGACAGCAGCATAACACCCACGGTCCTGTGTCCCCCAATGAGGCGAAGGAGAAAAGGATTTTTTTCACCTCGGAATCATTTTCATCAGTATGATAGCGCCAATAAGAGGATTTGTGTACGCACCGTCGAAAATTTTTCTCAGAACCTTCATTAAATAAATAAAAAAAAAAAAGCCTAAATCCAGTTTAAAACGTGTATTTTCACAAGTCTAGTTGTACATTAGTATAATACATTTCCAGTTATGATACTCCTCTGCCTGAGGTCTTACAGCTGAAGCCACAATAATACCCTGGCCTAAGAGATAAATATGATATGGGTGCAGAAAAATAAACACCACGTCTGGAAAATGGTGGCAAATCTGAAGAAATATGACATCAGCAGATTTCTGAGAGCTGCATAAAACAGAGACGGGAAAGAGACCCTAAAACCAGTGGTGTGTCACAGCCTGGGATTCTGCCTGTAAAATCATCATTTTTTTCTGCTGTAGATCTGCGAGTCCTATCAATGATGGTCACTGTCTAACCCCTCTCAAGTCAAGAATTGGCAGATTTCTCCTAGACAGTGCATAGGCAGAAAACATCAAAATTAACACTGCCCATAAATATTGAAAACTCATAACTAAGACGACTAGTCTAGCTGCAGAAGAAAAAAACAACGTGTTATCAAAACTACAACAAGAAGCGCAGTGACACCAACTGGAAGGGTCTCTGTCCCTTGCCTATTTTATGCTGTCTTCAAATGGGGGAGCCCAAACCTGGTGCCAGATTTTAACATTCGATTTTGCCACCATTTTCCAGATGTAGACATGGTGTAGCTCTTTCATCACGCCTAAAATGTTTAACTCTGAGGTCACTAAAATAAACTGGAAAAAAAGCGCAAATCAGGTCTTATCCTAAAAACAGGTTAGCTAGGATAGGGAAAGAAAGGTTCTCACTTGGGAGGGTTGTGAAGGAGTCACAATGCTCTCAAAAAGCTAATGATGATGGCCGATGCTGTCCCCAAGATAATTGAACAGGAATATCATAGTATGAAGGGTATTTATCGCAATACATTTATCCTATGGCTCCTGACTCCTGGCAGCGCAGTGTTATACCCTGCTTTTCTCTAATATTCGTGTTCATTTAACTCTTAGGTCAGGGATTTATTATGGTTTCTGCTGTAAGACTTCAGAGGTAACATGAACTTTATTTCATTGACTGTTGTACAATTTGTCTACTGGAACTATTATGTCCTATTCCATTATTACTAAATGGGAGAGTTGCCAATTACCGTACATAATGTATCTTAATGCAATCCTATAAATGTGTCCTTTGCCCAAATCAAAGTAAGTTCCGGTGTGTTCTATTGAACATGCTATTAAGCAGTATAATAAAAAATATTTAAAGCATAACCATCATTTAATAATGTTTAATAAACTTTGAAATATACTTTATCAGAATATTCTGGTTGAAAACCCTTCATAAATCTTCCACAAGCTGTCTCCACTAAACTGTGTGTGAAGCAGACATATGTTCATCAGTCAGATCCATCTTCAGTGAATACGGGGCATGTAACCATATAAGAGAAAGGGGGAGTGGCCTACACTGCTGACTGCAGCTGGTGAGAAAACAATGTATCAGATTGGCTCAGATTACAGCTCAGTTGTAAACTCTTTGATCTGTCACCTGGCTCCTTATTTGCTCAGTCAGGATCTATGGTAACCCTTTCTCTGCTGTGACAGTGCACTGCTCTCTGTGACATTGCATCAGCCTGCTCTCAGAAGCTGTGGAAATACACACAATGCTGACAGACTCTTGCCACGCCTACACAGCCATGTAATGTAGATTTTAAAAGAGGAAAGAAAAATGTGAGAAAATATGTGACCCATCATTAACAACCAGTGCAGTATTGTTTTTTTTTTTGTTTTTTTTTCAATAAATTGACATTTACAATTTAGGTCCTGTAATATAGTATATTATTCAGATGCCCAAGTACAAACTATGATTTCTGGTTTGGCAGCAGGTCTCCTGAGTCAAACTCAATACTCTTATATATGCCTATGGGAAATATTGACTTTGCATCAAGAGATCCTGAGACCTTTCCAGGAAATCACCATCCATATTCTGACCAAGATAATCAGACAAATTAATTAAGATTTAGTCATAGTTTAATTTTTTTTTTCTCTTATGAGGCATTTTTTATAATTCTATACTAATAAAAGAGAAAGAACCCCCTGCACCTGACATGCTGGAGCGCACTTAAGATGGTTTTCCATTTTCCAGTATTAGCTCAGTGAAAATTCATTCCTGACGTCTGTTTGCCAAGGATGCATTGCTTAACAACTGGTATCTTTATTTGGTGCAGTCAGAAAATACATCTCTAGCAAACAATCTGTGTTTTATCACTCAGCATAGGGCATAGTTGTGACTGAAAAATGGGTGCAAGAACGTGGAAGAACGGGATCAATAAAAATCGTTCACCTTTTCAAAGAGCAGATCACTAAGTGACTGGGCAAATTCTCCATCTTCCATTAGCAAAAAATGTCTTATTGCTTCAAAATGTTTTTCCATATTCAGGTCCACGAAATAGTAATCCACTATAGCTTTGTTCACAAGAGAAACACTAGAAAATAAATGCAAAGTCAGTGAGCAGATCTTCTAGAACTCACAAACGCAACAATAGTTCTTTATTACAGAACTAGTCCACCCACAACGCTCTGCTCTCTTGGAGCATTTTCCCAATGTGAAGCAGGAGAAAATTTAAGTACATTTTTATCCCCAGAAAAATAAATTCTGACAATGAAGCACAAAAGAGAACATGACTCCAGCATGAACAGAACTGACCTGGATACAATTGGAGCAGTTACTGAATATTTCATCAGCACTGGGAGGGAGAGAAGTTCAATGAGTTGGACAGCGGTTTCGTCAGTAGCTGACTCTATGTCGGGGTCTACGGGAAAGAAGAACTCTCGTGGCATCACACGGCTAAGCATGTGGAGAACCGGAGGCTTTGCTGGAGGGCGAAAACAAAAGATAAGTGCATAACGTGATCCTTTATCTGACAATAAAACTAAGAAAAATCTTGAGTGCGTTAAACAAAAGAAAGTCAAGAAAGGATACGAGTGGGGGAGGTAAAGTGAATAGTGGAGAAAAGTGCAAAGAAACAGGTATAGCAAGTAGAAAAACCGGAGGTGTATTCTTTACAAATATGTGGGAAACATTAAGATTAGAGTTCAAAAAAAAGGCTTGCAGTGCTGCCAAGGAGGTTGGTAGAGCTCTTGTTCACTTCTTCTGATTAGTATGCACAGTGAGGCGCCGAAGGTCTATCAATCAGAAGAAGCACAGATAATACAAGTAAGTATGAGGAAAGTCCAGAGCTCGCCCCTATGGCTGCTTGAACCATGGGTCCTACAAATGTTTTTGCTTATCCATAATTTAGTTAATTTGCAATATATATATTGGTTTGATATTCTGCACGGTTTCTTATGTGTTTGCAAAGACTTGCCCTTTAGTTAGCAAAGCCTTCAGCCCAACGACAGCGTGGGCTTCAGTCTATTTCATGTCCGTAAGTGGAGGTCAAGCAATGTAACATATACATCAGCAACTTATATTCAAATACAACGCCACTGCATATGTTAGTGTCCTAGTCTGCAACTAATACGATCAAATACTATCATCTGCGCTTGCGCAGTTCAGGGACACCTAAGCATCTTATACATGTGTAGTGTGTTTCACAAACACATGACACCAAACTCTAGTGATTTGCTAGAAGGGAACATCATGATGGACTCAGGGGACTTTTCACTGACTATAAGGGCTCATTCAAACAACCGTAGCTTTGGTTGGATGTGATCCATCAAAATATTGGATCACATTCACAAGTCTATGGGTCCATGAAACAAAATTAGACTGCATACAAATGACATCAAATTGTGGTGCAATTTTCATAAATTAACAGAAAGGAGAAGAAATGTTTTTTTTGCTCCACATTTGAGAACGGATCTCACTCTAATGTGACCTGGACATCAAACAGAACACTGAAATAAAATCAAAACAACACAGAAGAATTTGTGCCTTTGAAATATAGTGCTAGAGAAGGATGTTATCAATATCATGGATGGTAAGAAGAACAAACTAATCAAGCCAGACATATAAGTTGCAGCTTGGTGATCCTTGCTTCGAGTTGGACACATCATATGAAGAGAACAAACACTGGAAAAAGACATAATGGTTGAAAGAATAGAAGGTACAAGGCAAAGAGGAAGAGCAGCAACCCAATGGCTTGGTACAATCAAGCTAATGGCTGAGACAACCTTGATTGACCCATCTAGACAATCACAGAATTGTTCATCCCTCAAGTCATCATGACTCATGATACGGCTAAAGGCCGTTAAAAAGAAAATAATAAAAGTCAGTTGACTATATTATTGTCTTCCACATATTAAAAAAGATTCTACATAATGTGGTTCACCCCATTAAACAGGACCAGTCAGCTCTCTTGGCTTGCCATCTGTTTTCTCCATGAAATAACAACTCTGGATCATGTCTTTTTACAATTCCGCATTGTACAGTTGCTCTGTTATTCCCTCAGAAATGCTTGAATAAATTGACAACTGGGTGTTACCAGCTGAGAGGGCGTGTTCCTATAGTCTACTGTGTCCAATCAGTGCTAACTGCATTACATTGTGGGACACATGCCTTTGACAACTAGTAAGGTAAAATCAAGTTGTCGATTGAATCATACAACTTTAAGACGAATAACTGAACACAATCCAGAAATATAACAATTATAAAAAATATGAGGCATCATTAGTGTTTGATGAAGAATATCGGCATGTAATAAGAAGACAAGCCAAGGGCTGGAGGGAAATCCGGTAAATTTGTTATAATCTACACCTTTTCTGACATAACTTACACATAATGTCATAGGTGTCTTGATATTTTTCAAGGCAATAGCTGTCTGCCAGTGTTCGTAGATAATTCTGCTGTTTCCTCCAGGTATCATCAGTGATTGTGCCCTCTCCTTCAGGTTGACCATCACATGCTTCCACAGCGTTTTCTGTCTGGTTACTGGATGATTCCTGCATACACTGTAAAGTTTCAGTCTGTAAAAAGCAAAAAAACATTTTGTTCATTAGTAAGCTTTCCTGCATGTTTGGGATCTCAGTTTTTGTACTTCTCCTCAATCTAGACTTCAATACTGTGGTCAGCATGAGAGAGGACAAGCAAAAACTGCATCAAATCCGCAACTTGTCAACTGAAGTCACTGAGCACAGGCATGGTTAATTGAGCTGCTGCAGAGTTAGGGCTAGGGTGAAGTTACGCTGGTTAATGACCACCTTAGCGAGACTATCAGTAAATTAACCACATTATCTTGTTTATAGAGGAGGGTCTCTTACCTGTACATCAGTTAGGGTTTCTGGAGAAGGCGGCTTGGTGTCTTCAGGAATGTCTTCTTTGAGAAAGAAAATGAGAACTATTACTATAAAGGAACCTAACCTTACTATAGAGTACTGACAATGACCCTGCATTACTATGTGGAGGTAAAAAAAGAACACTCAACTACAGAAACACTTAACACAGAAAATGGGCAGTAAATAAAAAAAAACAGTCATGACAATTCTTCTTAATTTCTCAGATCTTTTAAATCTCATATTACATTTAAAATCAGAAAAAAAAACATTCAAATAAATATCCTTTGAGTGTCTGGCCGTAAAGGCACTAACTGCAGCCTCCCTACTTAACTAAGACTCACCCACTCGGCTAAGGGGAGAGCGGAATTCATTAACCTCTGTCTTCTGCAGGATTTCTATAAACCTACTCTTTTCAGGATCGTGGAGAAAATATAGCAGACTAACAGTGAGGGCAGCTATATTTCTTGTTCAATATCAAGATTAATTGTTAGCTCTATTAATATGTTTAATAGATAGCCTGCTTCCCTTGACAATTCAATATGTCACTAAAATATCTTCCACATGGAAATTATATTTATTGTAAAGAGCACATCAACACTGTCTAGTAAAAAGTAAGCAGGAGGGATTTGAACACTTGGACAACCGCTGATAATAAAGGGGTTTTCCCATGAACAAAACTCATTTTAATCAATAGATCTTGGAATAATAATAATTTCCATAATTCGTTGTGTTTTAAAAAATGTTCCTGTGCTGAGATAATGTTATATATGTGCCCCTGCTACGTACTGTGTAATGGCCATGTCTAACCGTACAGGGACATGGTCTGATCATACCACATCTCCTGTGCTGAGATAATCTTATATATGTGTCCCTGCTATGTACTGTGTAATGGATGTGTCTGACCATACAGGAATATGGTCTGATCATACCACATCTCCTGTGCTAGTGCAAAAAGCACTAGAAAATGGTTTGAGAGAAAGCACTGGAGACTTGTAAGGTGGCCAGCAATGAGTCCAGACCGAAATCCCATAGAACACCTGTGGAGAGATCTAAAAATGGCAGTTTAGAGAAGGCACCCTTCAAATATCAGGGACCTGGAGCAGTTTGCCAAAGAAGAATGGTCTAAAATTCCAGCAGAGCATTGTAAGAAACTCATTGATGGTTACCAGAAGCGGTTGATCGCAGTTATTTTGGCTAAAGGTTGTGCAACCAAGTATTAGGCTGAGGGTGCCAATACTTTTGTCTGGCCCATTTTTGGAGTTTTGTGTGAAATGATCAATGTTTTGCTTCTTGCTTCATTCTCTTTTGTGTTTTTTAATTGAAGACAAATTAAATGAAGATAATAATACCAAAGAATTTGTGATTGCAATCATTTTCAGGAAGAAACTGAGTATTATGTGACAGAATTGCAGGGGTGTCAATACTTTTGGCCACAACTGTAATCTTATATATGTGTCCCTGCTATGTACTGTGTAATGGATGGGTTTGATTATACAGGGACATGGTCTGATCACACCACATCTCCTGTGCTGAGATAATCTTATATATGTATCCCTGCTATGTACTGTGTAATGGATGTGTCTGACCGTACAGGGACATGGTCTGGTCATACCACAGCTCCTGGGCTGAGATAATCTTATATATGTGTCCCTGCTATGTACTGTGTAATGGATGTTTCTGACCATACACGAATTTGGTCTGATCATACGGAATCTCCTGTGCTGACATAATCTTATATATGTGTCCCTGCTATGTACTGTGTAATGGATGTGTCTGACCGTACAGGGACATGGCCTGATCATACCACATCTCCTGGGCTGAGATAATCCTATATATGTGTCCCTGCTATGTACTGTGTAATGGATGTGTCTGACCGTACAGGGACATGGCCTGATCATACCACATCTCCTGGGCTGAGATAATCCTATATATGTGTCCCTGCTATGTACTGTGTAATGGATGTGTCTGACCGTACAGGGACATGGTCTGATCATACTACATCTCCTGGCAGAAAAAGAAGTAGAGTATAACTATATTACAGCACAAAATCACAAAATTATTTTTTCTTTGGTAAAAAGGTACATTTTTGCTTAAAAACAGGCAGGGAAATGTTTTACCTCATAAAAAATATCATGTATGATCCCAAAAGAGGAGTGTGCTCTCTCCCCACACGATCGGCACTCCTGTGATCTAATTGCAGGATGCCGATCACTGCCATAGCAACCAGAGATCAAATAATGACCTCGCTTTGCTGATGTTTCATGCAGATTTTGATGCATTTTATTAATCATTCGTTCACTGTTGTGATTGTGACTAAAGTTAGGCTGGGAAGAAAAGCGTTTTAAGATGTCAATGTAACATGGGGCTCCGCTGTAATTTTGGTCACCAGTCCAAGCAAAGCAGGCAGGTACGGGCTGCCACTCAGCTGCCTAGTTTTACCTGGCTGGTGATTAAAAATACTTTTTTGGGATCGTTGTCATGGATTTTTCACTATGTCACAGAAGAGGGACACAGGAGAGGTAAGAAATCGCTCCTACATGACATAGCAATTCTAGCAAAAAAGAAATGTATCTTGAGGCACTGGATTTCAGCTGAGACTCCATCCCTGAATGAGCTGTTGAACAATATTAAACAGTTGCTACACCTGGAAAAGTTGGAAGGTGAAAGGGACAAAACCAAACCAACGGAGGCGTTTCTAAATAAGTGACGGAGGTTCTTTGAACAGAAATGCTCCTAGGATGAGGTACTACTGATAATGGCACCGTTTGTGCAGGCGGAGTGGTACTTGATAAATGATCTTCAGGGCACTTTGGGGAAACTAAGTCTCCAACTCTGGCACTAGGTCACAATAGCCGGGCAGGGGGGTGCTATCCTGTTTAGGGGGAGGGCATAGGTTTGGGGAGGGGATGTGGGATTTTCTACAGGTGGCTTATATATTCGGATGTATTCAGGGGCTGTGTTACTATTCGTAAGTGTGTTACAACTGTTTATAATAACATTGATCTTTGTATTTGCCTTGATTTAGAAAATTAATAAAAAGGATTTGTTAAAAAAAAACAAAAAACTTTTATTACTTCTTTTAAAGATTAAAAAACAAATAACGATGTGGGGCTTCGCCACATTTTTGGATGCCAGTCAGCTGTATCAGGCAGCCTAGTTTTACTTGTCTGCAAACATTAAAATATAGGGAAGCCCTTTTTTTTTTCAAATTATTTCATAAACTAATTAAAAAAAAAAAAAATCTCATCTAAAGACATTGTATAAATCCTTTCTGGGTGGTGGAGATATCCCGGAGCAGATGAATATTGCCCATATTAAATTGCTCCCAAAATCAGACAAACCGACAGATGATCCGGGAGGATATCGTCCTATATCATTGATAAATTTAGACCTGAAGTTGATATCTAAAATCATGGCCAATAGGCTGGCGGAGGTGTTACCCTCTTTGATTGAAAGACAACAGGCAGGCTTTGTGAAGGGGAGGTCCGCGGTGGGAAATGTGCGAAAGGCCTTACTGGTAATTGATGTACTGAGAGGAAGGGTAGGAGGAGAGAGGGGAGATCCAGCCATGGTCACACTAGACGCCGAAAAGGCATTTGATAATGTCAGGTGGCCATGGCTGGATCTAGTGTTGGACAATATAGGTATGCAGGGGCCCTTCAGGACGTTTCTGAAGAGTTTATATCGAAATCCTAAGGCAAGGATTAGTGTCCCTGGGTTTCTTTCTCACACATTCAACTTGGGCAGAGGTACTAGGCAGGGGTGTCCATTATCACCTTTGCTTTTTGATTTAGCAATTGAACCTTTGTCTAGGTCACTTCTCAAGGGGGGAACATTTGAAGGAATCCAAATGGGGGAGGGAGAACAAAAGATCAATCTCTTTGCAGATGATGTAGTCCTATATCTAGCTAATCCCCATAGGGATTTAACAAAAGTAATGGATCGATTGGGGGAATTTGGTGTTTTCTCGGGATTTAAACTAAACAGGGCTAAATGTAACATTTTGTTTCTGGGGGGGAATTCCGGGAGACCGGTTGAAAACGAGTTGGAGGAGCAGATGTGCGGAATCCCCATAGCCAGAAGGTCCGTGAAATACCTGGGGATACATATAGCGAGAACTATAGATGAGATCTATCACATGAACTATGACCCATTAATTAATAAAATCCAGAAGGAGTTGGAAAGATGGGGTAATTTGCCATTATCGCTGTTGGGGAGATGTCACCTGATCAAAATGGTGAGTTTTCCTAAGCTACTTTACCCGCTGCAGACCCTACCACTGTTGTTACGCCATAAAGACGTGGACAGGATAAACAGAATGTTCTCGGCATTCATCTGGAGGAAAAGGAGAGGACGGATCAGGTTGAAGACACTAATGACTGCAAAGGAGGAGGGAGGCTTGGGGTTTCCAAATGTTCGGGGTTACAACATTGCCTGCCTGACACGACATATACTGGACTGGATGAGGGGGACGAGTAGATTCTCGGATTATCAAGTGGAAACAAACATTTGTAGGCCCTGGAGTTTAGTTTCCTTGCTCCATACTTCGGGGACGGGGATGCCACAGAACATTAAAAATACAGCAGTGTTCCGCGATACTATAGCCACATGGAAGGCAGTACGGAAAAAGATGCGGTTATCATGGAAAATATCAAAATATTTGGATCTGTGGACGCACCCAGAATTTCCCCAGGGAGGGAGCAACAAACTTTACACAGCCTGGAGGGAGGTAGGAATTAGGACAGTTGGAGACTTATTGCACCCGGAGGAGACCAGGTGGCTAAGAGGGGAGGAACTCATGGAGAAATATGGTTTGCCGGGATCCCAGTGGCTCCAGTACCTACAGGTCAAGCATCATGTCATGCAATCTCTGAATGGAGTTGAGGCGGAGTATGTCACGAATGCGTGGGATGAGCTAATGGCCTTGGAAGAGAATGTGATCTCGGTATCCACAATATATGCAAGGATACGAGGGGTAGTGCTTCCTCCGGGACCGGAAAAACTATTTGGGGGATGGGAGAAACAATTACAAGACGAAGGCATCGGTGACACAATTAGGAAAGGTTGGTGTGAATTGCGGAAATATGTCATAAATGAAAGGGGGAGGGACGTGTATTTTAGAATCATGCACAGGGGCATATTGGGTTTCAATTTAAATCCTACGGTAACACACCCAGACAGGACTCCTAAATGTCCAAAGTGTGATCGGAAAGGAACAGATATGTACCACGGCTTGTGGGATTGTAGGGAGTCGCGTAAATTATGGGAGAGGGTGAAGGAGCTAGTGAGGGAAATGGTGGGAGTGGAAATACCAATAACACCAGCTACTTGGCTCTTTCATGACTTGGAAGGAACGGGAGTGGGGAGGGAGGGAATCCCCATTTTTCATATCACGGCCCTAATAACGAAGCAGGTGATACTAAAGCACTGGATAAATAAAGGGCAACTACCAATGAGGGAGGTGGTGCAGAGACTGTCTCATGCAATGAGGTTGGAACAAACAATAGCAGAAAAGGCGAAGGAGGGGGAGACAGAGAAATTTTTCAAGAGATGGCGCAAATTTATCACTACACAACTGCCTAGTGAGGATATCAAACGAGTGGTGAAACCGTTTCGCAATACATCATGGTACTGCTTGGAAGACCTGGGGGGCACTCTAGGGATATTGAAACTCAAAGACTGAACGAATACACATATACAGAAAAGGAAGGGGAGGATGGAGATCGGGTGCTATAAAAGGGGAACAGACTGGCCTTTAGTCTGGAAGGGAAGTCTCGGAGGAGACAGGTACGGGGAAGGAAATACGTACTGACGAAATATTATATAACGCATATCACAAAGAGGTTATGGAAACTGCATGATTGTGAGCGGTTCTTTTGGTCTTCTGGGGAGGGCGGGAGGGATGGGGTAAGGGGAGTTGGGAACATCTACATTTTAATGTTTATAGTTTAAGAAGATTTTGAATTGTGCATGGTAAACTGAAAACTAAATCTGGAAATGGTTGGTTTTACTTTGATGTATGTTGAAAAAACCTGAATAAAAATTATTTTGAAAAAAAAAAAAAAAAAAAAAATCTACATGGGGCTTCGCCATATTTTCGGTTTCCAGCCAGGTACAACTTAGGCAGCTGGGGGCTCGAATCCTCAGCAAGGGGAGTCCCACGCTTTCTGGGCTTCCCCCGCTGCGATTTGCAGCCAACAGCCGCCCCAGAAAATAGTGCACTCATAGAAGCGTCATTTTATGGCACTGTACCTAACTCTGGGCTATAAAGGGGTTAATTCCAGCTGAATTTTGCCAGCTGGCACTAAGCCGGAGATTACTAATGTCACTAATGTCAGGCCAATGTTAGACCCGGCCATTAGGAATCTCTAGTAAATAATACAAAACACAAGAGAAAAATCTTTTTATTAGAGTAAAAATCTCAAACACATTTAAACTTCACCTTTATTACTCCTACATACCCTTCCACGATCCTTTTCTGCTGACACCCGAAAGTAAATGAGTTTTGGCTTGCAATGAATGAGGTGATTTCACTGTCTGGGTCACCTGAAGTCAGATGGAGTGTAGCGTCTCTCTAATCATGGACGGGTATGTGGGAATAATAAAGATGAAGTTTAAATATGTGTTTGTGTTTTTTGCTCGTGTAAAAATAGGCAGCGGGGGCAGGGTGGCAGCCCATATCTGCCTGATGTACCTGTCGGGTGACCAAAAATACAGTGGTGCCCTATAGCATCATCGCAAAATGTACTCACTAAATATGAAGCAAATACTCACTGTGTGAACACTGCTGCGTATTAAAAGCTAATAATGAGGTCTATGGATGAAAATTGCGACAAAACAAACAGCAAGACTTGAAATGCTGCAGATATTCCCGCACTAAAAATTGCAGCATTCCTGCCATGGGAAAACCTGCAGCAAGGCACAGGTCTTTAGCGGTCACATTCACTTTTATTACATTGAGGTTTACACCTAATAAAAGTATCTGCTCAGCGTAGAGTACAGAAAGAATGTAATCCAAAATTTTATGTTAGGGTACCTTCACACTTGCGTTTGGCATGCAGCGCACCTAATGCAGCCAAACGCTTGCGCACATGCGTTCCTATGTTTAACATGGGAACGCATGTGCCTGCATTTTGGCTGCGTTCGGTTGCATTTGCGTACGGATGCGCATAATTTATGCGCCCTCCTCCGCATTCTGAAAGTTGCATTTTTTGTGTGTTCGAGGGCGCTTGTTTCATCCGCAAGCGCACAAAAAATGCATGGATCTCAATGGATCCGCAGTGTCCTCTGCATGACAGCGCAGGAGAACGCTGCAGATCTCATTGAAATCTCTCCTGGTGGCTGCCGGTGATCAGCGGGGAGAAACAGCTGATCTGACAGTTGTTTAAATCTCTTGCGCTGGCACCAAATAAGTGATGTCGGCGCGGGAGATTTGAAGCAGCGATCAGCTGTTTCTTATCTCCTGCACTGATATCACCCTATTCGGTGTCAGCGCGGGAGATTTAAACAACTGTCAAATCAGCTGTGTCTTCAAATCTCCCGCACCGACACCGGCGGGAGATCAGCTGTGGCCGAGAGGAGGCGATCTCTGCCGCTGATCTCCTCCTCCCGGCCACACCCAAGACAGCTGATTGGCTGCCCGGGCACCATACTAATGTGAACGCATGCAGAGATTTTCCGCTGCGTTCACATAAGTATGTGCTGCGTTGCACTGTGTTTGCGTCTGCATGCCCTGCGCATGCAGACACAAACGCAAGTGTGAAGCCAGCCTAAAATGTTTTCAATAAAAGCTTCAACTCAATCCACAAATAAAAGTCCCCACTCAGGTCCATCATCTGTCAATGGAAATATAGGGAGTTTTCACATTGCCAGTAACACAAAGGATGTAGAAAAGCACTATGGCTCCCCTGCAAAACAGATCTAGAGAAAAAAAAAAATGTCCTTCCAAATCCAAATGCTCCCCTCCTTCTGATCCTTCAGTGAGCTTAATCCACATTTAGCATTTATGTATGGCATTACTGTAGTGAGGAGAGCCCGGTTAATTTACAAGGTGCACATCTACAGAAGCACAACCTGGGCACATATGGCCACTTCAATGGCAGATTGTCAATTTTCAAACGGCAATATTCATTGCTGTTTGTTTGTGGAAAACACCCTTGGAGTCAAAATTGTCACTACACCTCTAGATAGGCTGGAGGGCTGTAATTTCCAAACTGGGGTCACTTGGGGAATCTGCTCTTCTGCCACTTGGTGTTTATGTATATGGAGTCTGAAAACTATTCTAGGAAAATCAGTGCTCCAAGAGTTAAATAGCGCTCCTTCCCTCCACTGAAAGTCTTGCCGTGTTGCTGAGCAGTTCTGTACAGGCACATGTGAGGTATTGCCACGCTCACCACAAATTGTGATACAGTTTGATGCTGTTTTTTACCCATTTTCCTATGTGAAAATGTAAAATCTGAGCCTAAAATAAAAAATTTTGGGTAAAAATGTAATTATTTTTCCCTCACCACCCAATAGTATATAATTCTGTGACATGGCACCAAAAACCATTACTGCTAAATCTGCATTGCAAACTAGCGATTCTTGCCTTCCAGTGTGCCCTCAAAAGCAATTCCTATGAGACCACTAAACAATATATGGCCCTCCTATGTACAACGATTCAAAACACAACCCAGGAGTCAGGACAATTATACTCAATATGATACCATTATTAATTAAAATAGAAACATTAAACTGGTACACTCACAGGTAAAGTCCCCAAGGTATGAGTGATACTGCAAATAAAACATAAGGAACCATTATCTAATACAATGGCTGCCACATCTGATATACAATTATATTCATATCCCAGAAGGTTAATACCCCCAGCAGACACCAGCGCTCTGCACCAAATAAACTTCTAAAATAGCAAGTGCCACCTTAGTGGAACAATGTTTACCTGCAGTGACTAGGATGACACCCCTAACATGTGTATTGTGGTAGCTTCGTCAGAGGCTCTGAATTATTAAATTAATAAAGCTATCATATTGAGAATAATTGGCCTGACTCATGGGTTGTGTTTTGAGGTGCCTCAAAAGCAATTTTCCACCACATTTAGTGAATCTTGGTACTCAGGGGAAATCGCACAACAAATTGTACAGTATATTTTCTCCTGTAACCTTTATGATAATGCTAAATTTAGGGCTGAAGCAAAATTTTTGTGCAAAAAGGTGAAATTTAAATTTTCTCCTTCCTAATCTCTGAGAAACACTTAAAGGGGTTAATAAACATCTTGAATAGGGTTTTGAGCTGTTACAGGGGTGCAGCTTTTGGAATGGTGTCACTTCTGGGTGTTTCTGTCACATCGGCCCCTCAAAGTCACTTCAAATGTGATGTGGTCCCTAACAAAGTGGCTTTGTAAATTTTGTTGGAAAACTGAGAAATTGCTCATAAACTTTTAATCCTTCTAACATCCTAACAAAAAAATGTTTCAAACATTGTGCTGATGTAAAATAGACATGTGAGAAATGTTATTTATTAACTATTTGTTTTGATATTATTCTTTGGTGCATAAAAATTCAAATTTTGAAAATTGCTACATTTTCTAAACATTTTTGTAAAATTTTTGATATTTTCATAAATAAAAGCAAATCATATTGCACAAAGTTTACCACTAACATGAAGTACAATATGTCATGAAAATACTATTTGAGAATCCATTAAATATATTGAATTGTTCCAGAGTTCTAACCTCATAAAGGGACACTGGTGCGAATTAAAAATAATTGGCCTGATCATGAAGGTGAAAAACACATTCAAGGGTGAATGGGTTAAGTGAGCGCACATGTGTCATTTTCCGCATTTATTTCTATCAGGAGTGACCCTAATGTGGGCATCAAGATCTGTGATCAGAAATGCGGCTCCTAGTAGTCACTGGGACTTACACTGATCATTGTTTCATGACCACTCTGAACTCGTATACCATATAAACAAAGTACTAGAAAGCTCATGTTATGTTGAGAAGCTGTACATAGCTATATGGTTTGGGTATACAATAATAATGTAATAATCAACTGTGGTATTTAATACCTACCTTCTGTCTTGTTTTCTTCATTTTCTTTCACACTTGGTGGCGATAATACAGTAGTAGAATCAGAGGAACGCGTGTGTTCAGGAGGTAGATTTTCTGTTTCAGAAGTCAATCTTTCACCATACAACACATTCTGAACTGTAGAATCAGATGAATGGCCAAGTCCTGATTTCAGATGTGGAGTCACATTGGGGGGCAATGGAGGAAACCACTCTCCGATTTTAATGCTGGACTGTGAGGCATGACCATAAGGACTCCAGCGTGGTTTTGACTGCTCAGTGTCGGACACAAGCTCTCCAAGCTGTATATGGGACTGTGAAGCATGTCCATGGATATTCCACCTAGGCCGTGAGGATAAAACTTCAGATATATTCTCTCCAATCTTAATATTCGCATCAGAAGCATGGCCATGGGGATTCCACCGTGGCCTAGAAAGCGTCACGTCAGATACATTTTCACCAATCTTGATACTGCCCTGAGATGCATGGCCATGGACATTCTGGCTAGGTGTACAATCCTGTACGTTGGATGCATACTCTCCTATACTTATATGTCCTTCCGAGACATGGCCATGAATATTCCACCGAAGTCGAGCAGGCTTTATTTCAGACATGTATTCACCAATGTTTATGTGGGAATCAGAAGAATGGCCATATTGGCTAGGTTGTGGCTTGGGTACAACAGTATCAGGAACATATTCTCCGACTTTGATACTGGCATCTGATGTATGCCCATGGATATTCCAACGTGCTCTTCTAGGTTGTTCATTAGACAAATACTCTCCAATCTCAATGTGTCCCTGACAGACCTGTGTAGATGCCACTGGCTTCAAAACTGTGTTAAAGTCATAATCACTGACAGGAATAATACTAGATGTATCTGTAGAGTCCTTGTTCTCTGTGTTTTTTGGCAGATCAGAGCCTATATCTTGTAAAGCATTGTCAATGTGAGCCTGATCTATACCCAGCTGTGGGTCCTGCTGTTCTGCAGATGGCACAGGGAGAAAATCCGCAAATTCCAAAGCTGGTGTATCCACATTTGTGCCACCTATGACATGGTCTGGACAATTTAAGGAGTCGATTTCCTTTTCACTGGTTGTAACCACAGTCTTTTGCATAGATACAAAACTCTCAAGTCTGATATTTTCAGTTTCCATGTTGCCCGAAGGCACATCTTCAGAAGCAAGCATCTATAGAACAGAATAGGTGGATAATTAAACAACATATCCTGGTTGCCATGTATATAGTTATAGATGAAATGCGACTGGCTATTATATGACTCATTAAACAAAAAAGAATGAAAGAACGTGATGAAAACTTGCACAACTGGAAGTGTCCGTACAGACATTACATTCAATCCACATAGATTTTCATTATTACCCAGAGATCTGAGAACCTCAGCTCCTATTATACAAGACATCACATATTAAGTGTGGTAAAAATGTTGCCTCATCAAGACAACCCTTCTTTTCCTTTGGGTTACATGGATGTCATGGAGCAGAGGACAGCATAGTAAAAAGGAGAATTTTGTGTACTCACCGTAAATTCCTTTTCTCTTAGCCTCTCATTGGGGGACACAGGACCGTGGGTGTTATGCTGCTGTCCACTAGGAGGTGACACTAAGTATACTTCTGAAACAAGAAAACAGTGTGGCTCCTCCCCTGCAGTATATACACCCTGGCTGACCTCAGCTTCACCAGTTTGTGAATAAAGCAGTAGGAGAAGCGCTAGCAGACATACATATATATATGCAAATACACTTCAGTGAACTAAACTACTAAACTGTGTATAACAGAATTGAGACAATCAGAACTGATAACAAGAAAAGAGCCGATAGGCAACAGGGCGGGTGCTGTGTCCCCCAATGAGAGGCTAAGAGAAAAGGAATTTACGGTGAGTACACAAAATTCTCCTTTTCTCCTTCGCCTCATTGGGGGACACAGGACCGTGGGACGTCCAAAAACAGTCCCTGGGTGGGAATTAAACACATCCTGCCAATCTACAGGTGGGCAACCGCCGCCTGCAGAACACGTCTGCCCAGACTGGCCTCCGCCGAGGACTGGACATGAACATTATAATGTTTAGCGAATGTGTGAAGACTTGACCATGTGGCAGCCTTGCACACTTGCTCGGCAGAAGCTTGGTGCCGAATGGCCCACGAGGCCCCTACCGCCCGGGTAGAGTGTGCCCGAAGCCCCGTCGGCACGGACTGGCCCCTGATTTGGTAGGCTTCGATGATCGTAGTCCTGATCCATCTGGCAAGAGTAGCCTTGGAAGCAGGCAGACCCTTACGAGGACCTTCCGGAAGAACAAACAGAGAGTCTGTCCTCCGAAAGGCCGCTGTTCGGGAAATGTAAAGGCGAAGAGCCCGAACCAAGTCCAGTGAATGCAAGGCCCTTTCCACTCGATGAGTCGGCGCCGGACAAAAGGAAGGCAGAATTATGTCCTCATTCAGATGAAAAGGGGACACCACCTTCGGAAGAAAAGACGGAACCGGACGCAAGACAACCCTGTCCTGGTGGAAGGACAGAAAAGGTGGCTTGCAAGACAGAGCCGCTAGTTCCGATACACGACGTATAGAGGTGATCGCAACCAGAAACACTACCTTCTGGGACAAAATACGGAGAGGAACCTCTCTGAGAGGTTCAAAGGGAGACCTCTGCAGAACGTCCAGGACTAAATTTAGATCCCATGTATCCAGGGGCCTCTTGTAAGGAGGGACGAGTCGGGCGACTCCCTGTAGAAAAGTCCTGACCTGCGATCTGTTAGCTAGCTTGCGCTGGAAAAGAACGGACAAGGCAGAAATTTGTCCCTTCAAAGAAGCCAAAGAAAGACCTGAGTCAAGACCGGTCTGAAGAAAACCCAGAATGGCCGGCAGAGAGAACTGTAGGGGCGGTCGGCCCTGAGAATTACACCAAGAGAAAAAAACTTTCCATGTGCGATGGTAAATGCGGGCCGAAGAAGGTTTCCGCGCTCTTAGCATAGTTGCAATGACCTCTGGAGACAAACCGGCCTGGGTCAGAACCCAGGTCTCAACGGCCACGCCGTTAAACTCAGGGCCGATGATCTCTGGTGGAGGAGAGGGCCTTGTGAGAGCAGGTCTGGACGATCGGGCAGGCGCCAGGGGGAGTCGCCGATCAGACGCACCAGATCGGCGTACCAGGCGCGACGTGGCCAATCCGGAGCGATGAGGATCACCGACACACCTTCCGCCTTGATCTTCTTTACCACTCTGGGAATCAGCGGCAGGGGTGGGAAGATGTAGCAGAGTCGGAACTGAGACCAGGACTGAACTAGAGCGTCTGCTCCCAGCGCCCGAGGGTCGTGGCATCTGGCCATGAACGAGGGAACTTTGTTGTTTAGCCGCGAAGCCATCAGGTCCACCTCCGGAGTCCCCCACCTGAGGCATATCTGGTGGAAGACCTCGGGATGCAAACTCCATTCCCCTGAGGCGATGCCTTGGCGGCTTAGAAAGTCCGCCGCCCAATTGTCCACCCCGGGTATGTGGACCGCTGAGATCACCGATCTCGTGGATTCCGCCCACTGGAGAATTGGACGAACCTCAGACATTGCTCTTGTGCTGCGCGTGCCGCCCTGGTGGTTGACATATGCCACCGCCGTGGCATTGTCGGACTGGACTCGTATGTGACGTCCCGCCAGCAGATGATGAAAGTCCCGCAGGGCTAGAGAAATGGCACGGATCTCCAGTAAGTTGATGGGAAGCGTGGCCTCCTGACTGGTCCATCTGCCTTGAGTTGTGTGATGACGATGAATCGCCCCCCAACCCATCAGACTGGCATCGGTTGTAAGGACGTCCCAGTTCACTGGTAGGAACGACTTCCCTGTCTGGAGAGAGAGAGGCCGGAGCCACCAGAGAAGAGAGTGCCTCACCGGCGGAGGCAGTCGCAAGGTTCGATCCAGGGTGGCAGGGTTCCTGTCCCAGCAGGATAGGAGAGCTAGTTGCAGAGGTCTGAGATGCAACTGAGCAAACGGGACCGCCTCCATAACTGCCACCATCATTCCCAAAACCTTCATTCCGAAACGAAGGGAGTGTGGGTTTGGACGAAGCAGGGTTTTTACACGCTGACGTAGAGACACGGCTTTCTGCCGTGGAAGAAGTATTAAGCCGCGGCGGGTATCGAACACCATGCCTAGAAAGGTGATGGTCTGGCTCGGGACCGGAGAGGATTTTGGTAGATTTAACAGCCAGCCTAGACGTACGAGGGTGTCTATGGTGATCTGAACACTTTCCTCGCAGTCTGTGAAAGATGGCGCCTTGATAAGAAGGTCGTCTAGATAAGGTAACACCATGACCCCCCTGGAGTGTAACACTTTCATGACCGCTGCCATGATTTTCGTAAACACCCTGGGGGCCGTCGCGAGTCCGAACGGTAAAGCCACGAATTGAAAGTGGTCTTGACCTATTGCGAAGCGTAGGAATCTCTGATGAACGTGGCAAATGGGAATGTGTAGATACGCATCTTTGATGTCGATCGACGCGAGAAATTCCCCTTGGTCCATCGATACTATGATGGATCTCAACGACTCCATGCGAAAGTGACGGAGTTTGATGGACCTGTTGAGGAGCTTGAGGTCCAGAATTGGCCGAACTGACCCGTCCTTCTTGGGTACCACAAACAGGTTGGAATAGAACCCTGTGTATCGTTCTGATTGAGGAACTGGGACAATGACCCCTGCCAGCCGGAGAGAGTCGACGGCCGTGAGAAAAGCGCGAGCCTTCGCTGTGGATTTTGGAAGAGAAGACGGGAAAAAACGATCGGCCGGACATGATCGGAACTCTATGGAATAACCGGAAGAAATCACCTCCCTGACCCAGTTGTCGTCTACGACAGCGAGCCAGGCGTCCCGAAAGAGAGAGAGACGGCCGCCTACTCGGGAGGGATTTTCCGGAAGGGAGAAAGAGTCAGGAGGAAGGAAATCTTTGAGGACGGGGTCCATTGGGTCTTGGTTGCCTAGAGCGAGTCTGCCAGGCAGAAGCAGATCTTTGTGGGGGCTGAAAGTTCCTGTCTCTCCGAGGGGATCTGTTCGTGGCCTGAGACGGGCGGGAGACCGACCATCCAAAAGAGTTGCGAAAGGATCGAAACCGAGTCTGTTGGCGTCTAAAGGGAGGCCGTTTTGGCTTGTGCTGTGGGAGGGACGTGCTCTTCCCTCCCGTGGCATCTGAGATTAGCTTGTCCAGCTTTTCCCCGAAGAGGCGTCCGCTGAGATATGGTAGACTTGTTAGGGACTTTTTGGAAGCAGAGTCTGCTTTCCATTCGCGGAGCCAGAGTGCTCTGCGGATGGTAATAGCATTAGCTGCCGCAACGGCCGAACAGCCAGCGGCGTCGAGTGCTGCGTGAAGCATATATTCCGCTGCGATGGAAATCTGGTTAGCCATGTTGGAGCCTTCTGGAGACTGTGATGTATTACGAAGAGAGCTTGCCCAGGAAACAACTGCTTTGGCCACCCACACCGAGGCAAAGGACGGAGCTAAAGCTGAACCGGAAGCCTCAAAAATCGAGCGAGCCAATTGCTCGACCTGGCGGTCAGTGGGGTCCTTAATAGATGACCCATCTGGAAGGGAAAGGAGAGTGCGCGTGGCCAGCCTAGAGACCGGAGGATCGACCTGAGGGGAATCTGCCCAGTCCTTACTGACGGCGGGGGGAAAAGGGTAACGAGAATCCATGCTCTTTCTGTTGCCAAAGCGCTTGTCAGGACGAGTCCTGTGTTTGTTCACCAGTTCCTTGAACTTATGATGATCAGAGAAACACTTGTGCGGGCGCTTTGCTCGCTTAAAAGATATCACGGACTCTGGGGTGTCTGCCGTATCGCTAGTAACATTCAGCGTCTGGTTAACTGCTGAGATCAGATCCTGAATCATAGCCTGGGTATCAGGGTTGTCCAAGTCAAGGGACAGGTCCTGATCTGAGTCCGAATCATAAGGGGCATGGAGAGACGGGGAGCCGGTTTCCTGTCCCCGGGATGGGGAACCCTGGGAACTTCCCGAAGAGGAGGGAGGGGGATTCCTGTGTGCTCTCTTACGAGTAGGAGCCTGATGAGAAGGAGAAGACTCCCCTTCTGGGTCCCTGGTACTAGATTCGTGGACCTCTGTATTGACCGGCTCCGACTCAGGGGGCACTGAGGGGTCTGGAGAGGGTCGGGCCTGCAGAACCTGAAGAAGGGTCGAAGTCAGCCTTTCCATGGACTGAGACATGGACTGAGTCAAAGACTGTGTTAGGAACGCTGCCCATTCTGGGGTGGCGTGAGGGCTACCGGCCACAGCAGGGGCAGCGGGCACAGAAGAGGTCTCAGGGGCTGAGGAGGCTGCAACTACAGGCTCCGTACTAGATAAATCACAGCCTTGGCAAAGAGGGGTTGAATGACCGCTGGGCAGCTGTGTTTTGCAGGTGGTGCAGAAGGAGTAGAAGGTCGCCATCTTAGGGCCCTTCCTGTTACCCTTGGAGCTCTGCATCGTCTCAATAGGCACTATACAACAAATACAGGCAGGGTGCAGAAACGCAGGGAGAATGCCACAAATGAGAATGGCACAGCAAGCTTGCTGTGCCTCTTACCCTCCTAATGGACCGCCAGCCAGGTCCAGTGTCCCCCTGAGGCGTCCCACGTGCAGAGATGGCGGGAGCAGCACAGCGATGTGGGGAAAATGGCGCGCAGGTGATCTCGCGATGAGCGAGAAGCGCCAAGGAGCCGCGGGATCCCGCCTCCAATGACGCACCGCGATGCAGGGAAATGGCGCGCAGGTAATCTCGCGATGAGCGAGAAGCGCCAGAGAATCGCAGAGACCCGCCTCCTATGATGAGGCCGGGAGATTCTCCCGGCCGAGCGACGTCAAAGAGGGCAGCGGCGGGGGCGGCGACGGAGGCGGGCGGTGGGCGGTACTAGCATGAAGGCCGCAAGCCGGGGGCTAAAGTAGAAGCTTGCGGCCGACAAGCAGGGCGCATTGGCGCGGAAGGCCGGATACAGCTCCGGGAAATGGAGCATTAGTCTCAGGTGGCGGAGCACATTAAGAACAAAAACATAAAGATAAAAGAACATGCAGGGTCCGGATGGAGCCCTGTGTACCTTGTGACGGCTCCTCAACCCAAGTGCCCCGGCAGGGGAATGGGGAGGGCATGCTGGCAGCTCGACTCATAATCCACGAAGAATATGAGGAGGTGACTGTTACCTGGCGTCCATCTCCTTGGAGGTTGCATCTCAAGGTAAGATCTCATTGCGGTAGGGGAGATTCCCTCTACTGGTTGTCCTTGCTCAGATAGACGGAGGACAAGAATTTCCTAAGAAAACGCCGGTCTGGGGAGGACAGGGAGATCGGAACGCAAAGGAACCGTCGCCCTGTTCCCTATCCCACGTGGCAGAAGGGGGTACGTGGAGGTGACACTCCGCGTTCCCGTCCGTTGTTGGTTCTGGGGAGATCGGTATGCGAAGATACCGTCGCCCCATATAATCCTTGTGGTAGAAGAAAAAATAAAAATAAAAATCTAAACTAATCTGTTGTAGTATTGTGGTCCATGGACCGCATCTACCTCCTAATGAGACACTAAGCTAAAACTGGTGAAGCTGAGGTCAGCCAGGGTGTATATACTGCAGGGGAGGAGCCACACTGTTTTCTTGTTTCAGAAGTATACTTAGTGTCACCTCCTAGTGGACAGCAGCATAACACCCACGGTCCTGTGTCCCCCAATGAGGCGAAGGAGAAAGAGCATTTAACAGAAATTTATTCTAAATAATTAAAAAAATAAAACATATTGACATATACAGTGCCAGCAAAAAAAATATTCTTTACAAAGTTCTACAAACCCACAAAATCTTCACATTCAAGTGTATTATTGTGGATATTTCATTATAATTAGTATTTCGTCATGTCACCCTTACATTTTATCACCATCTGCAGCCAGGCTGTACATGGAGGCCATGGTTACCCACAGTGTCATACGTGCCCCCACTAGATCGTTGATGTTGCAGAGTCGTATCTCTTGAACCTTGTTTTTCATTAAATTCCGAGCATTTTTTAAAGGGCCGAGGAATTACCTGGCCACTCCAACATGTAAATGTTACTGTCACAGAGAAATGTTGTCATGGCCTTGAATTTGTCAGCAGGTGCTGCATCATGCATAAAGTAATTACATTGAAGAATGACCCAAAAATTAAGCAGATGTTCTTCCAAAACATTAATGTAAACACTTGCTTTCATACTTACCGTATATACTCGTGTATAAGCTGACCCGTGTATAAGCCGACCCCCCTACTTTTGCCCCAAAAATCTGGAAAAACCTATTGACTCGTGTATAAGCCGAGGGTGGACCCCAGCACAGGTATACAGCCCCCAGCAGTGTGGTATACAGGCCCCCCCCAGTGGTATACAGGCCTCCCCAGTGGTAGTATACAGCAGCCCTAGTGATAGTATACAGCAGCCCCAATGGTAGTATATAGCATCCCCAGCAGCCCCAGTGGTAGTATACAGCAGCCGCAGTGGTAGTATATAGCAGCCCCAGCAGCCCCAGTGGTAGTATATAGCAGCCCCAGCAGTAGTATACAGCAGCCCCAGTGGTAGTATATAGCAGCCCCAGTGGTAGTATATAGCAGCCCCAGTGGTAGTATATAGCAGCCCCAGCAGCCCCAGTGGTAGTATATAGCAGCCCCAGTGGTAGTATACAGCAGCCCCAGTGGTAGTATACAGGAGCCCCAGCAGCCCCAGTGGTATATACAGCAGCCCCAGTGGTATATACAGCAGCCCCAGTGGTATATACAGCAGCCCCAGTGGTATACAGGCCTCAGCAGTATATACAGCAGCCCCCAGGGGTTATACAGCACCCCCCAGGGGTTATACAGCACCCCCCAGGGGTTATACAGCACCCCCCAGGGGTTATACAGCGGCCCCCTGGGGGTACCAACAGCCCCCAGGGGGTACCCAGCAGCCCCCAGGGGTTATACAGCACCCCCCAGGGGTTATACAGCACCCCCCAGGGGTTATACAGCGGCCCCCTGGGGGTACCCAGCAGCCCCCTGGGGGTACCCAGCAGCCCCCTGGGGGTACCAACAGCCCCCTGGGGGTACCAACATCCCCCTGGGGGTACCAACAGCCCCCAGGGGTACCCAGCAGCCCCCTGGGGGTACCAACATCCCCCTGGGGGTACCAACAGCCTCCAGGGGGTACCCAGCAGCCCCCTGGGGGTACCAACAGCCCCCAGGGGGTACCCAGCAGCCCCCTGGGGGTACCAACATCCCCCTGGGGGTACCAACAGCCCCCAGGGGGTACCCAGCAGCCCCCTGGGGGTACCCAGCAGCCCCCTGGGGGTACCAACATCCCCCTGGGGGTACCAACAGCCCCCAGGGGGTATCCAGCAGCCCCCAGGGGGTACCAACAGCCCCCAGGGGGTACCAACAGCCCCCACAAGCTGGCACTGTCCCCCCTTGTAAGTGCCCCCCCCCGCTACTTATACATTACCATCCCGGTGTTCTGATCGGCGCCGCTCCTCGGTGCTGCGTCTTCATCCTCCCGTCCGCGCTGGCTGCATCCGGGTTCTCCGGCGGTCGCGCGATGACGTCATATCGCTGCGACAGCCGGAGGTCCCGGATGCAGCCAGCGAGGACGGGAGGATGAAGAAGCACCGAGGAGCGGCGCCGATCAGAACACTGGGATGGTAATGTATAAGCACCGGGGGGGGGCCCTTACAAGGGGGGACAGTGCCAGCTTTTGGGGGGCTATATGAACTGCTTCCCCCTGCCGCTGATTGACAGGGGGAAGCAGTGCATATATAATGAGCGGCCCCACGTGACGGGGCCGCTCATACAGCAGCCTCCCCCCGCCTCCTCCAGCCTCCACAGCCCAGAGGTACCGTATTGACCCGTGTATAAGCCGAGAGGGGGACTTTTAAGCCCAAATTTTGGGCTGAAAAACTCGGCTTATACACGAGTATATACGGTACATTTTTGGGAAGGAGGTAAAACCTGCCCTGCCTACGCTTCTATGCTTTAACAGTCTTAGCCGTATACTTTGGGTCATATTATGATGTAGTATTTGGACGATGCAAAATCATTGAGCCTCCCCTGACCAACCTGAAAGTGTTCTCATCACTTTCTTTCACTATGATATGGATGTCCAATCTTGATATTTCTTACACAAGGCAAGCCTTTTTTCTTCATTACTGCTGTGAGCAGGGGTTTCTTTGTGGCATGGCGAGTTAGTAGAAAGACTAAATTACTGACCAGTAAACGGATTTTCCAGAGTCGACAGGATCCGCCCATAAAGACAGGAACCTACAGATCGAATGGGCCCTCACTCCCCCTCTGGAGGATCTTCACCTTTGGCTGGATAGGGCAGACAGATAGCATACCTTATCCATTGAGCAAGAGTGATTTTTGTGACACCAGACCCCTTCCTGTAGCCCTGAAAGGAGACAAACAGCACTTTTCTGTCTCCAGGACTGAGTCTTATGTAGATATTCTAGAACTGCTTTTCTAACATCTAATGTATGGAATTTCTGTTCTTCAGATGTAGTGGGGTTGTCAAAAAAGGAAGGCAAAGATATCTCCTGACTCCTGTGAAACCTAGAAGCCACCTTAAGTAGATGATACTGAAACGAGATCCGGCCTATTTTGTCCTGAAAATCTAACAGAAAGGGAGCGTCAACAGATAGAGCATAGATGTCACTGACTCTCCTAGCTGAAGTCAAGGCCATCAACAGGGCGGTTTTTTAAGTCAGACATTTAATAGAGGCAGAATTCAGGGGTTCAAAGAGGGGACCCATCAAAGCATTTAGCACTAGGTTTTAGTCCAATGGTGGTAACATGGCTATGTAAACAGGATTTCTATGTTCACAAGCTTTAATAAATCTAGAAACCCATCTGTCCTCTATTGCAGCTATATAAAGTGCCCAATGCAGAAATCTGCACTTTTAAGGTAACAGACAATCCCTACTCCTGACATTTCTACAGGAACTCTAGAATAGCCTGGATTGGTACCTCGTTGGTAAAGTAAAGGGACCTAAATAAAACTCCTGAATTTTTCTCCAAACTCTACTGTAAATTTTTGTTGTGACCTGTTTTCTACTCTGAAGGAGAGTGGTAATCAAATTCTCTGAAAAACCCCTATGTCTGCCTCAGAAGCTGCCTCTCAAATATCACGCTGTCAAGTGGAGCCCCCTCACCTAGGGATGATGGAATGGACCCTGAAAAAGCAGCTCCAGATCTGAAGGTAGGATCCAAGTGTCGGTCACACACATTGCTCTCAGCCAAGAAAACAAAGGTCTCTTGGGCCAGAAGGAAGCAATTAGTATTACCCTCGCCCCTTCCTACCTGATCTTCCTGACAACCAGCGGAATCAGGAACATGGAAGGAAATGCATAAACTAGGTTATAGTTCCACGGAATCTGGAGGGAGTATAACATATCTGACATCTGCAGTGAAGTGTGCCCCTCCTGATATGCATGTTGTTCCTGGCAGCAAAGAGGTCTATGTCCGGTAGGCCCCATAAAAGTCTAAAATGTGCCTAAAGACCTGCCAATTCAAGAACCATTTACCCTGTTGCAATGAATAGCGACTGAGCAAGTCTGCTTTCATATTGACCCCTCCCCTGATATGAAGGGCTGAGAGGTACAGGAGATGACTTTCGGCCATACAGAATATTTTGTCTGTGGTAGACGAGTCTTCGATCTTGTTCCTCATTGATAACTCAGGTAGGCCACTACAATTGTGTTGTCTGCGTAGACTGGCACATGAGAATCTAGCAGCTGCGGAAGAAAATGGATAAGGGCGTACTTTAAAGCTATTAATTCTTTTACATTTGTAGAGGCCTGAGCTTCCCCAGTAGCCCACTTTCCCTGGGCTAATCTCCTAAGTGAGCTTCCCATCCCGAGGAACTCGCATCTGTGGTAACTACCCTGGATGGTCTTATAACCAGTCTGATAACCAGGACTTACAAACAGAATCTGTTTATTCAACAGGTCTAGAATTTCTGACTCCAATGCCTGCTGTTGATCAGGAGAACTTCTTAATGTAGTCAAAAGGAAAGAATCCGGAGGAGTCCTATGAAATTCTAACTTCAGCCTGGAAGAAACTATATCAAGGATCCAGGTATTGGATGTTATATGGACCCATTCCTTGCTAAATAATTTTAATCTGCCACCAACAGGGGGATTAGAATTAACAGTATTTGTTTCTACCCTTCGACGATGATGAACCACCGAAAAGGGCACCTTTTTGCTTCAACTCCCTAGGCTCCCATCTGTCTTGGTACCTGTAGGATCACGTCTGGCTGAATGATGGTTTCTTAAAGGCTTTCCTAAAATTGGGACTAAATGGGTTAGGCTAAACCCTTCTTCCCATCACCAGCCATGGATAAGATGTCATCAATTGACGGTCCAAATAGGTACTCGCCCTAGCATGGTATGGCGCATAGTTTTGACTTGGCATGTGCATCCCCCTTCCAGCACTTTAGACATAGGGCGTGGCGAGCAGCAGTGGACAAGCCGACAAACCTGGCTGCCAGATGCAGGGAGTCAGCTGATGTGTCTGCCAGATAGGCTGTCCCTCAACAGAGCAGCAGAATGGGGGCCAGTAACTTATCCCTAGACATTCCCGTCTTGTTCTGGTCCTCTAATTGATCCAGCCATACCAGCAAAGATCTTGCGGCGCAGGTGCTGGTTATTGCAGGTTTAAAGGCTCATGTGGAAGATTCCCAAGAACGCTTTAGGAACATGTCCGCTTTCCTATCCAATGGGTCCTTAAGGAGACCACCATCTTCAAGGGGCAGTGTTGACCCCTTGGACGATGAGGTTACTACGGCGTACACCTTAGGGACTTTGCTTCATTGGGATAGCAGATCGTCATCAAATGGGTATTTTCTTTTAGAAGAGGATGGTAAAAACCCTTCGCTATCCTGCTTATCCCACTTTTTCCTCACAAGATCCTTCACCATAACAATAACAGGAAAGGATCTCTGTTTTTTCTGTGACCGGTCAGCAAACATTAGTTTCCCCATTGTAGACAGCACAGATCTGACTAAATTGTCCATGCTTTCAATAGGGAAGCACAACCTTCCTTCTTCATCAGAAGAGGATGATGAGAAGGAGGTCTCTGCTGACTCAGTCTGATCACCCTTAGCTGAAGAGTCAGGATTCAGAAACATGCTCTTCCTGATTGAACTTCCATCTTTTGAGTTTGTTCATATCCTTAAGGGAACTCTGAATCTCATCCCTAATAAAAGTTTTAAGATCAGTAATATGGAAGGACGATATCTCCTCTAGCATCTGGCAAATGCACAACTGACATAGCCTTTTAGGATATGAATCAGGAAAGTGCTGTGTACACAAAGCACATTTCTTATGTTTGGTTTTAGACAACTTCTTAGACTAAGGGTACAAAAAGAAAAGAAGGAGGATTCAGCTTACCAGGTGATCATACACACAAACACTCACCATCTGAAGCTTGTTTAGTGGGGTACTGGTTCTGGAGGTGGAGGCACAGCGCGAGGCTTGGAGCATGTGGAAGTATAAATACTCCATCCGCTCCTGGCATCGGTCACATCACTCCATTTGGAGTGACCACCACTGCAGCTTTTTGTGCTGCTCCTGCTCTGCTTTGGAACCACATCAGATGGTAGGTGCTCCTCTGTATCTCTGAGAAAAGACAGCCTTGGAACACGTTGGTTTATGCTATGGCCACGCCCCCTATCTTTCCCTCCAGCAGACACTCCTTCACGACCCGCTCAAAAGTCAATTCAACCTCTTCCAGGTCCCGGGCAGGTCATCCGTGAGTGCTCATGCACAGTGAACATGCCGGAAATGGTCTGTATGAGGTTAGGTTGGCTGATGCCCATATCCTGTGCCCTACAGATGTATGCAGAGATCCCGACCTCAACCTGCACCGCACCCACGCAACAATGGCAGCACCACACGGACCATCGAATCGTGCCATAACTGAGCCTGACAGGCAGAGCTCCCCTGTCAGTGCTTCTGGCATCCCAGGCTCTGCAGTCCCAACAGGCACCGCACAGAGGCTGATGGGACCCAGGTATCCATCTCTTTCTGCAGGTTCCCATAAGGACATGAAACCAATGGATGTGGTGAGAGGGGCCGCCCTTTTATCTATAGGTTTCCTGCCCTTATGGGCAGATCCCCTTCCTCAGTGGGTGCTGTTGTGGCAATAGGAAAACAGGTCTTTGTGCAGGCAAAGACTGATGGGCGAACCTGAATTGTAAAGTTCAACGTCTGTACTGAATACCGAGTGTTTGGGCACAGACCCAGAGCACTGACTTCCCTGAAAAGTCAGTGTTACTGTGGGGTTTGACTGGGGTAAAAATAAACAAAACAGTGTTTAAACAGCAGGGTCATTACTTACCAGGGTCTGCAAGCTTGTACTTTTGGGCTGCTAATTAATTTCCTGATTTATTCACTGCACTGGCTCCAACAGACAATTACAGATGCCCACTCTCTGTGACAGTGTCTGTGATTGGCTGTTGCGCCACTCACCCATTGTGCTGGTATCTGTGATTGTCTGCCATAGGCAACGAACCTGCCATGATAGGAGTGTGAAAATAAATAAATAATTTAATAAAAAAAAAGAGATTTTTGTGTACTCACTGTAAAATCCTTTTCTCTTATCCTCTAATTGGGGGACACAGACCGTGGGTGTTATGGTGCTCTCACTAGCAGGCGACACTAAGCAAGATCTGCAAAAGATTAACAGTGGCTCCTCCTCTGCAGTATACACCCCTGGAGCAGGCACTGCCTCACCAGTTTTGTGCTTAAAGCAGTAGGAGAAGCAAGTAAAGTTAACAATGCCTGTAAGAAGGCAAGTACGTAAGAGCTCAAGAGCAACATGACAAACCAAAAAAGGCCCAAACTCGGGCAACTGGGTGGGTGCTGTGTTCCCCAATTAGAGGCTAAGAGAAAGGATTTTATGGTGAGTTCACAAAAATCTCCTTTTCTCCTTCGCCTCATTGGGGGACACAGACCGTGGGACGTTCTAAACCAGTCCCTGGGTGGGAAAAGAATAATGCCATAAACTCTTATAAGACATGCACCTCACAGGTGAACTACTGTTGCATGGAGAGTGCATCTACCCATGTTCGCACCCGCCGAAGCATGGATATGAACACTGTAATGCTTCATGAAATAGTGAAGGCTGGACCAAGTGGCAGCCTTGCACACCTGTTGAACACATGCCTGGTGCTGCATGGTCCAGGAAACCTCGACCGTGCACATGGAGTGTGCGCTTATGCCTGGAGGAAACGGCAAATACCGCAACGGATACCTGTGTTGTATAGTGTTTCTGAGCCACCTGCTGAGGTGGCCGTGGATGCTGGCATGCTTCCATCATAGTTGTTGTATCCGTCTGCCCAGGGGGGGGCAGTGGATGCTGGCATGCATCCTTCGTTGTCCTTCCAAAGGATGAATGTAGAGTCAGCTGTCCTGAAGGGTACCTTTTAGGACCTGTAGATCCAAAGGGTTCGAACTAAATCCAGTGTGTGTAGAGTGGACACCACTCGATGCATTTGTGCCACGCAAACGGATGGTCAGGAATGTCTTCATTTAGGTGGAATGATAAAACCACCTTCGGAAGGGCGACGGTGCTGGCGATGGCGACACCGTATCCTGGCCGGGTACCGGTAGAAGTACCCTGCCGGAGAGCGCTGCAAGACCAGAGATTCTAGGAATAGGGGGAACTGTCACCATAATACACAACCTCCTGGACAGAAGATGGTGGGGAAACTATTGAATGTTAAAGGGGTGAATGGTTGCAGCGCGTCCTAGGATCAGGTTGAGGTCTCGTGCATTCCACAGTAGATTGTAAGGAGGGCCTAAGTGGAAACTCTCTAGACAACGGTCTTGGCTGGAGTCTGAGCCGCAAGGTGGCACTAGAGCGGTATCAATAGTGCGAGGAATTGTTCTTTGAGGGAACCGAAAGGGAGGCCGGCGACTAGACCAGAATAAAGGAACATAAAATGCTTGCTACGACACAGGGGGACGAAGTGGTTGGACCCAAGAATTGCACCATGCAGGGAACTCTGTCGTGTGCGGCCATAAATGTGAGCGAAAGCCAGTTTTCTCGCTCTAGTTTTGGTATATTCGAGGAACAAAACCCCCCTGTGTCATAGGTCACGCTGTCGAGAACAGGGTCTCGATTCTGGCGGTAAATTGAACCATGGTCCGAAAGACATCAGGGGACGACGACGGCAAGCTGAGTTAGGTCAGTATATCGGTAAGTCTGGCGCAATCCAGGTCCACTAGGATGACTGGAATGCCATCTGAGTTAATCTGTCGTCCCCTCTGGGTAGGAGAGGCAGAGTGGTAACCTTTGTTCCGTAATGCTCAGTTGCAGCTTAGGCTACCCGGAGGTGCAGGGAGCGACTCAGCTGTGCTATAGGATGAAGGTTGGAACGCAGTATTACTGTTGGGTTCCGGTATAGTGTTAGAGGCCCTAGCCTATTAATAGCACCCTGCAGTAATGCAATAGTTGTAATAAACAGTAAGGGTTTTGATTGCCTTCTCTTCTATGAGCACCACACTCTTCAGCAATGCGAGAGGCGTAATAATCAGTAAAGGCTTTAATTGCCGTGTATTATAAGCACAGCGTTCTGCAGCAATGCAAAAGGTGTACTAAACAGTATAGGTTTTATTTGCTTTCTGTTCTATGAGCACAGCGCTCTGTATAATAAACATTAAAGGTCTTAACTGCCTTGTGTTCTGTAAGCACAAACATAGATGTAACATGCTCTGCAGTGCTCCGCACTGCTTGTGAACAGGATTGTTCCTGGTGTAGGAATATCCTGTGTCTCCCTGCTGTGTATGCTTAAGTGGATAACACAATGCTGAGGCCCATCGGTGCAGTGGTCCGTCATGGCAACCAGTGTGTGAGGAGAAGGAGGAGCTTGAAAAAGGACGTATGTCCGAAACACGTCGCCGCCATCGACACTCCCTGCCATAATTGCCGCTTGTCTATATGAGTTATGCACTGTTTTGGAGCCTGATTCATTTATAACTTTGAATAAAGTCAATTATTCTTGCTGGACCAATTTTTTCTATTTTCCAAACCAGTGATATCAGGACGCAGGCCCGTGCATGCCGGATCTCCTACGTGGTAAGCTGGGCATTTTGCTATTTGGATATCCTGTGTCTCCCTGCTGTGTATGCTTCAGTGGATAACACAATGCTGAGGCCCATCAGTGCAGTGGTGCGGTCATGGTAACCACTGTGTTAGCTAGCAAAAAAGGAGCGCAGGAGATCTCGCGATAGAGTGCGAAGCGGGAGGAGAAAGCCCGGCTCGCCCCTTTCGTGATGCGGCCAGGGCGTGGACTGGCCTCTACTGACATCAGCCGGAGTGCAGGCGGGAGGCGGGGAGAGGCGGAACTATCCGCGCTAGGCCGGAAACGGGGCCTCGAGTAAATGGCAGCCCCGGGAAAGTGAGGAAGCCGGGGCAGAAGTCCCCGAACCCCGCCTGTCCTGCGGTACTGGATTGCAGCCGCCCTCCTGTACAGCCGATCCCGCTGTCTCAAAACCACCACCGCTGACCTGCGTAGCCTGTGGTAAGGGCGCAGCATGGAGGTACAGGGGGGCAAGCCCATAGTACTGCGGGGAGAATCGCTGCATTCAAGAGACCCTGAGATGACAGGGCTCTGAAACCACCATAAGCACGGCCTCAACCCAAATCCCCTGTATGGAGAGGGGGGATGGGGAGGGTGGTAATGATCTCCAATGGTGGCTCCTTAGCGAGGAGAGGCCGCACCGGATCCCATTGGGGCGGTGGGCTGGGGGGCGATCTTCTGTAAGTCAGCTCCCCATGCAGCAGGTGCTGGATTGTGGCTGATACAGCCTGTACGTTTTGGTGCCTCAGCCTGCAGCCGTGGTGCAGCAGATGCTGGCATGGTGGCTGATACAGCCTGTACCTTATGGTGCCCTGTCCCTTGTGGTGCCTCAGCCTAAGTCCTTTAGGGAGAATGCTGTATTCTTGAGGATGGACGATGGTGTACAGGGGATGTCTCAACTTCAACCCAGCATCCCAACAGTGGGGTGCTGAGGAAGGAGGGCGGCATATGTATGGATATCTCAACTTCGAGTGAGGGGCTGAGGAAAGAGCATGCCGGAAAAAATAAAAAAAATTAAATTAAAAGAGAAAAAATAATTGAGTATGCCTCCTAATGACACTAAGCAAAAAACTGGTGAGGCAGTGCCTGCTCCAGGGGTGTAGGAGGATGCAGAGTAGGATTCACTGTTAATAATTTGCAGATCTTGCTTAGTGTCGCCTCTTAGTAGACAGCAGCATAACACCCACGGTCTGTGTCCCCCAATGAGGCAAAGGAGAAATTACGTACAGCTTCGTTGTATTTTTTTTTCTCAACAGAGATAAAGCGCAAAGCTATGGGCCGCCACCATGAGCTGAATAGCTTTACCTTGGCTAGCAATCAAAAATACAGAGGAGATATTACCTTTTTTTTTTTTTTTTTTTAATTATTTAAATAAATAATTAAAGAAAATGATTGGGTTGTGTCCTTTTTTTGATTGCCAGCCAAGGGAAGACCCAGGCAGCCCGTTTTCTCAGCGTGGTGAAGCTCATAGCTATTGGACCTCCAGGGTAAAGATAATTGGGGCTTTAACTATAAGTGCCGATTCCTGGTGTTTTACACGGCTCTTCCCGATGCACTGGTGCGGTGGGCATTGGGGTGATAGAAGGGGTTAATGACAGCTGAGTTTCGGCAGCTTGTCATTAAACCCAGATTAATAACGTTCAGGTTTCAATGAGACACACTCATTATCAATCCTGTGAGTAAATAGTTCAAAAAACACAACACAGAGAGAAAAAAACCTTTATTTGAATATTAAATCACAGACAAGCCTCATTTTCCCATTTATTAACCCTAGACATACCCTCTGACAAAAATCTACAATGACAGTCCCATGAACCACATGATCTTGGCTCTGCTTTATCCACAGACTGCAGCGATGGAACAAGCATCCTCTCGCTGCAGCCTCTGGGATCTCACTGACTCAGGAACCCCTGCTGCCGGATTGCAAAACATCGTGGCACAGCAGTCTGAAAATCCTGGAATTGAGGCTTCTAATGAATGCAACAATTTCTGAAGAGGCTGCAGGCTGCTATTCTTTAGCCTGCCCTGTGGGGATCATTGGCTGTTGGAGACAGTGCAGTGAATAAATCAGAAAGTTAATGAGCGGCCCCGGAAGTAACTTAAGTCTGGGTTTGGGGTTCAGGCTTAAGTTCGGAACAAGTCCGGTCCTGAACCAGGACTTTTTTAAAGTCCAAGATCCACTGAACCCGAACATCAGCCGGTTCGCACATCACAGGCAGGAACGCATTGTCCTAGTTGCGACAAGGAGACTTGTTTTCCAGTTCAATGGCAGTTATAGAAGGATTTGATATCATGTCATGCTTCAAAAGCTTTTCAGTCCTTGGTGAAGTTTTCTTACGTGTGCCAGAGCCTGACTTCTTTTACGGTACCATCCCAGTAGGCCAATGACACCGTTGACTGCTTCAGTTGATAAATAACCTCTCTTGATAGGCCCAGATCTCTAGCTACAGCAATCACCCAATCCCCCTTCTCTAGCAGAAGGGATTTCTCTTCCATTTTAAGCTTTTTCCGACACATTGGAGGAAATAATAAAAAAGAGAATTTTGTTTACTTACCGTAAATTCTTTTTCTTCTAGCTCCTAATTGGGAGACCCAGACATTGGGTGTATAGCTTCCGCCTCCGGAGGACACACAAAGTATTACACTTAAAATAAAAAGTGTAACTCCTCCCCTACTGCCTATACACCCCCTCTAGGAGAAATCCCTTCAGTTCGGTGCACAAACAGGAAGGAGGATAAAACCCACACCAGGACCGAAAGGTCCGGCTATGAAGTATCGGCCAACAGGGCCATAAAAGCGACATGTATAACACCAGCCACTTATATCGAAGAACAACGCCCAAAAGGCAACAGGGTGGGTGCTGGGTCTCCCAATTAGGAGCTAGAAGAAAAAGAATTTACGGTAAGTAAACAAAATTCTCTTTTTCTTTTTCGCTCCATTGGGAGACCTAGACATTGGGATGTCCAAAAGCGATCCCTGGGTGGGAGAAGACCCACAGCGTGGCAGTAATAATCATAGGTGAGCGACCGCCGCCTGAAGGATCCGTCTGCCCACATTAGCGTCTGCAAAAGCATACGCATGAATCTGCTAATGTTTCGCGAAGGAGTGTAGGCTGGACCAAGTGGCCGCCTGACACACCTGTTGTGCTGTGGCCTGGTGACGGAAGGCCCACGAGGCATCCACAGCTCTTGTCGAATGCGCCTTAATCCCCGCAGGAAAGGGCGTAGCAGAGGAAAGGTAGGCCTCCTGGATAGGAGCCTTGATCCAGCGGGCCAAGGAGGAGTTGGAGGCAGAGACTTCTCATACTGGTGAACAGGATTAGGACAAAGTCTTGATTCAAGTGAAACGGAGAAAGCACCTTGGGTAAGAACTCTGCCACAGGCCGGAGCCCCACTATATGCTGGTGAATCACCAGGAATGGAGACTTGCCAGACAGGGCTGCCCGCTCTGAAACTCTCCGAAGAGGTTATGGCCACCAGAAAGGCAACTTTCTGTGAAAGTCTGGAGAGGAACACCTCTCTCAGAGGTTCGAAAGGCGGCTTCTATATCGCCGCAAGGACCAGATTAAGGTCCCAGGGGTCCAAAGGACGTCTGTAGGGCGGAACAATGTGACATGCCCCTTGCACAAACGTGCTAACTTGAGTGAGATTAGCCAGACGTTTGTAGAATAGCACGAATAGTGCAGAAATCTGTCCCTGAAGGTAACGAAGAGATAACCCTAGACACAATCATGAATATAGAAAGGAAAGCAGGATTGGTACAGGGAAAGGCCAAGGAGAGTGCCCATTCGAGTGGCACCAGGAAAAGAAAATGTTCCAAGTCCTGCGGTAGATCTTTGCTGACGCAGGTTTCCTGGCCTGTCTCATAGTCGCGGCAATCGCTGGGGGAAAATCCCCGGGATGTCATCAGCCAGGATTTAAGAGCCACAAAGTCAAGCTGAGGGCCACAGAATTCTGGTAAAAGAACGGACCATGAGACAACAGGTCCAGACAATCTGGAAGCTTCCCCGGTTCCCCTGCCGTGAGCTGGCACAGGTCTGGGTACCAGGCATGCCTGGGCCAGTCTGGGGCGATCAGTAGAGTGCGCCTGCATTCTGCCCTAATTTTGCGCAGGACTCTAGGCAACATTACCAACGGGGAAAACCCCTACGGGCAACGGAACTGAGACCAGTTCTGGACCAGTGAGTCCGCAGCCAGGGTCTGGTGATCCTGAAGCAGGGCCATGAAAACTGGAACTTGAGGCCATCAGGTCCACATCCGGGGTTCCTCATCGGTTGCAGATGGTCTGAAAGACGGCTGGATGAAGGAACCACTCGCCCTCGTCCATGCCCTGGCGACTTCGGTCGTCAGCTTCCTAGTTGTCCCCTCCGGGAATGTGGACTACGGAGATGGAAGAGTCGTTGTCCTCTACCCCTTGAAGGATACGTTGAACCTCGAGCAGTGCTTAGATGCTTCGAGTTCCTTCCTGGCGACGACATAGGAGACGCTATTGAATTGATGAAATCTGGATCTGTCTCCTGACAGGAACCGTTGGAAAGCTAAAAGCGCTAAGCAAATGGCCCTACTCTGCAGGACATTGATCCGGAGAATGGATTCCGACTCCGTCTAGGTGCCTTGAGCCCCGTGGTGGAGGAATACTGCGCCCCGGCCCGAGAGGCTGGCGGCCGTGGTCCCAACTGCCCGAGAGGGGCAGGAAGGACCTCCCCGATGACAGACAGGGGTAGCAGACACCAATGAAGGGAGACCTTCGTCACTGCAGACAGGGAGACCTTCCTGTCGCGGGAAGATGGTGCTTGTCCCCACTGCGGAGGATCTGCAATCGCAGTGGCCGCAGGTGAAACTGCACGAAGCATACTGCTCCATCGCCGCTACCATCTTCCCCAAGATGTACATCAGCCGCCCGAGGGAGACTGAGCGTGACCGAAGGAGTGAGCGGACTTCTGACAGAAGTGACAGTTGTTTGTCCAGAGGCAGCTTGACTTAAGCTGCATAGTCGTGAGACTTCATGCACTGGCACGTCAGAGTCTGAGCAGGAGAGCAGAGTGAGAGACTGCATTGGCATTGTTCCAGAGAAGATGCCTTGACCAGTAGGTCGTTCCAGTACGATATTACCGAATGGCCTTGGGAGTGCAGGGCCGCGAGGACAGAACCACTAAAATGGTCGTCCTCCACCGCAAACCTCAGCCAACGCTGATTAGTGGGCGCCATGGGGACGAGCCGGTACGCCTCCTTGATGGCGATCGAAGCAAGCAAGCGTTCCTCGAGAGGAACAGAAAGAACTACTCCGTCTCGTTAAAGGCTTGTGCCTTTGCTAGAGGAGGCGAGGAAGAGAGTTCAGCTGATATAGTAGACATGCGATATAACCGGAGAGCCTGTCCTTGACCGAAGATGCGGCTTGGAGAGGCGGATAGGCCTGAGGAGGCCGTCACAGAGGCTGAGCCTCCTGCCGCTGAGTGCAGGCGATCTTGGAACGCCATGCAGAGTCACACCCTTAGCTTTAGTCCAAGCCAGCGGACTGAATCCTTTGGTGCACAGGTTTCCCAACCGTAGCGTGCGGCACGTAAGAGCTTACTCACCAGAGGAGTCCTCCCAGCTGTTCCCAAAACAGCCTGTTACCAGCAAAAAGACAACCCCGAAAAGAACCTTTTTGGATGTGGGATCAGCTAATCATATTCCGAGGGCATAGACCTGCGGATAGCCAGGGAGTAGCTGACGCTACCAAGATCGTCAAAGACGTTATGTAATGACCTCAGGCAAGAGAACCCCCGTAAGGGAGCGGATCCTTGCCGAGCAAGCAGACATGGCTGCCCTGCTCCTACAGCTGCGAAAGCTGAGGACAGTAGTTTCATAGATCGAGTTAACAAATAAATCAATCTGGCGGTCCGTAGCTCTGTCAGGGAAGAGCCGTTAGGCACGGGCACAACGGTCCGGGCTGCAAGTCTGGACCCGGAGGGTCCACCTTGTGGGAATTAGACCAACCATTGATCAATTCCGAGGAAGGAGAAGTAACGGCACTGCTGGTTCTCTTAGGATAGTGCTAGTCCGGGGCAGCCCTGGGCTTTGGACAGCATCTCCAAATTAGGGTGGTGGAAGCAACACACTGTGAGCCCTTTTAGGGAACCTAAATTGGTGTGTTTCCTGAAAAGGAATCCGGCTCCACCAGAGAAGGGGGAGCAGGTGGAACAACCATGTTGAAGAAGGAACAAGGTCATCCACCAGTGCGTCCCCCTACAGGGGCATTCAGAGTCAGCAAGAGCTCGGACTCTGAACCCTGACCCCCTGCTCATTGTCAATGGAATAAAACGATGTTTGGGTGAGCGCTGGGATATGAAGACAGCTACACTTCAACAAGTATTTTACCTGTAAGTTTATTGTTCAAATCACACTAGGTCCTCTCCCACAACATGTTTCGACGCTCAGGGCGTCTTCCTCAAGTGGATATCAGACCTTACATTTGGTATCCTTATAAATCCTCCATTAACCAATCCCTTGCTTTTAGGTTGAAAATAGACTTTTTTTTTTTTTTTAACTCTTTCCTATCCAAATGTCTAAATAGCTATATAAGCAGTTCTATTTAATGCACAATACGAGCCCTTTTTATTCTATTGCACAACTGCCCGTTCTTCTGTGACAAAAACATAACTATTCATCCAGGAGTACATTAAAAATGCAAGATAGTAAAAACACTACAATATTATTAAACAAAATCCACCTATTAGATACACATAATTATTACACTTAAAAAATTCACATGAAAATTACATATAAAAACTTCATCTAAAAATTTCATATAAAAAATACATATAAAAATTATTAAAACATCATGAAATCTATACAAATGATCTGATCTTAAAAGATGACTTCTGCAAATGGTAATTATGGGTTTATATATTATTCTCTAGTGAGAGATTAAGGCCCTCCGGTGCCAATGTACCCATTTTAAAAATCCAATACATTTCTTTCTTATTTAATTTCTCAATCCTATCATGTACTTCCTCACTTATTTGTTCTAGGATTATTAATTTAAGACTGGTGGGATCCCTTTCATGTATCTGATGATAGTGTCTTGAGATGCTGTGATTTAAATACCCCTTTCTGATATTTGATCTGTGCTTACTCAGCCTAGCCTGCATTGTCTGGATCGTTCTACCTATATATTGGAGTTTACAGGGACACTCCAACATATATATTACAAATTGTGATCTACAATCCATTCTCTGTTTAATTGGGAACGATTCCTCAGTTGTATTGGATGTGAACTTATTACATCCATGTACAATGCTATTGCAACATTCACATCGTCGTGAGTTGCATTTATAGCACCCATTTTTTATTTTTTCATTGGTCTTTGTTTGTTGTTCTTTGCTCCCAATATTCATATTTTTTATTTTATTCGGGGCTATTAGGGCCTGGAGGGTTCTCCCTCTTCTAAAAATAATCTCTGGTTTTTTCTGTTATAATTTTTGAGAGGATAGGATCCCCCTTTAAAATAAACCAGTATTTACCCAAAATTGTGTAAATTTCCCTATATGATTGGTTGAAAGTTGTTACTAGATTACACCTATAATTTACAATATCGTTCTCCCCTTCTTTCATTTTTCTTTCTTTATTTAATTCCATTTGCTTAATTATCTCACTCTGTGTGCGGTTTTTACTTCTATTATAAGCATCCGCTAGGAGTCTGCTTGGGTATCCTCTCTCTCTAAACCTTCTCTTTAGTATAGAGGCTTCTTGTTTGAATTTAATCTCATTTGTACAGTTTTTTCTGATTCTGAGGTACTGTCCATAAGGTATATTTCTAATCCAGGTGGGCAGGTGGCTACTATTAAACTCCAGATAACTATTTACATCCACATTTTTGAAAAAAGTGGATGTGGTCATCTCTCCCTCCTCATTGATGGTAATAATGAGGTCCAGGAACTGTATATTTTTGTCTGAGATATTCATAGTGAAAAAAAGTCCCCAGTTATTTAGGTTTAATGAATTCACAAATTCTGTTGCTTCCTCCCTGGTACCGGTCCAAATAATTATTAAATCGTCAATAAAACGTTTAAAAAATTTTATGTGTTTTTTACCCAAACTAGACTGTGCGATGGACCGAGACTCGAACGCCCCCATATATAATCCAGCATAACTGGGGGCGAATCTCGTGCCCATCGCACAGCCTTTAATCTGTTTAAACAGTTTATCCTCAAAAGAAAACACATTATTTTCTAAAATAAATTCAATTCCAGCACCAATAAATTCTTTCTGTTTCACCAGGATCTTTTTATCCTGTCTTAAAAAATGATTGATGACCCCTATACCTTTTTGATGCGGGATATTTGAATACAGGGACCTGACATCTAAAGTGATAAGTAGGGAACCTTTTAATTGGGGGAGTTTTGTTATTAAGCTGATCAAATGTGAGGAATCCTTAAGATATGAGTCTAATTTTAAATTATATTGTTGTAAAAATAAATCAACATAATGGGAAAGGTTACTGGTCATGCTCTCAATCCCTGAAATAATTGGGCGCCCTGGTGGATCTGTTTTATTCTTATGGATTTTTGGCAAAAAATAAAAATGGGGGACTTTATATTTATTTATATTCAGAAATCTAAATTCTGTTTTGTTTAAAATTCCTTCCGCCCTAGCTTCTATTATCAGAAGTTTATATTTTATAAATAATTCCTCCAATGGGCTTTTATCCAGTTTTATGTAGAATTCTTTGTCCTCCAACATCCTAATACTCCTATTTATATACCATTCCCGATCCATTATGACCGTCCCTCCCCCTTTGTCAGCTTTTTTAATTATTATATTTTTATTTTCCCTTATTTTATTTAGAGCCAATCTTTCCCTAAAAGTTAAATTATCCTTTTGTTTACCGTTTTCGAAACTGCGTATTTCTTTAAGTGCCAATTGTTGGAAAGTCTCAAGGTGAGGTCCTTTAAAATATGTAGGGTAGAAATTACTTCTTATTTTAGGATCTATATGTGAATATTTATCCTCCTTTAGTATATCTAATTCTATATTCTCTTTTTCTTTTATTTTGGCACAATTCCTTCCTTTTATTTTTTCCATTTGGAGATATCTTTTTACTGTTAATTTCCTGATGTACTCATTGAAATCCCTGTATAGGATCAATTGATCTAATCTTGCCTTTGGGCAGAAGGAAAGGCCCCTTTCCAATAATTTTATCTCATCCTCCGTTAATTCTGTTTGTGATATGTTGACATCCTGAGTGTAATGCGAAAAGGAGGGGGAGGTAGCCCCATGGGTCCGCGTAGCGGGCCGCGGACAGTGGCCTGAGGAAGAGTCCTCGGCTGTTTTCCGGGGCAGTCCAACTAGTGGGCGCGCAGCCCTGGACTTATGGAACCCTCTGGGAAGGGTCAGGCGTAGGGGGATCCTGTGAAGGACCCGGCCTAGACTCCTGAGAGAAGTCCCGTTATAGCCTAATATAACCTTAGGTAAGGCTTGGACAAGGGTACCTGGAACCTCTGTCCAGACGACGTCCTGGAGGGCCCTGCGGGAGGACAGCAGGGGGATCCACCTGGGACGAGGTGCTGGAGTGAGCCTGTGGCTCTGGGCTTGTCTCTGGCTGCGCACAGGCAGAGGAGAGCATCCAGCAGGCAGCTAAGCCTTAAATGAAGTGCAGGCTGCGACATGCGTGTAGCCGTTGGGGGTTATACCTTAAATGGCCCACATAGCTGTATAACTGTGGAAATCCCCAGCAAGGGATGGCCACGCAAGGGGGCTCACAGCCGGAGTAACTGGTGTGGCCCGACCGCAGGACAGCGGAGTATCATCAGACCCCACTGTCCCTGGTCCCCCAGAAGCTGCAGAACCTCTCAGGGAACTGCAGCTGCTGAGCATATACCGGTAGAAAGCCAAGATGGCCGCCGGAGCCAGCAGAGGGGGAGTGAAAAATGGGTGGACCGGCACAAAGTGCGGGAATTTTGGGCCCCGTAGAAACAGAGGAAAGGGCGTCACCTAGGCAGCTGGGGAGAGGCCCTCCATGAATCAGTATGGCCGCAGGGACGGCCCAAAACCCGCCCCTCTGCCTGAATGGCAGCCGGGGGCGGGCATTACAAAACTAGGCCGCAGGTGAAGCCGGGGCCTAAATTTGAGACCGTGCCCGACGTGCAGGCACGGTCGGCGCGGAAATCCGGCGCGATCATTGGCCGACAGCGCTGACACCCTCAGAGGGGGTGTCGGAGACCAGCCCCAGGGGTCAGGTCCCCCACAGGGAACCGAAGGCCCGGGCTGTAGCTGCTGCAGCAGCGCGGAGGTCCGGTGAAAACCAGGTTACCTGCTGTGATCCCGGCAGCAAGCCCTGAAGGGAGATGTACCGGACAACAACATAATACCCCCAGAGTACCTCACAGACAACTGGGACCTCGAGTAGGTGCAGGTCTGGTCCCTGGGGATAACAGTGCTCCGGTGAGCAGGTCCGCCAGGGGCTGTGGATGGAGCAGGGGCTCCAGCGAAGCATGGATGCCCGAGAAGGCTCCCACTTCCTAGCCCCTAAGGGATGGCGAAGGAGATGGCGCGGGGAGCCGGCATCAGAACCGGTATGCCCGCAGCACGGCAGGGATCAGATTCACTAAGCAGCAGTGTGCCGGTATGCCCCACAATATAATCACCCCGAGTGTACCTCATCAGCATGTGGATGAATCCGGAGCCCAGGCTGCAGCAGCAGCAATGCACAGATACAGGGTACCTCATTTGGTGCAGGGCCCGGTCCCTTGGGGTAACGAAACTCCGGCCAGCAGATCCCACAGGGGCTGTGGATGGAGTCTGAGCTCCAGATGACATTGGAGCCTATGACGATCCCACTTCTCCAGAGCCCCAAATGGATGGAGAAGGAAAGCAGCATGAGGGCTCCTGCCCGTTGTACCCCATGGGTACCTCAACCGCCTCTGCCCAAGGGTGAGGAAGGAGACATGCTGGGGATCCATATGGATCCACTTTTCTTCCATCCGACACTTTCCAGGGAGAGTGAGAAAGACTAAAGTGAGAGTGGATGAGTGCAGAGTGTGCCTCCTTCAACACAAAGCTAAGAACTGAAGGGATTTCTCCTAGAGTGGGTGTATAGGCAGTAGGGAGGAGTTACACTTTTTATTTTAAGTGTAATACCTTGTGTGTCCTCCGGAGGCGGAAGCTATACACCCAATGTCTGGGTCTCCCAATGGAGCGAAAAAGAAAAACTGTTTAATAGCAAAACTCGCTTAGTTTCCCATAGCAACCAGAGTGCAACATTCATTTTACCAGAACAGTTTGAGAAGTGACAGCTGAGCTTTAATTGGTTGCTGTGAGCAAGTAAGCCAGTTTTGCTTTAACATTTTTTGATCATTCACCGAATGTGTGCACTTTTAAGAAGTGAAATATTAATGCAGATTTTACAGGTAAATGATTTTTTTGCCACACAAGTGTAAAGATTTTTTTTTTTGCTGGCACTGTATATTAAATCACAAGACATACCATAGCTACTTGATCTTCCGATGGCGTAGAAGATGTAGGTGCTGGATCCAAGGCTTCTGAAAGTAACTGTTGTGTAGACGAACACAATGGATTCTGTGCAAGCAATTCCTAAATGAAGGAACATAATCACATGAGAACATTTCAGAGAAAGACTCCTCACTGCTATACTAATCCACAATGACAGCAGGAATCAGAAATACCTGTAAGTGTTTTCATCATCCACAAAGAACTTTAGACGAGCAGTCTCTAATTTGTGACGCTGAAGCTTCCATAGAGCTCTCTGCTCTTTCCGGTGGCCTCTTCTGATAATCGACTGTAATGCTCAACGAGTTCTTGTCTATAAGCAAAGGAATAGCAGAACAAGTTGATTTTCACATCTATTTTTTAAATTAAGTCATTATGAGAACCTAGTACAACAGATTTGTTATGCATTATGATGGATCCAGCATCTTCTGTGTACCATGAAGTCTGTGATAATAAAGCCCAGAAGACACAAAATAATTTACAAGACAATGCTTCTGGTCAGTAACCCTGTTCAGTGGATTGTTCACGGACAAGACATGATTGGCTCAGAGTGCTCAGAACTGCCCTAAGCCAAGAGAGAGCAGGGGCTTACTCAGTGACTGGTCGCTATCTTTGTATGTATGATCACAGAAGTAGTATGGTGTACAATCATTTAGTAAAACTGCCAAAAAGACTTAAGTCAATATTTATAGCTTATTCCCAAAAAATCTAAGTGTTCCTATATCCATAAGATAAGGCATAACTTGCAGATCACTAGGGGTCTGACTGCATACTCCCACCAGTTATCACTTATCCTACACAGAGGGAATAACTTGCTGGTTTTGGAATAACCTTTCAAAAGGTCAGGCAAATTTTCAGAATTCAAATAAAATGGGCCCTAAGTCGGTATATCTAACATACCAATGACTATTATTTCAAAATATTATGAAACATAATTGATATTCCTTCCAATGAAAGACTCTAAGGTAATTTGTACACTACAGATTTCCGAAAGTCAATAGGCTGTACAGGAAATGTTACCAAAATTATACTATTATTGACAGCTATTGGCTGAGATTGGGCCATACAAACTTAGTTTTTTTCTCCATTTCAGCTGCTTCCTTCTTTATTTGGACAAGAACGGCAGCAAAACCACTCACTATGTGAGTACAGTTATGTAACAAGGTGGAGGGGCAAGAAGATTGTACACTGCAGTTTAGCCAATAGGTGCAGAGCAGCAAGTGATACCAGACAGGGGTGCACTGTATGGGAAATTCTGTACGGTCATGTACATCCAGTTCATTCATTATTCCCCTTAAAGTTAGAGGGGCTTCTGGTTGTATATTGTGATATGGTGACCAGCCATGGTTTGAATGGCTAGTATACATCACACAGATAGAGGTCTAATGCAATGCGAATGTTTCGCTGTATCTTGCAGCAGTGGATAAAAGAGTTAATGCAAGTATGTGTGTGGATGAGTGAACACACCTCTCCACCTGCTGGTGGACAGCTCCACAGGTGGTGTGTTCTGTCATATGAGCCAGATCCTGCAATAGAGGGGGATCCCAGATGCAGGCAGGCCTGTGGAGTGGAGAGAATGGTTGATGACACAGGCTTCCCACGGAAACACGTGGTGAGGAAAACCTCATGTGGCGCTGACTACAGCTCCACAATTCCAAGACTGTCGGGAGACAACGGGGCAAACTAATGCCTACAAAGGTAAACTCCAGAGCTCCAAATAATTATTTCCAAATCAGACAATGTGATTTTCAGGATTTGTTTTCTCATTTTGTCTCTCATAGTTGAGATCTCCTATGATGTCAATTACAAGCCTCTCTTATATTTGTAATTGGGAGAACTGTCTATGAGAATCTGTTGATGATCACATTTGCTGCAGGTTTTTGGAAGTAGAAACATCTCATGACCAATTAATAATACAAGAGTGGTGACTGGGTCCACGTTATATAAACACAGTAGGAGTGTGGAGAGTACCAGCTGAGCCCAATAGTGGCATGGCAGACATATAGGAATAAAGGAGATTTTTGTGTACTCACCGTAAAATCCTTTTCTCTTAGCCTCTAATTGGGGACACAGACCGTGGGCGTTATGCTGCTGTCCACTAGGAGGCGACACTAGGCAATATCTGAAAAATATTAAGTGGCTCCTCCTCTGCAGTATACACCCCCTGGCTGGAGCTTGCCTAACCAGGTTTGTGCTTAAAGCAGTAGGAGAAGAAGACCGTGAACAGAAACCGGTAAAAGGCAACTATATATGAAGCTCAAAAAGCCTATTAGAAAGGCATTTACAAATGAACTCAGAGCTATAAACAATACTAAAAAGGCCCGATACAGGCAACAGGGTGGGTGCTGTGTCCCCCAATTAGAGGCTAAGAGAAAAGGATTTTATGGTGAGTACACAAAAATCTCTTTCTCCTTCGCCTCATTGGGGGACACAGACCGTGGGGTGTCCTAAAGCAGTCCCTGGGTGGGGAGAGAATAATGTCATAGACTCTTATAAACCATGCACCCCAGAGGTGGACTACTGCCGCCTGAAGGTTGCTTATACAGATTCGCCTCTGTTGACGCTTAGGTACGAACACTAATTATGTTTTCCAAAAAAGCGAAGACTGGATCAGGTGGCTGTCCAGCACACCGTTGTGCATATGCCTGGCGCTGAAAGGCCCAGGGTGCCCCTTCCGTAGAAGTGGAGTACCCCATTATGCAATGATTGGAAGTGATACACTTCCTGGCTAGCGGTTCTGATCCATCAGGCCAGAGTAGTCTTGGGTACTGACATGCCCTTTTGTTGTCCTTCAGAAAAGGTGAACAGAGAGTCCGGTTTCCTGCAATGTATGGTACCGAACACATAGAAACGAAAGGCGTAACCGATACAGTGCGTGCAGAATGCTCCTGACTCAATGCACTGTTGCGGAGCACAGGGATGGTAAGGAGATCTCGTCCAGGTGGGATGAGGAGACCACCTTTGGAAGGATGACGGCGCTGGTCGAAGCACCCCCAGAGTTGGTGGAATAACACCAATAAGGGTACACCTTGGGAGAGCACTGCGAGTGCAGCGACTCCACGGACACAGGTAAATGCTACTAGAAAAAAGCAACGTTCTGGGAAAGAAGCGTAAGGAAATCTGTTTGAGGTGCTCAAGGGTGAACTTCTGCAGCGCGTTTAGACCAGGTTGAGGGAACCTGCCTCGATTGTAAGAGGGGACCAGGCAGGAACTCCCTGAATAAAAGGATTAACCTCAAGTGCGTAGATTTGTCCTTCGATGGAAAACCGAGAAAAACAACCGGCGTCAGGGCCAGAGTGAGGAAGCCTAAAATACGTGCAACTGAACAGGTAAGGGCGGCTGAAACCAAAAGCCGCACCATGCAAGGAAAAAACTTCCATGCGTGGAAAAAAAATAAAAACGGGAAACAGGCTTTCTCGTACCAATGCTGGCATGGATGCTATAAATCCCCTGGGTGTGAAAAAAACCCAGGTCTCAAGGGCCCTGACGGCAAAGTCAGGATCTTGAATTCTGGCAGTAAATGAACCATGAGAAAGAAATCAGACAGAGTACAAGATGGCATCGGCTGTCAGCGACGTTGAACTAGGTCAACCTACCAGACGCGTCTGGGCCGATCCTGGGTCACAACGACAGATGGAACGCCATCTGATTTGATTGTACGCGCCTCTCTGTAGGGTAGGCAGAGAGGGAGATGTAAGGGAAACAAAACTGCGATCAGGAGTGGATTAGAATATCCACTCCCGAATTGAGGGTCATGATCAGGCCCTGTTGACCTTTGGAATGCGACTGCTGAAAAGCCAGACTGGGTCAGGGCGGCCCAACTGAGAAAAGATTCCGCCCCGTGCATCACTCGACTTTGCGGGCCCTTTCATGGTGATTGACATGTGTGAATGCAGTGGTATTAAGCGACTGCAATCAGAGATGAAGACCCATCAGTAACCAGTGAAAAGATAGTAGTGCCGGAGGATGGCGTGAAGCACTACGAGATTGATGAGTAGTGAAGTCCAGGGACACCTTGTGACCAGAACAGTGTGGGGGCGGGATACCGCATTCTAGCCTGATATAGTAGCTCCGGTGGTTAGCTCCTCCGGCGATTCTGAGAGGGAGGCGGGGCACCTCCACCATGGGGGGAACATTGAGTGGCCGCCGTCCTTGACCGGCTTGATCGGGACTTTTTGGAGTTGGGACAGGTTGACCAACTATCGTAGATGATGAACTAGGGTGTCCACAGTAGTAGGAACGCTCTGTTCGTAGTCTCTGATGGTCGTCCAAGAATAGTAGAATGATTACTCTTCGTAAATGCAGAATGGTTGTGATTCCGTCATGCCATGGGTGGATACCCTTGGAGCTGTGAAAACCTGGTGGAATGGGAAGCGGGGAAATCTTGATGTACTAAATACCTGTGTGGGCCAGGAATTATCCTCCATGTATGAATGATATGATGGAACGTCGGACCAGACTTATTGAAAAACGGGAAGTCGGCCGTCAATCAGAGAGGCAACTTCCGGGAATGGCGAGTCAATTGGATTAAACCTATGGGATCTGTATCCCAGGGGATACTGGACACCATGTTTCACGTGGAGAATGACCATTAGTCCGTGCTAGGCGTGAGACCGGCCAGCCAAACAAGTTCTGCGAGGAACCACAGAGAACGCGGTTGGTGACAGGGGGAAACCGCCGATGTAGCAGTGTTGAGGAAAGGTGGAGCTCCTCCATCCTGAAGCGTCAGTTTTCCGCCGAATAGACCTCAGCCAAGATAAGGAAGGCCCGTGAGGGATTCCGTAGAGGCAGTATCTGCCTTCACTAGCATAGTCTGAGCGCTCATCCTAATCATAAAGCTGTGGAAGTCGTTACGGCCGTGCCATGATCGCGTCTAGGTATGCATGAGCGAGATGTTCCACTGCTACGGACCTATTTTCGCTAGACCGGTAGTTCTGGGTCAGGACCCTTGCCGGCGTGCAGAGAATCGACTGAGACCACAATTTCTGTAGCTATTCCAAAGAAATGAGCGCCTGAGGAAGGAAGTGATCCAGTTGCCCTGTGCATTTGTTGATGGAACAACACCGTTAGGAAGAGTGGGGAGTGTCCTTGCGGCCATACGGGAGACCGGAGGGCCTACCTGTGGCTCATCTGACCAGCCTTAGGTCAACGCAGTCAAGGAATCTGCTAGGTAGTGCGTCAGACAGGGCTGTGTATGGTAACTGCACGAGTTGTCTTGACCCATGATAGGTGCGTTGGGGAGAGTGGCTGCTGGTTTCGTGTTCCACATCCTTCAACCCAGAGTTTCTCCTTTGTAGTCTGGGGAGGGAGGTCGGGTAGCCTTGTGATGTCTCAACTTCGACCCGAGTCCCCAACAGTGGGGAGCCGAGGAAGGAGTATGGCATATATTGGGGAATCTCAACTTCGATGATAGGTGTGTTGGGGAGAGAGGCTGCTGGTCTCATGATCCCCATCCTGTAATCCATAGTTTCTCCTTTGTGGTCTGGGGAGGGAGGTCGGGTAGCCTTCTGATGTCTCAACAGTGGGGAGCCGAGGAAGGAGTATGCCAGGGGTCTTAGGTTCCAGAGACCCGTCCTTGAATCCTCTTTGTGAAAAAAGGAATAGTGAGCTACTAACACTTTGCGTCCTCGGTTTCCGAAGAACATCCAGAAAACCGGAATGATCATTCAGGTTCTTGTGTGAGCGGTTATCTCTTTTGAAGGAATCGTGGTTAGGTTTTTAGAAAGAAGGTCAGCTATGTCCAGAGTCTGGTTAACGGACCTGAATAGGTCTTAACCGTGGCCTGAGTGTACTCAATGGACGCATCCCTCTTGGGGTCTGAAACTGATCATAAAAACCGTCGGCCATTGGGGGACCTTGTTCGTTTTGGCGGGAGCCAGCCATCAACCTGCAACCCAGAGTCCCATCTGTGGGTCTGGAGGGACGGTGCAGCGGTCCGAACGCAGGCTACAACCCAGAGCCCCAACTGTGGAGTCTGGGGAAGGACGGTGCAGCGGTCCGCATGCAGGGTACAACCCAGAGCCCCAACTGTTGGGTCTGGGGAATGAAAGGAGAAAATAACAAACTAACAAAACAACAGTGTCTTGCCCCCTAAGACACTAAGCAAAAAACTGGCTGAACTGTGCGAGTCAGAGGGTTATATACTGCTGGAGGAGCCACTGTGCTCTTTTCATTTGCTTAGGGGTCGCCTCCTAGTGGCAGAATAGCATAACCCATTGTCCTGTGTCCCCCAATGAGGCGAAAGAGAAACTTTTTTTTTTTTTCATTTTTCTTTATTTTACTTGGCCCCTTAAGGCGCCTCAACAATGCAGTGTCCAATTGCTTCTGGAGTACAGAGCAGTGCTGATGCACGGCTCTGCACAGCAGAAATGATCATATCCTGTGTATGCCGTCGCCCAGCCAGACTTCATAGGAAGTGAGTCATGACAGCGACAGCGGTCATCATCTGATCCATTGCTGTGATGGCAACAAATCGGTGCACAGTTATTGCGAATGGGATCACTGATGGCGGCTGAGAATAGTGCGATCACCACTGCGTTGTGTTAGATCGTGCTGTCAAGAGTTTGACAAAGCGATCTAATGGGTTAAAAGGCAAGGGTTGATCACAGATTCACCCGAACCTATTAGCTGCACATGTTGGCTGATCAGATCATCCAACATGGGCAGGGAATGATACAAGCCAGCACGTGAGCTTGCATCAAAGGGAGATGCACGAGCAAGGTTGTATCTATACGTGCTTGGTCGTGAGGGGTTAAAGGGAACTACCAGCAGGATTTAGCACTATATAGGAAAGCCACAGCCATAATGCTCTGTGATGCTGATTAAACGGTATGTGCAGTGAAGGAATCTGATCTATGGCTGTTGAACAATCAACCTCTAAATTGTTCATGTAATGACGTCTTCTGTGACTTGCCTCTTTTTCGAAATTCTGTGCTGCCCGCTATCATTGTGTTAAGTGGTGCTTGCACAATGTGATGCTATGGCTGGTCTGCAGGCCTTCAATAAAATGTCGTTGATGCAGCGCAGTAGAATAAGAGAAAAAGAGGCATTGCGTAGACGTGCACACTATATACCATATAGAGTAAGTTTAAATAAAAAAAAAACAAACACATATTACCGTATATACTCGTGTATAAGCCGACCCGTGTATAAGCCGACCCCCCTACTTTTGCCCCCAAAACCTGGGAAAACCGATTGACTCGTGTATAAGCCGAGGGTGGACCCCAGCACAGGTATACAGGCCTCCCCAGTCGTAGTATACAGCAGCCTCCCAGTGGTATACAGGCCTCCCCAGTGGTAGTATACAGCAGCCTCCCCAGTGGTGTATACAGGCCCCAGCAGTATTACAGCAGCCTCCCCAGTGGTGTATACAGCAGCCTCCCCAGTGGTGTATACAGCAGCCTCCCCAGTGGTGTATACAGCAGCCTCCCCAGAGGTGTATACAGCAGCCCAGTGGTGGTATATACAGGCAGCCCCAAAGGTGTATACAGGCAGCCCCAGTGGTGGTATATACAGGCAGCCCCAGAGGTGTATACAGGCAGCCCCAGTGGTGGTATATACAGGCAGCCCCAAGGTGTATACAGGCAGCCCCAGTGGTGGTATATACAGGCAGCCCCAGAGGTGGTATATACAGGCAGCCCCAGAGGTGTATATACAGGCAGCCCCAGAGGTGGTATATACAGGCAGCCCCAGAGGTGGTATATACAGGCAGCCCCAGTGGTGGTATATACAGGCAGCCCCAGAGGTGATATATACAGGCAGCCCCAGAGTTGTATATACAGGCAGCCCAGTGGTGGTATATACAGGCAGCCCCAGAGGTGGTATATACAGGCAGCCCGCCAGTGGTGGATATACAGGACAGCCCCAGTGGTTATATATACAGGCAGCCCCAGTGGTTTTATATACAGGCAGCCCCAGAGGTGTATACAGCAGCCCCAGCCCCAAAGGTGTATACAGGCAGCCCCAAATGCTGGCACTTGCCCCCCTGCTTGTAAGCCCCCCCGGCTGCTTAACTTACCATCCTCTGTCTTCTTCATCGCGCGCGCAGGTGCCTCGGTGCTCCCGTCCTCCATGCTCCCGGCGTCATCCGGGGTCCCTGGCCGTCGCGTAGCGATGACGTCATGCGACCCGGCCGGTCACATGACCCCGGATGCTACGGAGGACGGGAGCACGGAGGGACCTGCGCGCGCGATGAAGAAACAGAGGATGTAATAATAGCAGCCGGGGGGGGGGCCTTACAAGCAGGGGGGCAAGTGCCAGCATTTGGGGGGATATATTTAGTTATGCACTGCTTCACCCTGCCGCTGATTAACAGGGGGAAGCAGTGCATATGTAATGAGCAGGCCCCCGACGCGTCATTCAGCAACCTCCCACCGCCTCCTCCAGCCTCCCCTGCCCTGGACACAGCCCCACCACGCAGCCTACCGTATTGACCCGTGTATAACCGAGGGGGAGACTTTTCAGCCCAATTTTTGGGCTGAAAAACTCTGCTTATACACGAGTATATACGGTAAATTAAAAATACCCAACAGCCACATCAAAATCATCATATATAGCGGGGAAAAAAAAGTGTTTAGTCAGCCACCAATTGTGCAAGTTCTCCCACTTAAAAAGATGAGAGGCCTGTAATTGACATCATAGGTAGACCTCAACTATGAGAGCAAAATGAGAAAACAAATTCCTGAAAATCACATTGTCTGATGTGGAAAGATTTTTTTTTTTTTAATTTTGGTGGAAAATAAGTATTTGGTGACCTACAAACAAGCAAGATTTCTGGCTCTCACACGACTTGTAACTTCTTCTTAAGGGTAGGGACACACTGGCGTGAAAAAAAATCGATCTGCCTCTCATCCAGTAGAGTCGGATGAGTGACATCCGTTTTTTTGATCTGTGTGGCATGCAACTGCTATGCGAGTGTGCAATTTTTTTTCTTAGATAACAAAAGAGTGGTGCCCGTGTGACATCCGTGTGCAATGCGTTTTTTTATTACAGCAGCTATTACTGTATAATCATTTCCAGGAACATTGTACAGTGTTCTGAGCTACAGAATGATAATGTATCGTGAAAAAAACGAATGCCTCCCAGATGGTCCGTGTGCGGTCCGACTACGGTCCGTGAGTTTTGTTAGACCCAAAGACTTACATTGGCGGTATCGCATACTGTCGCAGCATGTTGCAACTTTTTTCTCACCCAGATTCTGGATGAGAAAAAAGCTGGACGACCACATGTTATCTGTTCTGACTCATTGTGTAACATTGGTCCGAGTGCACTGCAAGATTTTCTTGCATTGCCCTCGTCCGATTTTCACGCCAATGTGTCCCTACCCTTAAGAGGCTCCTGTGTCCTCCACTCACTACCTGTAGTACTGGCATCTGTTTGAACTTGTTGTCAGTATAAAGACACCTGTCCGCAACCTCAAACAATCACACTCCAAGCTCCACTTTGGTGAAGACCAAAGAGCTGTCGAAGGACACCAGAAACAAAATTGTAGCCCTGCACCAGGTTGGAAAGACTAAATCTGCAATAGGCAAGCAGCTTGGTGTGAAGAAATCAAATGTGGGAGCAATAATTTGAAAATGGAAGACATACAAGACCACTGATAATCTCCCTCATTCTGAGGCTCCATGCAAGATCTCACCCCGTGGGGTCAAAATGATCTCAAGAACGGTGAGCAAAAATCCCAGAACCACATGAGGGGACCTAGTAAATGACCTGCAGAGAGCTGGGACCAACGCTAACACAGGACTATATCAGTAACACACTACGCCGCCAGGAATTCAGATCGTACAGTGCTAGACGTGTCCCACTGCTTAAGCCATTTCATGATCGGGACTGTCTGAAGTTTGCTAGAGAGCATTTGGATGATCCAGAAGAGTATTGGGAGAATGTCATATGGTCAGATGAAACCAAAGTAGAACTGTTTGGTAGAAACACAACTCATCGTGTTTGGAGTAGAAATAATGCTGAGTTGCATCCAAAGAACACCATACCTACTGTGAAGCATGGGGGTGGCAACATCATGCTTTGGGGCTGTTTCTCTGCCAAGGGACCAGAATGGCTGATCCGTGTATATAAAAGAATGAATGGAGCCAAGTATCGTGAGATTTTGAGTGCAAATCTCCTTCCATCAGCAAAGGCATTGAAGATGAAATGTAGCTGGGCCTTTCAGCATGACAATGATCCCAAGCAAGACGCCAGGGCAGTGAAGAAGTGACTTCGTAAGAAGCATTTCAAGGTCCTGGAGTGGCCTAGCCAGTTTCCATATCTCAATCTCATAGAAAACCTTTGGAGGGAGTTGAAAGTCCATATTGCTCAGCGACAGCCCCAAAACATCACTGCTCTAGAGGAGATCTGCATGGAGGAATGGGCCAACATACCAACCATGTGTGCCAACCTTGTGAAGATTTACAGAAAATGTTTGACCTCTGTCATTTCCAATAAAGGATTAATAACAAAGTATTGAGATGAACTTTTGAAAATTTCTTTCCAAATCAGACAATGTGATTTTCAGGATTTGTTTTCTCACTGTGTCTCTCATACTCGAGGTCCACCTATGATGTCAATTCCAGCCCGACCTCATCTTTTTAAGTAGGAAAACTTGCACAATTGGTGGCTGACTAAATACTTTTTTCCCCACTGTATATATGAACATCATCTTCAGCAGCAATTGACAGTAAGGTCTGTAGATGTCCAAATAGAAAAACAAGACTTATAGTAGCAAAAAATATGGTGGAGTACTAGCTAGTATTTTTACAGTTATGAAAAGTGCTTAGACCGGCCAGGGTAAGAAAGATGTATGCATACGCAGAATAAATAATGCATATATCAATAAGCTTAGAAAAGTAAGCCCAGAGAGTGAAATAGGAGTATAAAAAAGTCACATATAGAAAGCCGCCTAGGCTAATATATAAAAGCCACAAAAATGTCAATAAGAAGGTACTTCATGAACAGACCATGAGAGAGTGCAACCAGCACAATATAGGATGACATGAGCCTACATGCAAATCAAAATTTCAGTTCCATAACTTCTTCATTGAAGCCGTCATCTAGATTTGCACATGCCTGCCTCCAATGCTTTTTTGGAGACTGTGTCTAAAATGACACTGTGCATGGCCTTCAATGAAATAGCATTGGAAGCAGCGCATGGTCAAGATTATGGCTCAATGAAGAAGGTATTAAGCTAAAATCTCAATCGGCACATGTGCCACCTCCAGTGCCATTTTATTGGAAACTGTCTGTGGAATCACACTGCGAGAACGCTGTCGACCCCACTGACTGCAGGTCATTGAATAATTAATGACCTGTAATATAACATAGGATGGAGGCGGAGGGGCAGAGAAGCAGACAAAGACCCTAACCCCAAGTCCTGTCTCGATGCACAGAAGACATCAATAGATGAAAACTTTAGAGAAAGATTATTCAACAACCCCAGATCAGATTCCTTCACTGCATGTATCCATTTAACCAGCAACACCGGGCCATTATGGCAATGGCTTTACTTTGTCTGCTCTTTCCGCAACTGGACAAAGTATATGTTAAAGTTCAACTTCATTCAACTTAATGTGGCTCAACAATTGTTTATTGCATTTTGTAATTGAAAGATTTCTTGATGACACATCTCTGGGTTGGATGTAGAGTAACAAAAAAAGCCACCACTTAAATTTTATTCTACATATGGGTGAAGGACAAATTAGTGGGAGCAACATTGATCTTCTGTAATATTTTCAGAATATTCTATCAATATATGATAACGGGCGATAAGGATAAAATGTGGTTCCTCTACACCGCCTGGATGGAAAACAGGACTCCACATGGCTGGGTGGAAACATGGTTTATTAGTCTACATGTTTTAATGCAATCCAGCCTCTTCCTCAGGACAAAACCATAGTATCTACAGTTTGCTGCATTTTATCCCTATCGTCTCCTGTTTCGATGAGTATCACCCATGGATCTGCCGCAGCCTAATACATACACATCAGTAGTTGTGTCACACACAACCCACCTAAGTGAGGAGAGAATACTCTTGTCTTTGCCCAATTGTAACCAGTTACCACCCTATTGCACATGTTTTCTGCCCTAGTTTCTCCTATATGATAGCGGCAACATAATCGAAAAAAAAATAAACACAGGCATTTCTGGTAGGTAGAAAAGAATGACTTGCGAGATGGCACAATTTATATGACAGACAACATTAGTACAATGAAATAGTCTACCTTGCTTTCAATTCTAGTTCCTCTTCCAAAGCCTTTAACCTCTTCTCACGGTCACGAAGTTCTCGAGCATAGCTGAAGTCATCGTCTGCCTCCTCCTTTTTGGCTGCAAGTCGTCTCTGTTCAAAATTGAAAGGTTACAATAAACTTTACAAATAATAATGGTATCCTTACACATCTCTTAATCTCTATTTTATTGTATTTCTTGAACCTAAAATAATTACACTAAAATCTCTATGTTTTAGTGATCAACAGTGGTCACAAAGGGTCAGAGTCCAAAACTACTGATGACAAATCTATTAATGTGGTGACAAAGCCATGTCCATCGTCTAGGGAGAAATATGAGGCGTGATCCATTCTCTTAGAAGCACTCCACTCCTTTAATGTCATCTTACCTCTTGATCTTTTTCAAATTGTTCTTTCAGCTTCAGAAACAATTCCCTCTTTCTGGAGTCGGAAAATATTCTCACTGCCATCTGTTGATCTAAACAAAGATTTAAAAAAAAAAGAAATGGAAAAATAAGCACATTAAAAAAAGGAAAGAAAAAAGTTCGATGATCTCAAGGAAAAGATCAAACCTTTAAATTCTTCGAGAAGTTTTTCTGATGTTTCACGAGCCTGAATGATTAAGTCCTGCTTTGCGATTTCCGCTTGTAACTCCTAAAATGCAGCAACACATCAATAGCAACAATACAGTTGTGCTTTTCAAGTGAAAATTAAAGCTCAAAGTGAAACCACTTAACAATTTATCACCTTGTCTTTGAAAGAGATAATTATCACTAAGGCCCGGTCACGCGCTTAGTTTGCGCTGACATCGCTGGATGCTGCTGTATGTGTTGTTTTCCTTTAAGGGCTGCATGAGGGATTAGTGTGAAGGTCCTGACTCCTGTGTTATGCTCCACAGCTGTATTCACTATTATGTTCAGCTGCTGGTTGAGTGGAATCCCCTCTCCCTGGCTTTAAATAGCTTTCCCTCTCCTCTGTCAGGTGCCATTTATAGAATTAGTTGGCTCTTGGTCATTGAGCTGAGAAGACGTCTTGCTGCTGTGCTGAAGCCTCTCCTGGAGTTCTATTGCCATAGGAGAAGCTGTGATCCCTGACCCGTGGGTGGAGGTAGTGGCCCTCAGCCTAGGGCTAATCAGGAGTTTAGGGTACAGGGTGGCGGCTCAGAACTCCTCACCACCAGAGGTACCTCAGAGATCAGGGAAAGCCAGGGACCTCAGCAGCAGGGTCAGATAAGGCTCTCCTGACCCCATTTGCCCATCACACCATCAAGTTACCTGATTCCTTCACCTCCCAAGTGTGACATTATAAACTGCCCACTACTGTTTTTTTTTTGTCTCAGACAAATATGTCTCAGACATCCTCTGCAGATGCCTTCTCACAACTGATGCAAAGCATCTCAGCTGAGGTCACTGGTCTGCGGACGCAGGTGGTGCAGCAGCTGCAGTAGGTTGTGGGGTATCTGGCCTTGGCTCACGCCCAGGTCACACCAGAACCCAAGATATCCCTTCCAGATAGGTTTTCTGGGGGAAGAGATAAATTCTTGGTGTTCAAAGAGGCGTACGGTGAACCAGATAGGGTGACTCTAGCGGAGTCAAATCTCCGTAAACTCAAGCAGGGGTCACGAGCAGTGGAGAAGTACTGCTCGGAGTTTCAGAGATGAGCGACTGACACCCAGTGAAACGACCCAGCCCTTCAGAGTCAGTTCTGCTTGGGTTTGTCAGCCAGACTGCAAGACACCCTGGTTCAGTATGCCACACCTGAGTCATTGGAGGCTGTGATGTCCCTAGCCATCCGGATAAACAGACGTCTGAGGGAGAGACCGAGACCAACTTTGTCCCCTGTGGCTATTCCTGTTGAAGAGGCTCTAATCGATGAACCTATGTAGTTGGGTGCAATAGGCCCTCGTGTTAAACCCCCTGTAGTTACAGGTCATCAAGTGGGCGGAGCTTGTTTTTATTGTGGACAAGCTGATCATTATATAAAGTTTGTCCACATCGCTACGGGACAAATACGCAGTCTAAAACGTAGCCTCCCTCGGGTCGTTCGGAAGGAGACGACCAGAGGGTTTATATCTCTTTTTTTTTCGAAGTCTCCATTCACACTATCTGCCAAGGTGCTGGTAGATGTAAAAACGGAGACTATACCGGTACTAGTTGATAGAGGAGCGGGAGTCATTTTTATGGATACTCTTTTTGCGCAGACCCATGGCTTCGTCTGTACCGCCTTAGCGAGACCCATTCCTGTCTCCGCCATTGACTAAGTTCTGCTCAGCCAGAAGGTGATATCCCAAGTGGTACATAATGTGAACCTGAGCATAGGAACTCATCACCAGGAGTTCCTCTCTTGTTACATTTTGGAGAATTTACCAACCCCCAATGTCTTGGGTCTCCCTTGGCTGAGAAAACACAATCCGGTAATTGACTGGCGGGCACGGGAGGTGGTTTGCTGGGGTACTTCCATCTCCACCTTCTTCACTCCTGGGGGTTAGGAGTTTCCCTGGGGGATGGCGGTGGAGTGCCTGCCACGCTTCCAACTCCTGGTGCCTCTGGGCGTCGTCCTCGGAAGAGGGGCAGGAGGAGGGTGGTTGCTTCTACTGACGGAGACGCGCCTGGTACTTGCCTACCTGAGACTATACCCTCTCTGTCTGTGACTGCATATGTAGAACTAAACGTACAGGTCCCGACCTGGGTGTGAATGTGTATGTGTTGTCCAGGCACGTCAGGTGGAGGCGTGCTACTGGGGCTCCGAGTTGCGGGGTTGTAGGACCTTTTCAGATATCGGCCATTTGCAATCCGATGCTGTACCGACTTGACCTACCTCCAGGATTGGCCACCCATAATGTCTTTCATATCTCGTCAGTCAGGGAATGTGGACTTATTTCGGATGTGTCTGTAGTCGAGTCCGGAGGCCTCTCTTAGAAGAGGGGGTACTGTACGCGCTTAGTTTGCGCTGACATCACTGCATGCTGCTGTATGTGTTGTTTTCCTTTAAGGGCTGCATGAAGGATTGGTGTGAAGGTTCCCGACTCCTGTGTTGTGCTCCAGAGTTGCATTCACTATTATGTTCAACTGCTGGTTGAGTGGTTGAAGTGTGACTCATCTGGAATCCCTTCTCCCTGGCTTTAAATAGCTTTTCCTTTCCTCTGTCAAGTGCCGTTTATAGTTAGTTGGCTCTTGGTCATTGAGCTGAGAAGACGCCTTGCTGCTGTGCTGAAGCTCTCCTGGAGTTCTATTGCCGTGGGAGAAGCTGTGATCCCTGACCCGTGGGTGGAGGTAGGGGCCCTCAGCCTAGGGCTAATCAGGAGTTTAGGATACAGGATGGCAGCTCAGAACTCCTCACCATCAGAGGTACCTCCGAGATCAGGGAAAGCCAGGGACCCCAGCATCAGGGTCAGATTAGGCTCTCCTGACCCCTTTGCCCATCACACCATCAAGTTACCTGATTCCCTCACCTCCCAAGCGTGACAGGCCCCTTTCACATCAGCATTTTTTGCTGATGTGCGGCAGATCCAGAAGATTTACCGGATCTGCTGCCAAATGGCTGCACTTGCGACCCGGATCCGGCAAGCCCCATGCATTGTCTATGGGACTTGCAGTCCGATGCGCCAAGTACAGTTACGCCGGATCGGCTGAATCTGGCACTTGCGGCCGCGAAAAAAAAAAGCTGCAAGCAGCTTTTTTTTTTCACGGCT